>QRFJ01000130.1:858629-1234324 GCA_006176705.1 Cocos nucifera
AAGAGAAAAAGAAGCAAATTAAGAAACAGATCAAAGCATAGAATGAGGAAGTCCATAAAGTACAAAGACTAAGACAATTGAACCAAATCAGTTACCAATACTAAGCTACATCCTCCACCTCAAGATTCGAAAAGATTTTTCCATGCCCTGAAGATACTTGATATATTCAGAATAAAGAGAGAAAATGTCCTCGATAATGATGCTCATGGTGATGATCCCAAAACCTACAAAGTGATATCAAGATATCGACTGAGAAATGGCTAGAGGCAATGCAGAGTCAGAAATTGAACTCATTGCACTCGAAACCAAGTCGGAACCTTGGTAAATCCACAAAGGTAAGTACCTATGGTATAAGTAATGGATCTATCAAGAGAAAATTGGTGCAATGTAAAAAGTAGAGATATTCAAAGGTGACATGGCAAAAGAATAATCAATGCAAGCATGATACATATACTTTCCAGTGGCTATGCTAAAGTCTATCCGTACATTGCTTGCCGTTGCAGCCTATTTTGATTATGAAATATGGCAAATGGACGTGAAAATGGCATTCTTAAATGGATATCTTGAGGAAGATATCTATATGGAATACTGCTAGGTTTCACATCCAGTGATACTGATCACAAGGTTTGCAAGCTGCAAAGGTCCATATATGGACTTAAGCAAGCATCTCGGAGCTGGAACACTCATTTCAATGATGTGATCAAAACATTTGATTTCATCAAAAATGAAGAGAAATCGTGTGTCTTCAAAAAGGTCAGTGGGAGTGCTGTTATCTTCCTCGTATTGTACGTGGATGACATCCTCCTTATTGGAAATGATGTTCCTATGATGACAACAGTCAAATTATGGTTGTCCAAGGAATTCTCCATGAAAGACCTAGGCGAAGCATCCTTTATTCTAGAAATTAAGGTCTATAGGGATAGACCGAATAGGATGCTAGGACTTTTATAGAAGATGTGCTTAGAGAAAGTACTAAAGAGGTTTAGTATGGAAAACTCTAAGAGAAGATTAATATCCTTCAGACATGATATTCATCTTTCCAAGAAGATGTGCCCTAGCACACCTGAGGAAATAGAATGTATGAGCAAGATCCCTTATGCTTCTGCAATAGGGAGCCTCATGTATGCCATGCTATGTACACGACCTGATATAGCCCATGCTGTGAGTGTCATAAGCAGATATCAGTCAAATCCAGGTGAAGAATACTAGACTTCTATAAAATATATCCTTAAGTAGTTGAGAAGAACTAAGGATATGATGTTGGTCTTTGATAACGAAGAAGTTCAAATCCAGGGATACACAGACTCGGATTTCATGTCTGATATAGATGATCGAAAGTCAATATCTGGGAGTCTGTTTGTGTGCAATGGTGGTGCTGTCAGCTGGAAGAGTTTCAAACAAACGGTGATAGCAGATTCCACCATGGAAGCAGAATATATCGCTGCATCAGAAGCTGCGAAGGAAGCATTCTGATACAAGAAGTTTGCTACAGAAATCAGAGTAATGCCATCAGATGCCATTCCTCTATACTGCGACAGCAATGGTGCCATAGCCCTTACTAAGGAGCCAAGATCTCACCAGAAATCCAAGCATATTGAGCGGTGATACCACCTTATCTGCGATTACCTCGAAAAGGGTTACATCGAGGTCAAGAGAGTCAACTCTATAGATAATGTGGCAGACCCACTTACAAAGTCGTTGGGCCAGCAGAAGATCGAAGCCCACCTTGAGAAGATGGGACTTAGACTTGTAGCCAATTGGCTTTAGAACAAATGGAAGATTATTAGATATATGTGCCCTAGAAGCTAGAATTGGCTGACACTTGTAATACACTTCTAGGAGCAAAATTATAATTTTGACTATAATAAATAAAATAGGTTATTTTCTATCATATATGTGTATTTAGTGTCTATGATACATCTTTTGAGTTAATGGTAATGATAATTCATATTTTCAAGAGTTGAAAATTTAAGACATGAATAATCATTATTAACTCATAAAATGCTCCCGACCATAGGATCATCATGAGGATGGTGATTGATCTGAAAGGTTGGTGTACAATCGCTTCTCTTTAGTAGATGAGTCTTGAGTCTACGGTGTGGAGACATCCGGAGCGAGAGTACAGGTACTCGTTAGAGAACGAGGGCACTGAGCGTGACCACCTCGAGTAGTCATTAGGAAGTCTACCTTCTCGTCGATGACTGACTCGATGCTGCAGTGGTGTGTCTGGTTCTTTGACCTGAGGTGCATCGACAGTTCACCTTGAGGGTGTTATAGTTTGACTACACCATTACTCGGTCTCCTAGCCATATGGAATCCTGAGGTGTATGTTGGCTATAGCATGTTCATTGTAGGAACTGGATGGCATCAAGATGGAATCTATCTACCTCGATGGTAGAGGAGCAGCCCTATGATGATCATGAGAATCAAGTTCAGAAGTCCATGGCCATGGTAGAGTGAAATAATAGAAAGAGTTTCTATTTAGATTTTCACATCGGACTTGAATCGAATGATTACATCATATGACAGAAACTAGGGTTTGACGAGTTTACCTTAACCCTAATCTGATCGAGGCTCAAGATAGAAGAACTTAATCACACAAGGTAGCTGCACCAAGAGGTTCGCATTCAGCTCTGATGGGTTGCCACCATATACTGCTAGGTGTCACTGGTGGATTTTGGGAGCAATTAGAATGATTTAGATGATCGATCATTCTAGCTGTTCGAATCAGAAGAGTTCTGATCCATCGAAAGAAGTTTCGATGATGTCGATGATAGAGATCATGACATATCCCATTACCATATAGAACTGAACCTAACTGGGTCACACAAATAAGGATTTGAATCTGGTGATCATCAATTGAACTGATCCAGTTCAATTGATCTGAATGAGATTCAATTAGGTTCAAGAAAATCGTGCTAGCACTCGATTGAACCTAACGTTCTTCTTTTGCTATCACAAATAAGTTATCCTATCTGAGCCAAAGGAGTTTGTGCTCAATCAGAGGCCTTCATATGGTCTGACTGGAGGTTGTCCAAGTCAGAAAAGGTTGTCTTATTTTGTAAAATATTACCTGCCATTTTTGGTCACCTGCCATTTCTTGTTCTTTGACTTTGGTCAAAAGTCTACCTTTGACTGGTCAAATATTCACCATTGATACTTTGACTTTTATCCATGTGTCACGCACCTATTGGAGAGCTGGTGGGGGCCTGTCCTTCTGCCAGAACCTGGCAAGGAAGAGGGCGCATGCCACCCTTGGCGTGTGCCCAAGTTGGAGGCGCCTAGGAGTCCCTGTTGGATAGGGACTTCATCTCCCTTTTGGATTTCAATTAGAGTTCTCCTAAGAACCAACTTTGATCGGTCTTAGGCACCCTCTAAGGAAGAATCCAAGGGACTCTATTCCCACCAATCAAATTTAGATCTGATTTCACAAAGAGTTGTGATTGGTTGGGAAGAAGAGGAGTTGAATCATAGTTAGTCTATAAATAAGACCCTACGTCCAACTCAAAGAGGGATCTGAATTAATTGAGATCTCCACACCCCAAGGCCTTTTCTCCTCTCCTCCTCCACGCCAAAGCATCTTCTCCCTCTCCTCTCCACATCCAAAGTGTTTGGATTCTTGGTTGGTGCGATCCAGACGAGAGAAAGACGACTGAAAGCTAGAAGGCTGCACTACTGCAAAGGACGACTGCTCATCTTCAAAAGGAGTTTTAAAAATTTTTCAGATCAGATCCAGATCTGATTTTTAGAGACATGATAGAGAAGAAGAGGATCTCCAGATCCAGCCTGAGTGGATACCGATAGAGATCAGGCACTTGCATGGCTAGATCCAGAACCTTCCACTACATACAGGATCATCAACGGGTAATAGGATTACCCATATCAAGGTAAATTAAATTTGATTTAATTTATCTAAATTTTATTTTATTTCTAAAATAATAGTAATCAGATTTAAAATATCTCACATCTAATTATGATCAAAGAAAAAAAATTTTGAAATATATCTCTTGATCTGATCAAATCTAAACAAATTTGGTCCGAAAAATTAGGATTTTCCTTCACAGACATGGCATTCATCTTTCCAAAAAGATGTGCCCCAGCACACCTAAGAAAATAGAATGCATGAGCAAGATCCCTTATGCTTCAGCGATAGGGAGCCTCATGTATGCCATGCTATGTACACGACCTGATATAGCCCATGCAGTGAGTGTCACTAGCAGATATCAGTTGAATCTTGGTGAAGAGCACTGGACTTCTGTGAAATGTATCCTTAAGTACTTGAGAAGAACTAAGGATATGTTATTGGTCTTTGGTAATGGAGATCTCCAAGTTCAGGGATATATAGATTCGGATTTTATGATCGATATAGATGATCAAAAGTCGACATCTGGGAGTTTATTTTTGTGCAATGGTAGAGCTGTCGGTTGAAAGAGTTTCAAACAGATAGAAATAGTAGATTCTACCATGAAAGCAGAATACATTGCTGCATCAGAAGCTGCAAAAGAGGCATTCTGGTATAAGAAGTTTACCGTAGAGATCGAAGTGATGCTATCAGATGCCATTCCTCTGTACTGTGATAATAATGGTGCCATAGCCCTTGCTAAGGAGTCAAGGTCTCACCAAAAATCCCAGCACATCGAGCGGCGATATCATCTTATCCACGATTACCTCGAGAAGGATTACGTCGAGGTCAAGAGAGTCGACTCCACAGATAATATGACAGATCCGCTTACAAAGCCATTAGGCCAGTAGAAGATCAAAGCCCACCTTGAGAAGATAGAACTTAGATTTGTAGCCAATTGACTTTAGGTCAAGTGAAAGTTTGTTAGATATGTGTGCCCTAGAAGTCAGAACTGGCTGACACTTGTAATACACTTCTAAGGGTAAAATTATAATTTTGACTATAAATAATAAAATGGATTATTTTCTATCACATAAGTGTATTTAGTGTCTGTGATACATCCCTTGAGTTAATGGTAATGATAATACATATTTTTAAGAGTTGAAAATTTAAGACATGAATTATCATTTATTAACTCATAAAATGCTTCTGACCGTAGGATCATCATAAGGATGATGATTGATCTGGAAGATTAGTGTATGATCGCTTCTTTGTAGTAGATGAGTCTTGAGTCTACGGTGTAGAGACATCGGAGCGAGAGTACAGGTACTCGTTAGAGAATGAGGGCACTGAGCGTGACCACCTCGAGTAGTCATAAGAAAGTCTACCTTCTCATCGATGACTGACTCGATGCTGCAGTGGTGTGTCTGATTCTTTGACCTGAGGTGCATCGGCAGTTCACCTTGAGGGTGTTATAGTTTGACTACACCATGACTCGGTCTTCTAGCCATTCGAAATCCTGAGGTGTATGTTGGCTATAGCATGTTCATTGTAGGAATTGGATTGTACCAAGATGAAATCTCTCTACCTTGGTAGAAGAGGAGCAGCCCTATGATGATCATGAGAATCACGTCCATAAGCCCATGGCCATGGCAGAAGTGAAATAATGGAAAGAGTTTCTATTAAGGTTTTCACAATCGGACTTGAATCGAATGATTAAATCATATGATAGGAATTAGGGTTTGACGAGTTCACCTTAACCCTAATCTGATCAGGACTAAAGATAGAAGAACTTAATCACACAAGTAACTGCACTGAGAGGTTCATTTTCAATTTTGATGGGTTGCCACCATATGCTGCTAGGTGTCACTGGTGGATTTTGGGAGCGACTAGAATGATTTTGATGATCGATCATTCTAGTTGTCTGAATTAGAAAAGTTCTGATCCATCGAAAGGAGTTTTGATGATGTCAATGATGGAGATCATGACATATCCCATTACCATATAGAACTGAACCTAACTAGATCACAGTTTGGATCTAGATATCATCAATTGGACTAACCCAGTTCAATTGATTTGAATTAGATTCAATTAGGTTCAAGAAAATCATGCTAGCACACGATTGAGTCTAACATTCTCCTTTTTCTATCATAAAAGTTGTCTCAATTGAGCCAAAAGAGTTTGTGCTCACTCAGGTACCTTTATCTGATCTAATTGGAGCCTGTCTAAGTCAGAAAAGGATTTTCTTAATTTATAAGATAAATTTAAGACAACACCTACCATTTTTTGTCACCTGCTAATTCTTATATTTTAACTTGGTCAAACATTGACTTTTGACCCTTGGACATCTGTCCATGTATTATGCACTTATTGGAGAGCAGATAGGGGCTTGTCCCCTCTTTGAAAATTGGAAAGAAAGGGGGTGCACACCTAGGATGGTGTGCACCCATGGATAAGGATGCTGGAGTCCCATATGGATGGGACTCTAGGTTGCTTATTGGATTCAAACTAGGTGACCCACACCTATAGACTTTGACCAGTCTTAGGTGTCACCTTAGAATAAATCCGTGGATCTCTCATCCCATCAATCAGATTTAGATCTGATTGAATGAAGCAACATGATTGGCCAGGGTGATGCAGCACTGCATGGCGTAGCAGAGTCTATAAATAGACCCTGTCTCCACCCACTTTTCATATGCTTCTCTCCTAGCCATGCCCCAAGGCTGCCCCTGTCTCTTCTTTATGCCAACATCTGGCCCTCTCTCTCTTCTCCACATTCAGAAAAGTTGGATTCTTCAGATTAGTGCGAGTCAGAAAAGAAAAGGCTGACGAAAAAGGAAGAAGGCAGCATTGCTGTAGAGACGATGGATGATCTTCAGAAGGTATTTTGAAGATCCTTCAAATCAGATCTAGATCTGATTTTTGGAGAAAAAAAAGAGAAGGAGAAGATCTCTAGATCCAATCTAAGTGGATACCGGTAGAGGTCAGGCGCTTGTGTGGCTAGATCCAGAACCTCAAAGTTTCTGCAGGATCATCAACGGATAATCGGATTATCCAGAATCAAGGTATAATTAACTTAATTTTAATTTAATTTTCTTATTTATCAGATTGATAATATCAGATCTAAAAAGTGTTAGATCTGATCTAGATCTGAGAAAAAAATTTTAAAATATGCCTCTCGATCCAATCAGATCTAAACGAATCTGATCCGAAAAAAATAATTTTTTCCTTCAAACACTATCCCCTAGTGTTGAGTCTAAGGATCAGGCGAAAGGACTAATCATAGACAGCACCTTGAATCGGATGAGTTACTTTTCTATCTATAGTTATACACCAACGTTTGATCGTTGCTGTTGCCATTCCTTGGGGCAAGGGTAGTTATGATTAAAAGACCCATTCCATTCATCGATAGGAAAAGGACAAACTTAATAACAAGTGTCTCCTTGTCTTCTCCCTTTTACTATAAAGCATTTGAAGAGGATAATTGGATAACGAAAAGTATTTCTGAACATAAAACTTTCATTTTTCATATTTCTTCTTTTGAAGCTGCTTTGTTAAACTTTTTGCTTCGAATGGATTCTCAGATGGCTGTGACATTGAAGAAGCTATCGGCTCAAAGGTTGCGAGCCAAGATTTTGTCCACTCAAACTTAGACATCTAGGAGCTCCTCTATTGAAGTCTCGGAGGCTTCTTTAACATCTCCTCCTATCTCAGATGATGTGGAAGGGGATAGGTCCTTGTCAAGGAGTGATTTATAAAACTCAATCGATAATATTAGGGTCAAGCCAATGGATTCAATGGGGGGATGCGAAGACGGTGACAGAAGCGACAGCAGAAACTCCCATGGAGGTCATTCCTCTTTCCTTCCTGACGTGCGTTGTCTTAGAGACGGAAGCTAATCTTCCCAAAGAGTCGGAAGGAGGAGCCATTAAGGCTTCTGACTCCTTCAACTCGACCGATGCGGTTGGGGCTGTCGAACCATAGAGGATAGAGATTCCTAGTTTAGATGTTTTTCCAACGAGGATCCAGTAGGAGACGCCCCAAATGTCATCGGTTCCTTCCTCTTCTTCTACTATAAATAATTTGGAGGTCGCCGTCGATTTTTTGAGGAGGCATCTCCCTCCTATAGATAGGCTCACTTTAGAAGTTGAAGATGTCCAACAATAGGTGTCTCTTTTTGGCTTTACTCAGTCATTATCTGGTGAGTTTCGTCGGGGCTGCTTTCGGATTTTCATCTTTAAAACTTGTGGAAGCGAAGAACGAGCTCGGAAAGCTCAAATATTTTCTTGAGCAGGAGAAAGCTGCTAATGCTAATCTGATTAAGGAAATCGACTGCTCCGAGAAAGTTCTTTCTAAAGCTCAAGAAGTAATTGATCGAAAGGATGACGAGTTGAGTAGAGCTTGCCGTAGGATCGAGGTCCTCAAGAAGTAGAGATCACAAGCTGATCGAGAATGTCGTCGTGCCTATGACTTCATCAGACGCCTGAAGAGGACCATGGCTGAAAGAGGTGGATCTTCATCTGAGATCGCACTTCTCCGAGATTTCGATGACCAATCGATGAAGAGATCTAGGACTTCAAGCAGGGGTCATCACATGGAGGAAGTTACATAGAGGTCCTAAGTTTCCTCCTCCATGGGAGGATCTATAGCTCGGAGGTCTCCAACTAATCCCTAGATATTAAACAATTTGCTCGAAAGGTTAAGGAAAGCTGGGACAAACTCTATTATTAAGGCTTATAAGATGGGCTTTTATGTAGGCTTTAATGAATGCAAAGGAATAGTTTTGCCTCATCTTCCAGATGGAGCCATGGAGTCCTTGCATATGGATCGATCGGATGTTAACCTGTAATCTGTAATTCGTGTTTGCATCAGTAAATTCTCAGATATATCTGATCTTGCTATTAAAGGAGATGAGGCAGATTCCGACGCGTAGAAAGCTCAATCTAAGGCTAGGAGGAGGATCTTTTCGAGGCAAATTATCAAGGAGCTCCTGACGACATCCTTGTGCACATACATTTTTCTTTCTTTTTTTTATACTAAAACTTTGTATGAAGGCTTCATATATGAAAGAAATACTTTTTTGCCAAAGCGATTTCTTTCTTATTCTTTTTTTATCTTTTTGAGATGTTCTGGATTGTCGAACCTATATTTTTGTTTAACTGGTTATCTTCTTGTCCTTGGCCTTTCCATCCAGCGATTCATGAAAAGCCAGGAGGGACGAAATTTAAACTGCCATTCGCGTATAGATTACTGCGGCATGTCTTCACACACAACCTCATGAGTGGATCAGGGCATGATTTTGGCTCTCCATATCGATTTATTGTATTGATGGCAAGAATCGCGTCTAATCGTCAGCCATCATATGTCCACGCTGCATCGATCTTCATCATATGCATTTAATATTCTGAGAAAATGAATCACTTGGATCTCCACCAGTTCTATATAAGATCCAGATGGAATAAGGGTTGAACCTTGTCATCTTCTTCTAGCTATGAATTTTTGTCTAGTTTTCTTTCTCTTGCAAAAATGGCCCAATCCGGAGATTTCGAGTTTGCCCCTTTGGCCTTTCAATCAGAGATAATGGAGGACGACCTAATACTAATTCATAATCAGTTCAACTTTCCTTTGAAATTTTAACTCAAAGTTTTCAAATCGAAGGAGCGGATCTACAACCCTCCTCCTGGTCGGATCGGAGTGTACGAGGAGTGTTTCTAGGCTGGGTTGAGGTTTTCTTTTCATCTCTTTTTTATCACTCATTTTTATTTTCTGGAGATGTCGCTTTGTTCAGTGGTGCCAAACTTGTGTTGCCATATTTGCAGCTTCACTGTGGTGTGCCAGAAGATCGGGATGGAGTCGATTGTAATGCTCTTTTGTTACTATTTTCTGGTGAAGAGGCATCCTGGGGCTCACGACTGATGGTACGTAACCCCCAGATTGAGAAAAAACATCCCTCCACTAATTCGGGGTGCTCTTTCCACCGTTCATGGATGGAAGACCAGATTTTTATTTATTTTTCGAACCTTGGGAGAAGACTAGGGCTTCGTCAATTGGGGGAGCCATAGGAGAATTTGTTGAAGGACCCACTACTTGGTTCGTGTTTAGAGTAGGACCTGAAGATCCTACAAAGTTATGAGGTTCTAAAGTTGAAGGAATTGCTATCCAAGAAGATCCTATTCAATGTTGGAATTAGCCGATCCAACTCTTTCGGTATGTGTTTATTTTTTTTATATCAATGAATTTTTTAAGTATGTAGACTTGGTGCCAGATGGTCAATGCTTTAAATTTTAGGAATCGATCAGAGTCATCTTAAAGCTGGGGTTCTGAAAGGTCATTGTAAAAAGAAGATTCGTACAGCCGGTGAGAGGTCTATCCGTATTCAAATTGAACCTCTCCCAGTGCAATGATCTCCTATAGTCGAGGAGCCCAGTCTTTTTAGTGTTGAGGACTTTCATATCGTCCAAGTTCTGCATAACTCGGAGCTTCCAGTTCTAGAGGAAGGCCATGAGGCTTTCATTGAATGTCTGTTTAGCAAGGCCATTTCAGGCTTACCAACTCTTGATGTCTCCGAGCCTTTTTCAGAGGAGGAATTGTTTGAGAGAAAGGGAGCCAGTGAGCCTGCAATACCCAGAGTACTTTTTGTCGGGGATATTAATGCTGATGTCGATGCTTCAAAAACTCATGTGGCGACAAAATTGAAGGCTCCACTAGATGAGTAAAAAATTTCTAAGGAGGCTAGTATTTCTGGGACTACACCGATCGAAGTCTACTGTGATGGTTCGGCCTTACATGATTATAAGTTGGCCTATGAAGCATTCTTGAATTTTCTTTTCCTGGCTGATGTGTCTGAGATACTAGTTGATCCTCTAAAAATGAGAAGGAAAAAAGCTCTAGACCGCTTTGTCCGGGTAAGCCAAAGTCATAGATTCTTGTTCTTTTTATTTTTGCTTTCTCGCTTTAGAACTTGTCCTTACGAACCTCATGCAATGCCTTTATAGCTTGCCCATTACTTAAATGGGTTCATAGAGAACACATTGACCTTTCCAAAAGGATGATGAAACTGGAGATTCAAAGTACAGTCCTCCGGAAGGCAAAGGATCAACTGTCCAAAGAGGCTGTGGAAACTTTGGATAGAGTTGAAGAGGCTGAGAAGAAAGTTTTGGAGGTCGAGATGGCATTGAAGGAATTTGTGGAAGAGAACGTTTGCCTAACTGGTATTAATGGGGCCTTGGAGGTTGAGATTGCAAAATTGAAGGTTCGAGTCATTAAGGCTGAAGCGTCCGAGATGGAGGCTTTACTCTTGATGAAAGCGGCTGAGGAGAAGGCCTTGAAGGTAGTTGACAATTTTAGGGTGTCCAATGAATTCAGAAAAGAGAATGCCTCTTTTGCACTAGACGCCTATGATGAAGAGAAATGTGTTATCTGCAAGAAAATAGCTTCAAAATATCTTGAGTTGGATTTAAGCTTCTTGGATATTCCTCCAGATGACTTGTTTTGAATTTTTGTTCTCTTCAGCTCTTCAGGAGCTTTTGTGAAGAGCCTTGTTATGAATAAAATTTCTCCCTTTTGTTCTCCTCGACTTTCTCAATTTGCTTTGTTCGTTCCATTTTACTCCGATATGAGAAGTTATTCTTTTGGCTCATGCATTTTTCTAATCTCAGCTCATGAATCTACAAGTTGATCTTTTCATTTTTTATGTGCATACTCGACGGGACTTGCCCAGTCTTCCATGTGCATCATTAAATGCACATGGTTATGGAAGCAACGTAACCACGAATTTAACTCAAAATCTGGTGCTTAGTCATGGGGCGATAGATACACCCACTCCCTAGTTTGCACGTGGTAAGATCGGACATTCGTAATCATGGTGGATCCGTCTATTTATAGTGACATCCCATTCGCTACTGCTCCATCCGCGACATTCTTCCTCTTTCAAAAGAATGTCTGCAAATTGGTTCTGTCTCCTACAAGAAGATGGAGTTCCTTTGTCTCTCGATGGAGGTAGTTATCCAACTGAGGAGATGGAGGAGTGTTGGTTGACCTCGATCAATTTGGGGTGTCGATTGCAAGGGCTTTATCATCCAGCTCTCGATCTTGAGATCTTTATCATCCTACTTCGCCTATACGGGATGGTCTTTTGCTTGGTCCTGAGAGCTTTGTCACGATTTTCTAGCTCTAAGAGGGCTGGATTTAGGGGCCTATGGTTGTGCTACCCTTGTAGGGAAGCAGAAAGGGATTGAGCTGCCATCCAGACGTCTGAAGTTTTGATCTTATGGCTCAAAGGCTCTCTCAACCATTATGTTCCTAGAAACTATGACTGGGGCACTAAAGGAGTTCTTCAAAGTCATATTAAGAAGCTTTATGCAGGTTGTCTATCATGCATTGGCATTCGATGGAGGGATTTTTTGTTCTGAGTTTGGGACAGAGTTGGATTTTAAGCAAACTCTGCCTTGGTCTCATCGGGTTCTCCATCATTGCCACTTCTTGGTGGCTCAGGTGGTGGCATTTAAGGTTGTGACACCTCCATAGTGTGGAGGATGTGTGTCCGAGCAGCTAGAAGAGATTTCGAGGTTGGATCGTATAGCCACGGACTTCAAAAATACCTAACTTTGACATCGGTGAGAAGTTCATCACCTTAGATCTTGCACCTTCGTGGACCTGAATACCTTTTATGGGATCCCAAAGTCTTAAGTCATCAGAGGAGCTTTTTTTGCATATCGACGGTCTCAGCTTCGTCAAGTTTTTTTATCATGTTTTCACATCGGAGTTATGCTTTTGTAATTTCATCTGAGTTGTTCACTGTTGTTTTTTGTAAAAGCAATTAGGTTATTGCTCTTGTAAAAATTTTTTCTTTATAAAATAAAATACTTTTATTTCCTTCACATCGCACTTTATTTCTGTTCTATCTATATTGTTAACTATCCCGATCAAAGGGACCTTGAACCCATATGGGTTTCTTTAATCGAGTAGCTCTGAGATGGTTCCAATCTGAGAAACTCGCTGTTAAATA
Organism: Cocos nucifera; assembly: GCA_006176705.1. NCBI lineage: Eukaryota > Viridiplantae > Streptophyta > Magnoliopsida > Arecales > Arecaceae > Cocos > Cocos nucifera. The sequence goes on from QRFJ01000130.1 coordinate 871,478, forward strand.
TCCCGAATAAAGAAATTCTGTTAAGTATCCCAAACAAAGAAATTTAATCCGAAGTGATTTCGATCTGAGAAACTCACTGTTAAGTATCCCAAACAAAGAAATTTAATTCGAAGTGATTCCAATCTAAGGAACTCGCTGTTAGACATTCCGAACAAAAATTTTTTTGTTAAGTATCCCGAACAAAGAGATTTTTGCGAAGTTTTCTGAACAAAAAAATTTAATTCAAAGTAGTTTCGATCTGAGGAACTTCTTATTAGGTATTCCGAACAAAAAAATTTTTGTTGAGTATTCGGAACAAAAGAATTTAATCCAAAGTGATTTTGATATGAGGAACTCACTGTTAGATATCCCGAACAAAGAGATTTTTGTTGAGTATCCCAAACAAACAGAGTTAATCCAAAGTAGTTCTAATCTGAGGAACTCGCTTTTAGGTATCCCGAACAAAGAAATTTTTGCTAAGTATCCCAAATAAAGGAATTTTTGCTAAGTTTTTTGAACAAAGAGATTTAATCCAAAGTGATTCCGATCTAAGAAACTCGCTGTTAGGTATTTCGAACAAAAAAAAAATTGTTGAGTATTTCGAACAAAAAAATTTAATCTGAAGTAGTTCCGATCTGAGAAACTCGTTGTTAGGTATCTCGAACAAAAAGATTTTTGTTGAGTATTCCGAGCAAAAGAAGTTAATCTGAAGTGGTTTCGATCTGAGGAACTCGCTATTAGATATCCCGAACAAAAAAAATTTTGCTGAGTATCCCAAACAAAGAGAGTTAATCCAAAGCTGTTCCAATCTGAGAAACTCACTGTTAGGTATTCCAAATAAAAAAAATTTTGTTGAGTATCCCAAATAAAGGAATTTAATCCGACTTTCTTTTCTAGTTCGATAGCTACTCAAATATTCGTCTGACAAAGAAAGTAGTTAAATTTGGAAGGCTATTTTTTTATTTATTTTATTAGTAGTACATTCAGAGATTAGCTAAATTTTATGGTCTGAGAAGGAGTGTCCCATTGAGTTTTTTAGTCGATAAGTTTATGGTCGCACAACTTCATTGACCTAATAGGACCCTTTCCAATTGGGTAAAAGCTTTTCTCGCTCAGTTGGCTTGGATACTTCTGCTCTCCGAAGGATAAGATCATCAGCTCAAAATTCTTTTGTCTTGATGTGGAAATTATAATATCTGACGATCTTTTATCGATATGCGGCCATCCTCACCACTGCTCGTTCTTTGATTTTCTCAATCAGATCAAGATTGGCTCTAAGCCAGACTGGATTAGTGTCCTCATTATATTCTTCGACTCTGATGGAGGAGAGCCTGAATTCTACTGGTATGACTGCCTCAGTGCCAAATGCCAAGTTAAAGGACGTTTTGCCTGTCGGGAGCCTTTGAGTGGTTCGATAGGCCCATAGAATATAGTAGAGTTCTTCTATCCACGACCTCCCAGTTCGGTCTAATCTAGCTTTGAGATCTTGAAGAAGAGTTTGTTGGTCACTTTCACTTCTCTATTTGCTTATGGATGGCCTACTGAAGTGAAGCACTGCTTTATCCCATGATCTTCATAGAAGTCTTTTAGTCGGAAACTACTGAATTATCTTTCATTATCTGAAATCAATACTTTCGAAAGTCTATAGCAGCAAATGATTGATTTTAAAATAAAATTTTGGACCTTTATTTCTATGATCTGAGCTAAAGGCTCGGCTTCTATCCACTTGGTAAAGTAGTTAATAGCCACGAGTAGAAATTTTCGCTGGCCAAAAGCTCGAGGAAACGGGCCTAAAATGTCCAATCCCTACTAGGTGAAATTCTGAGCATCCTATTGCATTATGGGCCAGTAATATCCTTGTTGAAGGATTTTGTAAGATAAGGATCGATCCTGAAGATGGTTTCCATAAATCCCTTCATAAACCTCCTGCATAGCGTAATTTGCCTTCGAAGGTTGCAAACACCTTGGAATCGACAAGGACAAAGACCGCTTGTATAGGTCATTATCGAGCAATATATACCTGGCTGCTTGATTTCTGACCTTTCGAGCTTCTTTTCAGTCGGGCAGTGTTTCTCCTATCTTCAAGTATTTTATGATGGGATCCATCCAACTAGACTCTTCATTGATTTGCTGAATTGTATGGGGCTCTTCTAAACTCAAAGTTTTCAAAACTTCAAAGTAGATTTCTCTCCCCAAATCGGCAGGCAGCAAAGATGCGAGCTTTGATAAAGCATCCACCTTAACGTTTTGCATCCAGAGGATCTATTGGATGTTAAAATATTTGAAACATGAGGTTAAATATTTTATCTTTTGGAGATATTTTCTCATGTTTTTCTTTCGAGCTTCGTATTCTTTCTTTATTTGCCTCACCACAAGCTGAAAATCGCCATACACTTTTAGGCATTGGGCTCCCATTTGCTGAGCAATTTTTAATCCTACGATCAGGACTTCGTATTCTGTCTCATTATTAGTAGCTGAAAATTTAAAATGGATGGCATATGCTACCACATCCCCATCTGGACTGGAATGGATAATTTTAGTGTTGAGAATTATGTTCTAAAGTCAATCATCAGTCTGTTGATGGTTGAAATATTATAATTAATTTATTAATTAATAAAAAAAATTTAATATCTTTTTCATCATAAGTTTACATCTTCTAATGAACTCCATTGTTGTGATGAAGTTTTTAGGACTATTTAGTTTTGATAAAAAGAGAATTTATTGATTAGTTCTTAAATTTATTCACGACCAAATGATAGGTTGTTAATTAGGATGACAACGTCTATCGAGCATATATCGCTATGTGCCATATAGATTGATTATCTTCTTAACCAAGGAGTATGGAGATACTGGTATGACATACAGATGAGATGTATGGATACATCGTCATTGAACATGATCAACTCTAGAGTATTCTGCTATCAAGAATGTCTCTGATGGGATATAGGTATAAGTATTTTTTAGACCTGAGATCACATCAGTGACTTGCAAGCAATTTACTATGCTTTGGTACCGGACTAACTAAATTTTTAATTCAGTAATAAAAGACTTTTGGGCATAGTCAAGTACTTGCAAAGTCAGAGTGTGATCAAGATAGAATTGACCACTCCAAGAGTTGGAGAAGAATGTATCACTGTATTTTAATATAGCAAAATCTTGGCAAGGATAATCCATCATATGTATTTGATATTTTAAAATACAATGTGGACAATCTGATCAGAGTTGATAGTTGAACTTTGAGATGTCCTACGAGTATTATAGTCAAGGGGATGAATTATATGGAAACTATATTTGCATGGTTTCTAAGAATGGTGTTCTACACCTTTCGACCTATCCAACCGTTGGATATAATTGCTAGATGGTCACTTTGATTAGTATAAAAATTTATTTTTGTGCTACTGACTTAGGTTCGAACCTATGAGGTCACACACATTAGAGTTCATACTTCAATCGGATAGTTGATCAAAGATTTAGAATTATTTTAGGGTTAAACGATCAATACAATTGATGGTTGACCTAGTGCAAGTATTATAGGAGGATTGATTAGCAATTTTACTGCTAATTAGCTTAATTTGATTAAGCCAGTAGAATGAGATTAAGTTTAATTAAATATAATTTAATTAGATTTAGTTTGAATTTGATTGGATTAAGTTTAATTGGTTTATTAGATAAGCCAAGTGCAAGAAAGAACTAATCCTAGTCTAATTAGGACTCGAGTCAACTCAATTTTCTAATTTGATTAAAAAATTAAATTAAAATTAAATCTAATTTAATTAAATTCTTAAATGGATTATGTCCTTATTTAATTGGATTGATTTATTCTTATTTTTATTTGGTTAAAAGACCTTGTTTGACTAAGTCAAAATAGGAGTCCTAGTGTGACTAGGACTCCCTATTCCTTGCGCCACCTAATCCTCACACCCCATCCTTTTCTCTTTATATTTTTATGTAAAATTCTTCATGCCCAAAGGCTTCTCACGCCCCCCTTTCTCTCTTCTATTTCTCATATGGAAGTTTATTGGAAGACCAAGTCAAAAAGGGAATTAGTTTTGCTTAAGGATTCTATGAGATAGAATCCTTGTTGACCAAATCTTCTTCTCATTGTATGCCGACCCATCTTTTTTTATTTCCTTTGATTTCCATAGTAAAAGAGAGATTTTTTGTGCACCCCCTTTGCTAGTCCATGGCACAAAAAAAGATGGGGGCGTCTAACAACTTTCCATATTTGGACATTCCTAGTCTAGGTTTTTGACCAATCTTGGACTCTGTATATCTCTTTATGTAAAAGAAATTTTTGGCTAAAATTTTTGAAGATTGTATATATTTGAGAGATCTCTTTGGTGTACAAAAATAAGAAAAAAATTCATCTAGATCGTGGAGATATTAAAAATACAAATCAGGATGTCTAGAAAAAAAATAAAGAAGAAGAAGAGGGTCTTCTTCTATGATTTTTGTTCTAGATCTCTTCCTTTCTTTTTGTGAGCTTTTGAGAGGTGTCTCGGCATCACAAATCTTTTTTTTTTTTTTTAGTATTTTGGAGTGTCCAAGTTTTGAAGAAAAAAGCATCGGATCGACCGTCGAAGAGAGATCAGCACAGTGCTAGCATACTGTGCTGATTTATTGCTTCAGGATCTCTGATCATGTTCGTGAGCTCGTATAGATGACTCCTAAAGGTCGGATGCATATGTGGCTCATGACTTCATCCTCAAGTCTGGATCAACAAGTTAGAATGTCTAACTTGCTCAGATAATATATTCGATCTATTATTTTATAGCTGCATTAGATGTTGTATATATCTAGGTTGATATGATCAATCTTTTCTTCTTCTTTATGTTTTAATTTTTGATCTAATATCATATCTTGATCATGTAATAAATCTGAGATCTAGATATTTACATATTTATTTAAATAAATATTTGATTTGTTTAAGTCTTTCGCTGTCTGATCTTGAAAAAGTTTCAAGATCTATTCGTGAAACCCTAAATCTGGTTCCTTCATCCAGCTCCTGATCCTGTTGAGTTTGAGAAGCCATCAATGTGCAAGACCCATGTTTCCCCCGGATCTCCTTGATTCAGCTTTGGGTCTTCATTGCTTTATGAGCTTGCAGGGTCTTCATGTCTAGTCGTTAAGTTTTCTTCTGTGGGCTCCCCACACGGTATTATACATTCGAGAATAAAGTCGGCCAAAATTTAGGCCTTAATGGATGGCCTCGGATGGTAGTGAATATCCAACTCTGAGAGCTCCAAAGCCCACTTTTCTATCCATTCGAAAGAATTCAGCTGATACAGTACCAACTTCAAAAGCTGGTCCGTGAGCACTATCACGGTATGAGCTTGAAAATAGGATCAGAGTTTCCTTCCAGCAACAATCAATGCAAAAATTATCTGTTCTAACTTTGCGTATCGGATCTCCGCATCATGAAGGACCTTGCTGATGTAGTATATAGGCTTCTTGACTCGTCCCTCTTCCCATACAAGGACCGTGCTGATTGTCATGGGCAATACAGCAAGATAGAGATAAAGCTCCTCACCCGACAATGGCTTGATGAGCAGAGGTGGGGAACTAAGATATCTTTTCAGCTCCTCGAAGGTCTCCTAGCACTCTAGGGTCCATTGAAAATCCATCGGTCGCTTGAGTGTTTGGAAGAATGGGAAGCACCTTTCAGCTGACCTAGAAATAAAATGGTTAAGAGAGGCAATTTTTTCAATCAAGCTCTATACCTTTTTTATAGTCTTCGAGGGTGACATTATCGGGACCACCTTAATCTTCTCTGGATTCACTTTGATTCCTTTGTAGAAAATCATGAAATCGAGGAACTTGTCGATAGTGACTCCGAAAGCACACTTCATAGGATTCAATTTCATTTGGCATCGCCGAAGTATTTTGAATGTTTCACAGAGGTCATGCACGTGATCAAATATCGATCGGCTTTTCACCAGCATATCATCAATATAAGCCTCCATGTTCCTGCTAATCTGACCTTTGAAGATCTTATTGATCAGCCTTTGATATGTAGCCTTTGCATTTTTTAGTCCAAAAGGCATCACCCTATAACAGTAGAGCCCATGGTCAGTAATAAAGGCTATTTTCTCCTCATCTTTCGGGGCTATCAGAATTTGATTGTAACCGAAGAAGGCATCCATGAAACTGAAGAGTTCAAGCCTAGAAGTGGCATCGATCAGTTGGTCAATTTGCGGTAATGGATAGCTATCTTTAGAGTAGGCTTAATTTAAATTAATGAAGTTGATGCACATACGCCACTTCCTATTTGCTTTCTTTATCAGAATAGAATTCGCCAACCAGTCTGGGTACATAGCTTCTCGGATGAAACCAGTCTTCATCAGTTTGTCCACCTCCTCGGCAATTATCTTTTGGCATTCAAGGGAGAAGCTTCACTTCTTCTGCTTTACTGGATGACTGATCGGATCCATCTTCAGATAATGAGCCATCACCGATGGGTCGATCCCTAGCATATCAGCGACTGACCAAGCGAAAAGATCTATGTTTGCCTACAAAAGATTGATCAGTTGGTGTTTTGTTACCTGATCAAGATAAGATCCAATTTTCATAGTCCGCTGGGGTTCTTCTTCTTTAGTAGTATATCCTAAAAGTCATTGGATGGTTGGACTCAATTTTCTATGAGATCATCTCATGCATCCAGCCCTATTGAAAACTCTAGTTGGTTTTCCGTAGGATCCTCTATTTGGAGCCTAGCGGTGAAGTACTATCGAGCGATGGTCTGATTGCTTCGAATCTTTTCCACGTCGTGAGCTGTCAAAAATTTGATGAGGAGATTATAGCTAGATATGACAGCCCTTAGTTTCCATAAACTTGATCTTTCGAGGATGGCATTATAGGTAGATGAAAGTTTGACGATAAGAAAGTCCACTTGTATGGTCACCTGCTGAGGCAGAGTGCCCATGGTTACAGGTAGATTGATCATTCCTTCCGATGTTATGGTACTACTGGAAAATCCTTGGATCGATACATCAAATGGAATTAATCGATCAAAAGAGAGTCCCATGAGAAAAAAGGAAGAAAAATATAAAATGTCGACTGAGCTTCCATTATCGACAAGTATGTGGTGTATATTGAAATCAGAAACATTCAAAAAAACAACCACAGCATCATTGTGCGATTGTTGTATACCTTCTACATCCTACTCAGTAAAAGTTATTTGTTGTTCAAACCCGTCATCACGTCTGGGCTTTTTCTATGCTGCCGCTTCAAATGATCCTCCAATAATCATATAGATTTTTCTACGAAGAAGCTACTCCTCCGCTACCGTCAGATCTCTTTCCTCCTGTATGGGCATTGGCATTTATTACTGTAGCTGAGGAGATGGCTGGCAAGCCCTCGGCTGGGGCCATCGCGGCGGGGTTCTTCCATAAATGAAGCATTCGAGCCTTCCTTCCCGAATTAACCTTTCAATGGCATCGTGAAGGAGGCGGCAGTCTTCGATATCATGACCGTGGTTACGATGATAGAAGCAATACCTCATAGTATCTCGACGTTCCAGGCCTATCCGCATCTTTGGAGGTTGGGGGAGTTGGTCTTAGATCTACATCAAAACTTTTTCCCGGATGGCATTCAAAGGCATATAGTTGTTGAAACGCCTCAGAGGAGATCGCTGTCGATCACGCCTTGGGAGGCTAGGAGATCGGCAGTTCCGAAAAGAGCTTCCATGTTTATTCTTCCTAGGTGGAGAATGGGAGCGTCAATGATAAGACTCCCTTTTCGAGGGAAGGCGCTCCTTATTCGACCATGTTTGATCACCATTGATGGTGAAGACTTCGGCGAAGGCTTCTTCGACATTGGTATGCTTCCTCACCTTCTCCAGCATACCATTGAAGTCCTTTGGATAAGACTTCACCAATGACCTTTTCAGGTCATTTCTCTGCAATCCAACTATAAAAGCAAATATCGCGATCGACTGATCAAGATCGCGGACTTTCAGGATAGCCATGTTAAAATGACTCAGATAGCTGCGGATCGACTCATCATCTCTCAGATGAATGGTGTATAGATAGTCAGATCGCTTCTGCTACCTATGACTGCTGACAAAATACACCGTTAGAGATCGGCTCAGCTCGTCAAAAGAATGAATCAAGCCAGGCTTTAGATTTGAGTACTTTTGTCGGGTTGCCCCCTTGAGAGTGACGGGGAATGTCCTACAGAGAGTAGCATCTGATGCTTCTTGGAAGAGCAAAGCTGCTTTGAAAGTTTCAATATGATCGAAGGGATCAGCAGTCCCATCATAGGTCTCGAGCTAAGGCAGCTTGAATCCAGGGGGCGACAATTCTCGTAGGATCCTCTCGTCGAATGGAGGCTCACTGCTAAGACCGTCAAAAGGTCGAGAAGAGGAGGCATTATTCAGAGCTTTGAGTTTCTTGTCAAACTTCCAAAGCTTTCTTTCAATCATCAAGTTTCGATCCATGAGGGCCTTGGACTGCTGGGGAGAATGGCGGTCGGGAGTAGAACCGTGCCCTAATTGTGGGCTAAGAGATTATGAACGGGATCACCTTTGCCCAGGACTTTGTGGAGGTGATAGTATAGGTGCGACTTGCCGAAAAGATGCCGGTGATAGTGTAGGTGCGACTTGGAGGAATGGCTCCGCGTAGACAAGCTTGAGAACCTACAAAACAAAGTCTGGACCAGAGAATTTGATCTCCAGCGAGGATCCTCCGATGTTTAAGTCATAAACAAGCAGGAGCTAATTTCTTTTAAGCATGAGCTAATTTCTTTTGAGAAAAATTTCTTGCTTACCTGAGTCCTCGAGGTTCGTAGTATTTGTGAAAAAATTTTTACACGATGGTTACGCCATTCTGCTGATTCGGATCACTAATCCCGTCATTGCAAGATTTTTGGGAACCTTTCGAATGGAATGACAATTGCTGGTGTGATTTGGATTCCCAATTTATCGCTAATGATTTTGGATGAGTAGGTGTTGGAGGATTTTTATGCCAATCGAAGACATGACAATATGGGCTGAATGAAGATCTTCGGAAGGCTGTGGCTGAGGTTCTATTTCCGACCAAACTTGAGTTCATCAAGAGATAGAAGCCAAAGTCACAATAAAGGTTGAATGAAGATCTTCGAAAGGCTGTGGCCGAGATCCTATTTGAGGCTGAACTTGAGTTCATCAAGAGATGAAAGTCAGTCATAATATGAGTTGATTGAAGATCTTCAGAAGGCAAAGGTCAAGTTTCTATTTTAGGCCGAACTTGAAATTATCGAAAGGATGAACCCCCCAGGATGAGCTCCTTCAGAATGAACTCCCCCAGGACGAACTCTCCTAGGATGAACCCTCCAGGATGAGCTCTCTCAAGATGAGCTCCTTTAGGATAACTCCTCCAGGACGGGCTCCTCCAGGATGGGCTCCACCAGGATGAGCTCCTCCAAAATGAACTCCTCCAGGATGGGCTCCCTCAGGACGAGCTCTCCTAGGATGAACTCTCCAGGATAAACTCCTCCGAGATGAACTCCTCCTGGACGAACTCCTCCTGGATGGGCTCCCCCAGGATGAACTCCTCTGGATTGTCAATTTTTCCCCTACATGCCATGAGGGGACAATACCTGATATGATTTTTGAGAATATTTTAGTGGGCAAATAAAATATCTCTGACAACTCGCTCTCCCACGATTAACAACCTACAACCCATCCTAACAAACTCCAGATCCTTTGATAAAAGAGAAAAAAGAGGAACCCCAAGGTGGGCAACTCTTCTCTCCCAAATGCTCATATACTTTTCTCTGTTGAACGAAAAACTGACTTGAGCATCGGAGGGTCCTCACCGGAGCCAACTTCGATCGAGGATTTCTCTTGTAGATACGGTCATCTTCGTTCCATCGTCGTCGACTTGCTGCCATCACGCAACTCTAGCGATTTGACTTCAAGATGAATTTTTGCGTTAACAGTAGGTAATAGCCTATTTACGACTAGATTACAGTTGTATTGCGGTCAATCCGCGGGGGACTTTCTTTATTCGAGGTAATTTAAAAAGAATAGGTGCCAGTCGAGGTGTTTCCATAAATATTGGATCAGTCAGACGGCATTAGTCATTTGTTCAGAGGATATTATAATAATATCGTGATCCACAAGTGCCCATCAAGATAGACTGAGTTGAAATGCCTCTGAGATATATCAATCGATCCAAGGCATTTCATTATTACTGTAATAGGTAGAATAAATTTAAGAACTATTAATTTAAAAATAAACTTATTTTTAAATATCAAAAAGCCATAATTTTATTATCCAATGCTTGTAAGCTATTGTTTGTCGTGGCCATTATACGATCTAAGGAAGTGGTTTCTGAAATTTTAGCAAGTGACGATAAATAGTGCTGGCCAAATAACCGTTTATAGACGATGGCCATAGAACATGACCATTTTATTAAAGTAATAAGAGGGTTAATAAAATCATGGTCCAGGCACACTTGCAATCTCAAAAAATTGATGGTTAGAATTAGTCGGAAATGAATGATAAGGACATCACATATGATAGCACACGCTCCCGTCCGGTGCCAAAGAAAGCAAACATCGTATTTGAAAGACTAGGACTTATACCCATAAAATCATATAATGGATGGCTAAAGTATAGATTATATGAAAAGAAATTTGAAAGATGCAAAACTAGATTAAAATTGTAACATAATCAGGTAGGGTACAGTTTTTGCAAATATTGGAAGAGAAACAAGTAATGACACCTCCTGGAACTAGAAGTCGTTTATGATTTAGGATAGAAGATAATTGAAAATTACAAAGCTGGAAGCCCAGCACTCATCTAAAAATATCGATATACACTTAGCCAGAAACCCTTAACCAGAAAACAAAACTCTTAACCAGAAATTTCTCTGCGGGAAACCTAACATTACTTGCAGAAGTGAAAACTAATATTTTGATAGCTCAACAAAAAGGGAAAAGCAAAGCTAATATTGCGAGATCCTGATTATAAAATTCCAGAAGAATGACACAACTGGGAAGTTTGGAGCTTCATTTAACTTTTCAATACCTAACGACCAGAATAGAATCTTAGCTCGTTAAGGATTCAAAGGTAATGTTAAAGATCAGTATAATAATAAAGAATCTCTATCAAGAATAGATGATAATAGGAAGTCCACATCTTACCAAACAGGGTCCATTACAAGAACCATCTAACTACAAGCACATTCTTTGGTACCATGACAAGAATTTTTCCATGTGCAACAACTTCTTTGATGCTTCAGCAAAAAGAAAAGGAGCAGCAGAGCACAAAATTCCCTTCACATCATCATCATAATCATATAATGATCCAAGCTTTACTGATGTCTTTTAATTCTTTCAACATTGATTGACACAGTATAAAAGATCAAAAAGAAACAAAAAAAACTGGATCTAAAAAAAAAAAAAAGAGCAAACAACTCAAATGTTGCTGGAAAGGAGCAGACCATTAACCACCCCCTATAAGTCAGTCTATCTGATTTCACTTGGACCCAGCCTTGGAAATGCCTTTGGCCATCTCAATGTCTCTGCCGACATGGATGTCTTCATCAGCAATGAACTTGCCCCAGAACCAGTGAGCCTTCCAGACCAGAACCATCCCTTCAATTGGCACATTCTTAGTCTCCGGAAGGAAGAGAGAAACGAAAGTGGTCATGATTAAAACCCACCCACCAAAGAAGTAGAACAAGCCAAACTTCATGTGGCAGAGCATCGTTAGGAAAGCCTGGGCGATCAGGAAGGTGAAAAGCATGTTAACAGAGACATTGATACTTTGCCCAGCTGATCGAATCTCTAGCGGGAATATCTCACTGGGTACCAGCCACCCTAGGGGGCCCCAGGACCATGCAAAACCAGCAACATAGACACAAATGAATAACACCACGAAGGCTGAATAGGTCTTGGAAAGAGTTGCCTCCCCGCTAGTCCCAAATTTGATTGCAATCAATGTTCCCACTATGATCTACATAGAAAAACAACCACGTCTTAGCATAAGGAAATAATATGTGCGATTTATAACTTGCCTGTTTGTGGAATCAAACAGAGTTGGTGTTAAGATACTTGATTCTCCACAAATTCCAGCATATTTATTTTCGCATGATCCACGTTATGTCAGTGAAAGTGATGAATAAATGATTGCGCCAATCCAAATAGATTATGTTCTGTTTGCTCGCGCAATAGTTTATATTCACGCTAGATCACAAAACAAAGATTAAAAACTGACCTTCAACAATCACATTAGCCATCTCGATAGAAAACTTTTCAGAAACAATTAGTCCAGAACTAGAGAGATGAAAGCACAAAAAAAAGGGCATCTTTGTAGAAAATTTGACGCAAAAAGGCAAGATACTCTTTGAATTCTGATGATGTCATTACTAGTACTGCAGCAACCTCAATAAAAGATTTTAAAATCAAACATTTACGCAATCCATGTCTATGTTTCGTGAATGGGTTGTTAATATACCTGACAAGCAAGCATCTGGGATCCACCCTGCAGGAAAAGCTTCCGCCGGCCAAGCTTGTCGACGGTTAAGATGGAGACTACGGTAGCAAACACATTAACCAGCCCTGTGATAACAGCTGACATGAGCGCCGCATTGCCTCCAAATCCGATGGTCTTGAAGAGCACAGGAGCGTAGAACATGATAACGTTAATGCCAGTTAGCTGCTGGAAGAAAGGAATGAGGATGGCCATAGTAAGCTGGGGGCGGTACTTCCTCGCAACAATGTTCCTCCAGGGGTGCTTCACGAGCTTCGCCTCCTCACTGGCGGCAACGAGATCGTTGTACTCCGCATGGATGTCATCAGTTCCACGGATGCGGCGCAGCATGCGCATGGCCTTATCAGCATGGCCACGCTCGATGAGGGAGTTCGGGGTGTCAGGAAGGAATAACGAGCCAAGGGTGATGATGCCAGCAGGGACAGCAGCAAGACCAAGACTTACGCGCCAGCCCCATCCACCTTTGATCTTGGATGTTCCATAGTTGATGAGATTGGCGGTGAGGATGCCGATGGTGATCATCAATTGGAAGCCAATGTTAAGCATTCCACGCAACCGAGCTGGGGCCATCTCAGAAAGGTACACCGGAACGGACTGTAATCACCGTCAAAATAAGAAGACACGATAGTCTTAGATACATAGGAAAAAGAGAATTAAAACTTTGTAAATGGACAGAGACTCCTCAGTTTAATTCTTATGTATAAGAAATTAAAGAAGCATCTTCTAAGGCAGGAATCGTTTGGATACAAGGATGTGGATGTAATTTTTGAAGATAATCACAAAAAATTGTCTGTCATTGATTAGGAAAAAAACGATCAAAAAGACAAAAAAGGTTGGACTTTGGAAGTATAACAACAGTAATAAAATAAGCATGTATAGTAAGCAAATGTATTGGACGGCATTTTAGTCGTTAGGTATATTATATCAAAACCAAAATATATTATTTTCAATATATATAAAAATAAAATTAAAAAAAAAAAAAAAAAATGCCGCATCAGGGCCTCTAGCATTTTTTTTTGCAAGCTTTGGAATTATTGAAAGCCAATTCTCTCTTTATAGGTTAAACGAACCGAAAAAAGCAACATTAATAAGCTGGGAACTTTGGACCAGAGAAGTTGCAGAGGTTGTGTTCGGACATAGGACAATTATAAAGCCCTCCTCCAACCTTATATTATGATAAATAATTTCAGTAAAAGGTTAAGGATATAAAGACAAAGTAAAAGATTGTAACGTTATCCCAGGTAAAAAAAAAGAAAAAATAAAAAAAGAAATTGTGGTTATAAATGTAATGGCCCCCAAAAACAAAAACAAAAAGACAAGGGTTCTTAAAAATTCGCCTAAAAAGAGCCCGATCTGGACTCCAAAGCCCAATTCTGACTCCTAAGTAGATGGAAGTCCTTTTCTATCGTTTGGGATTTGGTGTCTATTTCCGAACAGCAAACACCCAGTGAAAACCGTCCGTCAAAAGCTACAGAAATTCAGACAGATCCCGTATGCTAGAAGAGTATTTGCTGTTCGAGGGCAGACAGCAGATCACTGGCCTTTGGAGACAAAAAGGTCATGCGACATGGCTTTCTAGAGGATGATATTTCTACAACGTGACGACAGCATTGGCCTCCGATAATAATAGCGTAGTAATATCAAAACACCTCTTTTTTTTATTAAATATACCCAATATATTTTATATTTTAATATTTTCCATAAAGTAAGCAGTTGGTGGACTCAGAAGAGGCGTGGGCCAACGATGTGACAAAACCAAGACAGCTATTTCGACCACCTCTCTCTCTCTCTCTCGCTCGCTCGCTCTCTCTCTCGCTCGTTTGAATGTCTTTTATTTTAAAATTACTATTATCAAATTAAATATGCCAAAGTAAAATCACAAAAACCTCCGCAAAGACTTGATGCAATAAAGCGAATAAATAGTCGAAGATAGGACACAGAAAAAAAAAAAAAAAAAAAACCTTGCCCTCCGGGGATCTAACAAATAACCGGGACATTTTTCTCTCTTGTCGGAAATAGGACAAAAATACCGAACTGAAAAAAAAAGGAAAAAGATTCAAAGAAGCACTCTGGCTTCCGATCTTAGAAATTCCAAAAATTTTTGTTTTCTGGAAATAATACCTGATTGGCGAAGCCGACGCCGATGCCAAGGAGGATGCGGCCAAGGATGAGCATGAGGATGTCCTTGGCGAAGCCGTTGAGGGTGGCGCCGACGAGGAAGGTGATCCCGCCGCCGAACATCGACCACTTCCGGCCGAACATCCTCGTCACCGCCGACGCGAAGAAGGACGCGATCAGCGCCGCCAGATACAGCGACGACGTGAACATCTGCAGCTCCTGGCTGTCGAACGAGCAGTACTGGTTCGTGCCGTGGTCCTCCTTCGACTTCCGATACACCGCCGGGAAGAACTTCAAAAGAAACGGATCCATCGTAGTCACCCCACCTAACAAAAAAGAGAATCCAACCAGAAAAACCCCAAATCTCGTCAGATCCAGCAATGTAAACCCTAAAAGGATCCCCAAAAAAGAGAGCATTCCTTTTACCAGAGATTCCGATATCATAGCCGAAGATGAGCCCGCCGGTGGCCGCGACGACGCTGGTGAAGAAAACGAACAAGGTCAGCTTCCCAGGATAATCCTTCGGCGCCCCGGTGCTAACGATCGCTCCTCCCGCCATTGCTAAAGACCTCCAACCTCTTTGGCCAATGCTAAACCCTGACCCTAACCACAAAGAAGATCGCGAGAGAGAAAGACGGAGAAGAGAGAGCGAGAGAAACAAGAGGCGGCTTGCAAAGGAAGGGGGCGGGGATTTATAGAGCTGAGAGTCAAAAAGTGGGGTGAAAAAAGTTGGGTGAGCGGTGGGGTACATCCGATCCCTGAACCTGGCGATTCAGATCGCCAATCGCCGAGTTGGAAAGTATGAGATGAGATCGCTCGATGATCGGATCTCGACCGTCGGTTTGGAACAACGAGGGATTCCCTTGATTCCAGTGTCCCCGCAGTCGGCGATACCGTTGAAAATATATGGCAATTAATTAATTCGGTACGCCCAAATTCTGATTTGCCGACTTCCTAAGCTAATTGATCGGTGGCTTAAAAGAATGCGGAATTTCCTAAGATGGCCAGTTTGTAATCAATTACAACTAGTTCTAAGTATATCCATAATGGGACCAACGCTTCACGTGTGAGGGCAGCTCTATCCGAGTGCCATAGCGTCAACCGTACCCACACTTCTCTCTCAAAATCCTAAATTATTTATTATATACATGTATCTCATATCACGACCATCCACTTGATATTTCCTCCTCCTGTACATAAGTTTTGTGCATTACACGTGGTGATCTTCACTTTCTCTTTATGCATGGACGCTACCAGATGATAGTTTTGTGTGTGCTGGAATGCGTTGTATTTGTTTTCTTATTCTAGCTAATATGTGGATTATTAATTCTATTTAATTATAACTTTTGGTGGACTTTGAATGTTAGGTTGTCATTAAATTTTAACTTTACTTAAAATGACTAGATTGAACCAAGTTTGAACAATTGATTAATAATGTATTACTAAAATAATAAGATTTAACTAATTTATATTACAGACAATCAATTTATTAATAAGTAGGAAGATAGAGAAGTCGGCTTCCCATGTAAGAATGCAAATAGGTCAGATTGAATCGGATCATGAGTGACTCCGATCCGATTCAGTTTCTTGATCGGGTTCTAATGTTGGATCCAAACCCAACCAAATTAAAAATTGGGTTGGATCCGATCGAATTTATGATCAAAAAATTTATTCCATTAGATCATTTGGATCGGGATGGATTCATGTATAACCCAATCTCAATCTAAAAATTTTAGATCTAGTTTGAACCTAAATTTTGATCAGACCTAATTTGTATGATAAACTAACATATGCAAAATTTATGATAAAAAAAATAAATATTATTTTATCTTGATTTTTAATTTATAAATAATTTTTTTCAAAATCACAATATCAAATTAAGTAAAATTTTTAAAAAATAATAATGCTACAAGAGCATTTGAAATTTCAATCCCACACTATTTACTTTATAGTTTATATATGGAATTTAATACTGAATTCGGATTAGATCGAGTCCAAATTCAGTAAACTTGGATCTGACCCAAAATATTGAATGGTTCTAATTTTAGAATCCAAACCGACTCCATGGGTTCTTTAAAATGGATCGGATCGGATCTAAGCAGGTTGGATAGGATTGGGTCACGGTCAACCCGATCCAGCCTTATGTTCATACAATATTAGTGGGAGATGATAGAGCATGGGAGAAACCATGCAGTCCAGTGGATCTTGTGATCCCTTAAATCTTTCATGAACTCTTGTTATAAAAAATCATTTCACTCATTATAATTATTGAAGATAAAATCCACTCCCGCCGAAGTCCAGTCTGATACTTAGTCTAATACAACTGGTAATCATGGAAGAGCTTTGATCGAAAATTCTTCCTTCAGTGATCGAATTCCAATCGAACTCTTCCAGCGGCCAAACCCCTCTCGGACTCTCTCCAGCGGCCAAATTCCAGTCGAACTCCTTCAAACGGCCAAACTCCTCCAGCGGTCGAACTCCATCCGGACTTCTCCATCAGTCGAACTCCTCCAGTGGTCGGATCCCAGCCGAACTCCTCCAGCGGCCGAACTCCTTCCGAACTCCTCCTTCAGTCGAATTTCTCTAATAGACAAACTCCTTTTGGACTTCTCCTTCAGTTAAATTTTTTCAGTGGATTACTTTCAGATTTCAGCTAGCATTCCTCCCGGATGATCCCCTATAGTCGTATTTTCTTTAGGAGTCTGAACAACTCTGAAATTGATATATGTCAAAGTTCTTCATCAATCAACGTCCGCTTCCTCCAAACTTCGACTGTTAAATCTCGATGAATGGGCACATCAGTCAGATGACACCTCTCTCTTCGTAGCAAATCTCATGCGATCTCGAGCGGTCCACTACCAGACGGTTATGACCGTCACTATCAATCTGCTATAGACGACACCTCTCCCTCTCCGTACCAAATCCCACAAGGCTCCGAATGGTCCACTATCGGACGGTATGGCTATCACTATCAGTCCGCTATAGGCTTCGTCCATAAAAAAGGATCCTCCGGACAGTATGGCTATCACTATCAGTCCGCTACAGGCTTCGTCTATAAAAAGGGATCCTTCAAATATATTTTTTCTAAACTCTCTTTACTTTTTCGAAACTCTGCTGAACTCTTTCTTGAGCACTCCATTTCTGTTGGTCAAAAGAGCTGACTTGATCGTCGGAGGATCCTATAGAATCCACCACCATCGACTCCAGACGGGACTTTATTTTGTAGGTCATCGGTGGCGACCTCTTCCTCAGTTTTAGCTTGATTTGACGTCAACCAAATTCGGCACCAATAGGATTGGCACTAGAGGAAGGGCCCTCTATTCCTGAGGTACCCTTATTCTTAAAGAAGTGCTCAATGGATCCTATGGATCTTCTTCTCCAAGGTCCATCTCCATCCTCTCTCTCAATCCCAAGAAATGCCTTCAAAGAAGGCGACTACCCGAAGATCTATCGCTTCTACCGTCAGATCCGAGCTAGATCCGCCTATTCCGGCTCCAGCACTGGCACTTCAACCTCCTCCTCCATCGGCGGCTATGGTAGATCTGGAGCAGTTTAACCTGCTGATGCAGTGGGTTCAGGGTCTCACCGAGATGGTGCATGCCATGCGGCAGCCTCCGTTGGCAATTTCATCAGAAAATCTACCATCGAGATGTCAGAAATCGATCACAAGAAAGAGCACTTGGGCTAGCATACCCATTGCCCCTGGGAAGAAGAAATAGAGAATAGAGAATCCTTGTTCGGATTGTGATTCTTCTTCGAAAGAAATCTTCTCCATCTATAGTCGAAAGCTTTCCAAGATCTGTGATCGAGATGACGTCCTCGATCAAAAACTATGGAGGATGGATCGACGGATTGAGAAACTCTGTCACGTCGTCCTGGCTCATCATGACGACGTCCGCACCGATTTCTCCTTTCTCTCCCCGAATTATGCAAGAGTCCATTCCATTGAACTTCAAACTTTCTCTAGTTTGAAAGCTACGATGGAACCTCTGATCCGATCGATCACCTAGAGACCTTCCGAACTATGATGCTGCTCCATGATGCACCAGACGCCATCTTATGTCGAGCATTTTCGTCTACCTTAAAGGGAGCAGCAAGAAACTGGTACTCGGCGTTGAATCCGGATACGATCTTCTTCTTTGACCAGATGAGCCATCAATTTACGACTCACTTCGTCAGCAGCCGATGTCCGCATCGAGGTTCGGATTTCTTGATGAATATCGAGAAGAAAAAATCTATTCAAACTTACGTCATCCGATTTAATGCTGTTGCATTGGAGGTTCAAAATCTGAACCAGTCTGTTGCAATGGCTGCACTTAAGGACGGCCTTTAGAAGAACGATTTGCTGTTCTTCCTGAAGTACCATAGGAATTTTGTCGATCTGCTAGCTCGGACTGAGGGATATGGCCAAGCAAAAAAAGCCTTCAAATTGAAAGATGAGGAAGCCATAGGAAAGCAGCAGGCGAGCGAGTCTAATAAACCTACAGCCGACAGAGGGCCAAATGAAGTTCGACCACGCTCATGGACTCCCCCCGAGCGCAAGCGAGCCCGAACTCCTCCTCGAGCTCATCGTCAGAGAAGCTCCGATAGAAGGGCGTGAAGTTCTCCCTCAGAAGAAGAATTATGATCTCCTCCAAACAAGCGCAATCAAAGCAAGTACTGTTTGTATCATCATGATCACGATCATGATACTGAAGAATGCATTCAGCTTAAAGACGAGATCGAGGAGCTCATCAGGAGAGACCGGTTGAGTTGATTCCTCAGACGCTGGCCTAAAGCAAGTGAAGATCGACCGAGGGCACTATCGCAGTCAGAACCACCAAGGAGGGAGGAACAATAAGAAGATCGGCCGCCTCTTGGCATCATCAATATTATCTCTGGAGGACTTAGTGCTTCGACGAGCTACCATCTCTCGGCTTCAGAGCCAAGAGAAGCTTGCCCCAAATTGGGAAGACCCATATGAAATAAAGGAGGTCGTCCGGTCCAGAGCTTATCGTCTGAAGGAGCTCGGAGGAACAACGCTCCCACGACCTTGGAATTCATAAAATCTAGAAATATGCTACCAGTAATTTTTCTCCAACAAAACTCCTCCATTTCAACATTATTGTTTCTTGGTGCAAAAACTATATAATGACAGGAAAGAAGCAATCGAAAGTGGCCATGTTAGAAAAAGAAGGAGAACCTCATTCTAATATGAGCAAGTCGAAGACCTCCGATTATTTAAGATAGGAGGGAAGAGGTCCATTCAATGGTCCATTTATGTCTCTATTGTCATGTTAGGAACAGGAGAAGAACCTCGTCCTAACATGAGCAAAGTCAAAGGCCTCGTTCATTTTAGACGAGATGAGGAGAGAAGCTCTAACAACGGCCCTTATATACCCCTATAGCCCATTAGAAACAGGAGGAGAACCTCATCCTAACATGAGCAAAGTTGAAGGCCTCGTTCACTTTAGACGAGATGAGGAAAGAGGCCCTGACAATGGCCCTTATGTACCCCTACAGTCCATTAGGAACCGGAGGAAAACCTTATCCTAACGTGAGCAAAGTCAAAGGCCTTATTCATTTTAGATGAGATAAGGGGAGAGGCCCTAACAACGGCCCTTAAGTGTCCCTACAGTCCGTTAGAAATAGGAGAAGAACCTCGTCCTAACGTGAACAAAGTCGAAGGCCTCGTTCATTTTAGACGAGGTGAGAGGAGAGGCTCCGACAATGATCCTTATGTGCCCCTACAGTCTATTAGAAATAGGAGGAGAACCTCGTCCTAACGTGAGTAAAGTTGAAGGTCTCGTTCATTTTAGATGAGGTGAGAAGGGAGGCTCCACCTCGGCTGGAGATAAAATCTTCTCCGAGCTTCAATGTTAACGTCAATAGGTGATAAGATCTTCTTCAACCTCGGCTGGAGATAAGATCTCCTTCGAGCTTCAACTTCAATGTTAACAAGAGATAAGATCTCCTTTAACCTTGGCTGGAGATAAGGTCTCCCCCGAGCTTCAACGTCAACATCAACAGGAGATAAGATCTCCTTCAATCTCGACTGAAGATAAGATCTCCTCCAAGCTTCAACTTTAACGTCAACGTCAACAGGAGATAAGATCTTCTTCATCCTCGGCTGGAGATAAGATCTTCTTCGAGCTTCAACATCAATGTCAATAGGAGATAAGATCTCCTTCAACTTTGGTTGGAGATAAGATTTTCTCCGAGCTTCAACGTCAACCTCAACAGGAGATAAGATCTCGTTCAACCTCGATTGGAGATAAGATCTCTTTCGAGCTTCAATGTCAACATCAACAGGAGATAAGATCTCCTTCAACCTCGGTTGGAGATAAGATCTCCCCCGAGCTCCAACCCTTCAACAGGTGATAAGATCTCCTTCAACCTCAACTAAAAATAAGATCTTCCCTGAGTTTCAAGGTCAACCTCAACAGGAGATAAGATCTTCTTCAACTTCGACAGGAGATAAGATCTTTTTCGAGCTTCAACCGTAATGGGTGTAGAGTCCGAAAAAGGACTTTGACAGTCATCTTTTTGTACTCCCTTCTTTCGAATTTCGAACTCGAAAGTGAGGGGACTATTGTTGGGGATAAACCCTGCTCCCATCGAAGTCTAATCTAATGCTTAGCCTAATACAACTAGTAATCACAGAAGAGCTTCGATTGAAAATTCTTCCTCCAACAATCGAACCCCAGCCGAACTACTTTAGCAGTCGAACTCCTCCAACGGTCGAACCCCTCCCGGACTCCCTCTAGAGGTCGAACCCCAACCGAACTCCTTCAAGCGGTCGAACTTCTCGAGCGGCCGAACTTCATTCGAACTTCTCCATCAGTCGAACTCCTCCAGCAGTCGAACTCCTTCAGTGGTTAAACTCTTCCAGCGGTCGAACTTCTTCCGGACTTCTTCTTCAATCGGATTCCTCCGATAGCCGAACTTCTTCTGGACTTCTCCTTCAGTCGAATTTTTCCAGTGGATTATTTCCAGATTTCAGCTAGCATTCCTGCCAGATGATCCTTTATAGCTGTATTTTCTTTAGAAGTCCGAACTCCTTTGAAATTAATATATGTCAAAGTTCTTCATCAACCAACGCCTGTTTTCTTTAAACTTCGACTATTAAATTTCAACGAATGGGCACATCAGTCAGGCGATACCTCTTTCTCCATAGCAAACCCCATGCGGTCCCGAGCGGCCTACTATCGGATGGTTATGACTGTCACTATCAGTCTGCTACAGGCGATACCTCTTCCTCTCCATACCAAATCCCACGCGGTCTCGAGCGGCCCACTATCGGACGGTATGGCTGTCACTATCAGTCCACTACATGCTCCATCCATAAAAAGGGATCCTCCATATATGTTTTCTCTAAGCTCTCTTCTTCTTTCCAAAATTCTGCTAAACTCTTTCCTGAGAACCCCATTTTTATTGATCAGAAGAGCTGACTTGATTATCGAAGGATTCTATTAGAGCCACTACCACCAACTCCAGATGGAATTTTATTTTGTAGGTCACCGATGGTGACCTCTTCCTTAACTTCTGTTTGATCCGACGTCAATCAGATTCTACACTAATAATAATATTTATAATTTTTTTTTACAAGAGAAGGGTTAATCCTCTTGGAAAAGAACCAATAGAGCATTAGTTTATAGAATAACAAACTTTTGGAGAGTGATCCCTCTGAATGCTTGGCTGCACTATAAATCCTTCCATATTAGCTAGAAAATTCACTATCATGTTCCACTCTTGAAATATACGAGCGTTTAACTTACACGATGCACAATTTTATATTTCTTTTTCTAACCATATTTAAAATGCAATACAACAATATAATAAATTATAATAATGCAAAACTTCAATAGCTAAATTTTTATTATACATTAAAAAATAAAATTTAATGATAGTCAATCAAAGACTCATATCTTAATACCAACTTTATTAATACTAATATTCACTTAGCAAATAAAAAATTTTGCATGGTCTAAGATTTTGCCAAAAAAATTCTACCGTTAATACTAGATCTAAACAATGCACAAGGTATCCTTTTTTTTCTCCTTTTTAAACCATTTTTGAAATACAATATAATAATATAATAATACAATATATTATAATAAAAAAAAGACTATAATGATTAAATTTCTATTTCTTTGAATTAATGTGTTCAATAATAGCTGAACAAAAACTCTCGTCATTAACATCAAACCATGCCACATTATTGAATGAATTTTGATAATGATCAAGTGGAAACTTTATCCATTAATTCCGACATCTATTTAGCAAATAAAGAATTCTATTTGAGAACCTTCATGCGGATAACATCGGCCCACACAGTATGTGGTGTGTGATTTGTTTCTCCTTTTTCCCAACAATTCTTGACATGTAATATAATAACATGACGAGTTCAAGAATATAACAAACTTATAAAAAAAGTGATCCCTCTTAATGCTTGACTGCTCTACAAATCCTTCCATATTAGCTAGAAAATCCACTGTCATGTTGCACTATTGAAATATACTAGCGTATAAATTATGCAGTACATCATTTTATAATTATTTTTCTCACCATTCTTAAAATACAATATAGCAATATAACAAGTTATAATATTACAAAACTTCAATTGCCAAATTTTTATTATGCATTAAGCAATAAAGTTTAATGATAGTTCATATCTTAATACCAACTTTATTAATACTAGTATTCACTTAGCAAATAAAAAACTTTGCACGGTCTAAGATTTTGCCTAAAAAATCCTGCCATTAATACTAGCCTTCAACAATGCACAAGGTATCCCTTTTTTTCTAATTTTTTAATTATTTTTAAAATATAATATAATAAATTATAATAAATAAAAGACTTCAATGGTTAAATTTTTGTTTCTTTGAATTAATGTGTTTAATAATAGCTGAATAAAAATTCTCATCATTAACATCGAGTTATGCCACATTATCAATAAACTTTGATGATGACCAAGTAGAAACTTTAGCCATTAATTCCAACATCTATTTAACAAATGAAATATTCTATTTGAGAACCTTCATGCGGATAACATCGGCCCATACAATATGTGGTGTATGTTATGTTTCTCCTTTCTTTTTCAACAATTCTTGACATGTAATATAATAACATCACAAATTATAATAAATAAGAGGCTTCGATAACTAAATTTTTGTTGCATATTAAGCAATAAATTTTCATGATAATCAAGCATATTAATTCGACTACTGCTAATGATGTTGTATCAACTTTCCTTTCTTTTAATTTTATATGTTATCTTCATTTTGGGATGTATACTATTTGTAAGGGTAACTGTTACCGACACTTCATCTTAATAAAGTTATGCCTCTTTTTATAAAAAAAACCAAACACCTTGCTAACAATATCATTAATGTTGGTTTTCACATGATAATTAAACAGAGAATTCTACACAAACCTAGCCTCCAATATATAATAGAATAGATGGGAGGTATAGAAATAGATAACAGTCACTTTGAGCTGATAAATTGAAAGGATCGGCTAAAAGGTAATCGAGCATATCTCAAACCACATGGCACACAAACACAACAAATACAGATTATTTTGTAGAAATTTTTTTTTTAAAAACATAGAGTAAAAAAAAATAATTAAGTAATAAAATAAGAAAAAAAGAAAGCATACTAGATATACGTGGTTCGGTTTGTCAACTGGCCTACGTCCACGAGCAAGATCTTCTCGGTGTTTCTTCTATTAATCTACGGTATAAAAGAGAATATAAAATTATGAGAGAAAAAAAAAATTACAAAAAACTTATTTTCTTTTATAAGAAGCTCTCTTCTTATTTTTGGTAGATCTCACGTCTGGATACCTTCGATGCATACCTTCTGCCATATGGCCACAGGCCTTTTAAAGGCCTCAAAAAAGAAATCTAAACTAAGTTAAAACTGAATTCATGCTTCGATTATAACTCTTTTAAATTCCTGATCATTGGATGAAGACCATCATGTAGCCACCCATCGTTGGATTGCACTGCCAGTGCATGCACCATGAGAAAACAATGCTTAGAGCGCTCCTGCCCAAGCAATGCGCTCCATGCATGCCCGTTCGACAAAATTTTCGCCTTAAGGATCCACGTCTTGGGCATGGACCGCATGGTCGTGCCACATGGCCAATGAACCGACCACATTAGGCTCCTTCGCGCGCACCTATGCGCATTTGCATGCTTGTGCACTGGCCGCGCATGCAGCAAGCTGCGCGCCTGGGCTTGGCCTATGCCAGCACTCTTGCTGCATGCCTGGGCTTGGGCTATGCCAGCACGTGCACCCGTGTGCTGGCCCAATGCGTAGCAGGCCCTGCTAGGCCATGCGCACTATAGGCCACTGGCCTAGCTTGCAGCCCCCATGCAGTTTTTTTTTTTTTTTAAATTTCTTTATATGGGCTTCAAAACCATCAATTCTTCCACTTGAAGACGTGCTGCACTTTAATGAACGTCATCCCTAAATGCCTTACCAACCTCTCACTCTTTATGTAGCTCTAACACCAAGAGAAGTTTTGCTCCAGTTAAACTTCTCTCGAGTCACAGATTTTGTTAACACATCTACTGGATTTGTATCAGTATAAATCTTCGACAATGAGATTAGACCATCATCCACCATATCTCTCACAAAGTGATAATGAATATCGATATGCTGCATCCGAGAGTGAAATGCTAGATTTTTTGCTAAGTGCAAGGTGTTTTGACCATCACAATTCATCCATATCACATCTTATTTCACCTTGAATTCTCTAAGAAGCTTTTTGAGCCAGATAGCTTCTTTGCATGTATGTGCCACCATAATGTACTTTGGTCCTGTTATTGATAATGCCACCACTGTCTGAAGCTTAGATTCCTAGCTAATAGCACCACTGCCCATGGAGAATACATAGACTATGGTAGATCTCCTCTTATCCCGATCTCCTGCAAAATCAAAATCCACATATTCAATGCACTCCAAACCCGCACAACCATAATAAAGTAAATAATCAGTCATCCTCTTTAGATATCGAAGGATCCACTTTACTACTGTCTAATGGTCGCTATCTAGATTCATCATATACTGCTCATAACTCTCACTACTTATGTAATGTCCGATTTTGTGCATACCATAGCAAACATATAAGATCCCTACTACCGATAAATATGGTACCCAAGCTATGTTAGCCTTTTTCGTTTTTATACTAGATGATTACTCGATCGACAGTTTTAACTAAATAGAAAATGAGGTAGATACCAGCTTTGCATTCTACATATTGAAGCACCGGATAACCTTCTCCACATATCCATTTTGTAAAAACCAGACTTTCCTATCCTTTTTCTCCTATAGTACCTTCATTTTGAGTATTTGGTTTATGGCTTCTAAGTCTTTCATCTTAAACTCTCCAACCAATTGAGTTTTCAGATTTGATATTCGACTCTTGCTATTCCCCATGACCATCATATTGTCGACATACAACAGCAAGATAAAGAAGCTCCTATCATCATAACTACAGAAATATGCACAATGATCTACCTCCATTCAATCAAATCCCAAACTTATAATGAAGAAATCAAATCGCTTGTACCAATATCTTGGCGTTTGTTTGAGACTATACAATAATTTGTTCAGCAGACAAACTAACTGCTTCTTAACTTTTTTGATAAAACTTTCAGGTTGCGCCATATAGATCTCCTCCTCCAAGTCATCATGCAAGAATATCGTCTTTACATCCATTTATTCAAGCTCCAAATCTATGATGCCATGATTGCCAAAACAACCTGAATAGTAGTCAGACAAACTACTGGCGAGAAGATCTCATCAAAGTTGATTTCTAGCTTCTGAGCATAACCTTTCACCATTAAGCAAGCTTTGAGTCTCTCCACATTTTCATCTATATCCTTCTTCATCTTATAGACCCACTGACATCCGATCGGATTTCTTCGATAGAATTATAAGCTTTCAAGTCTTATTCTTCCGAAGTGACTCCTTCTCCTCTTTCATGGCATAATGCCACTTTTCATGCATTGGTGGACTCACAAGCCTTCCTATATAAAATTGGCTCATCCTCCTCTACCAAAGCAATATAAGCACAAACATGGTTAGCAAAAAGAATAAAAGAAGTGACATAGTCATTAAACCTTGCGAGAGGTCTAATGACCCTCCTAGGCCGCTCGGACTTCGTTAGCAGCTCTTTCAGTGAGATAGCATCCTCAGGTGATTGTAGAGACTCCATGCTCAGTTCATCATTAACTATCTCGTCATGTGCTTGCTTCTCATCACGTGCATCAAAGAACTCAATTGGAGTAATGGCATCATCATCTTGCTTTTCCTTGGTGCCTTTAAAAGATTTTTCATTGGAAATAACATTTCGGCTAATAATAATCTTATGGGTAGTAGGGTCCCACAATCAATAGCCCTTTAATCCTATAGCATAGCCAAGAAAGATGCATCTCCGAGAGTTCTTGTCCAATTTTGTCCTCTTTTTTTTTTATATCCATTCATATGCATCACATCCAAAGATACAAATATGGAAATAATTTATGGGTTTGCCGCTTCAAAGTTGTTCTATAATATCCAATCCAAGTGATTTTATTGGCGCTCGATTGATCAAATAGCAAGCCATGCTCACAGCTTCTGTTTAAAATCTCTTATCAAGTTTTACAGTACTCAACATACTTTGAACCCTCTTTATGAGTATTCTGCTTAACCTCTCGGTCATGCCATTTTGTTGTAATGTTCCAAAAACTATGAGATATCGCCGAATTTCATGCTCATCATAAAACTTTTTAAATTCTTTGAAATAATATTTCCCTCCATTATCTTAATGCAGATACTTAATTTTTAAATTTTTTTCATTCTCCACTAGAGCCTTGAATTTTTTAAAGGTCTCAAAAATGTTGGATTTCCGCTTTAGAATATATATCCAAGCATTCCAAGAATAGTTATCAACGAAGGAGACGAAGTAGAAACACCCATCCAATGACCTATTAGGCGACTCCCAAGTGTCTGAGTGGATAAGCTTAAGAAATTTCTTACTCTGTTACAGCGATAAAAAGAAAGAAAGTCTTCTTTATTTACCATAGATGCAGTCTTCACAAAATTTCAATGATGCTGACTTGTATCCTAGAAGAAGCTCCTTATTTGATAATATCTGTAGCCTGCGCTAACTTATATATCCCAAATGATGATGCCAAATCATTGGGGACACCATCTTTGCACTTGCTACTGCCGCTTCTCCCATCTGAGTCTCATCCATCAATTTATAAAGGCTATCTATTTTTTCTTCCTTTATCACCACCAAACACTCTTGGCATACTTCAGTTGATCTTTCTTTCCAACAAATTTTAAGCCTTGCTCATAAAACTTTCCAAGTGATAGTAAACTTTTACGAAGTACGGGAACATGGCATACATTAAAAACTATCTAGACTATACCATCAAATATCTTGATTTGAACATCTTCCACTCTAATTATATGACACGTATTATTATCCAAATAGATAACTCTACCATCCTATGATTTGGATGTATGAAACCACTTCCAAAAAAGAGTCATGTGAAAAGATGCTCCTGAATCTAAAATCCAATGGTGTATAAGCTCGGATCTCTCTATTGTTATCAATGCATCTCCATCTTCTGAAGTAGCCGAACCAACTTAACCTTCTACAATATTATTCTGAAAGTTTTTTGATTCAGATTTTGTATCAATTCTTCTAACCTGATAATCTTTTTTCACGTGCCCTAACTTTTTATAATTTCAGCATTTTATCTTTTTTTTTTGCCCTTAGATTTAAATCTCACCTTCCCTCGATCACTATATTCTCTCTCAAAAGGTTTCTCCCATGCTACCATGGCTTTCCTTAAAGAGCTTTCTTAGCTAGATTTCTACTTCATCTCTTTTGTTAGCAATGATGCAATAACTGACTCCATCTTGAGGATGTTAACGTGACTCAAGTTTATAATAAGATTATCCCAAGATTCTGGTATAGAACAAAGTAGAATATTAGCCTTCTCTTCATCTTGAATTCTCACATCTAGGGTTACAAGCTTGCTCATAATAGAATTGAATACACCCAAGTGCTCTTGAACTGATGCCCCATTCTTTATCTTTAGATTGTATAATTGCCGTCTCAAATAGATTTTATTTATCAAAGACTTTCCTCTATAGAGATTCTTCAATTTTTTCTAAATCCCTTTTGCAGTAGTCTTGGCCTCGATATTAAATAATACCGAATCATCCAATGCCAAGTAGAGGTTCGCCATTGCTAGCTTTCTTTTTTCTCATATTGCCCATCCGTCATCTCTTGTGGTTTGCATTCTTTTTCTTGTAAAGCAACTTCATAACCATCCTTAATCAATACCGCCTGCATCTCTTCATCTTCAAAAGTGCAAAGTTTGATCCATTAAACTTCGGTATTTCATACTTGGTTGTCGTCGCCTTGTCCGTCATTGTTTTAAATCAAACTAACAACAAAAAAAAATCCTTTAGCTCTGATACCAAACTAAAAGGACCGGCTGAGGAGTAACCGAGCATACCTCAACCGACATGATACACAAGCATTGCGAAAATACAAATAATTTTGTAGAGAAAAGATTTTTGAGCAAACATAGAATGCAAAAGAAGGAGATAATCAAGCAATAAAATAAGAAAAAAAAATCATACCTGATATACGTGGTTCGGCCTGTCAACCGGCCTACGTCTATGGGCAAGACCTCCTTGATATTTTTTCTATTAATCCATGACATAAAAGAGAATACAAAATTATGAGAAAAAAAAATATTATAAGAAACTTTTTTCCTTTTATAAGAAGCTCTCTCATGTCTCCCTAAATACCTCCAATGTATACCTTCTACCGTATGACCACAGGCCTTTTAAAGGCCTCAAAAAGAAATCCAAACCGAGCTAAAACCGGATTCTGTGCTTCTATTATAACTCTTCTTAATTCCTCACCGTCGGATAAAGACCATCGCACAGCCACCCGTTGTTGGATTGTGCTGCTAGCACGTGCACCATGAGAAAACCAAAATGCATGCGACGCATGCCCGTTCACCGCATGGTCGCGCCCCGTGGCCGATGAACTGGCCATGTCCCACGGCGTGGACCGCATGGTCGCGCCCCGTGGCCGATGAACTTGCCATGTCAGGCTCTTTTGCGTGCACCTACACACGTTCGTATGCCTGCACATCGGCCGTGCGCATGCAGCAGGCCACGCATCTGGTCCATGCGTCCCGCACATCAGCCTAGCATGCCCTACTGGGCCGCATGCGCTGCGGGCTCCATGTAGTTATATATATATATATATATATATATATATATATATATATAAAATTTTTTTACATGGGCTTCAAAACCATCACAAATATCCCTAAGATCATGATGATCATGGTCTTCAAAAGCATTTAACCAAGTGACAATCGTCTGAGAACTACTCTTCATCCAAATATTTGAAGCATTAAAATCTGAAACAGCCATTGAGTGACCCTAGCAAGCTGCTCTTAACTTCCTCAAGAGGTACCGTATCATGATGGGATAGCTATAGCAACTAAGGTTCCTTAACCATTTATATGGATAGGACTATCAAAGTTAGTTTTTATAAAGCCTAGCTGTGGGGGAACCCAAATGGAAGAAGATGTTGAAAGAGATGGCACAGAAGGACCAGAGTGAGCTCTCGAGATACGAAGTGAGATATGGTCGTTCCACTTGAGGCTGAGAAATTTGTCTCGGAGCGTAACGGGAAATTGACTCTCTTCCTTTCTCTTATCCTGGGCTTCCTCTGAAAGTAGGTAAGCTCACAAAAATCGACCGAACGCTGGAAGATTTGAATCTAAGCTTTCTACATAGAAAAGTAAATTTCTTTCATTTGGAGGAATGCTTACTCTTATTAATGCCGTGCTTATCATGCTACCTCAATGCTATAAGTCACCCGACAAGTTTCCAGCAGAAATAATCTAGATAAATTGATAAGTTTAGGCGAGCATTCAATGGAAAGGGTTGGATTCAGCCTATGCGATTTTTTTTAAGGTCAACTAAAAAACAGTTTGTATGGATAAGGAGATCTTAGCATTTTTGAATCAAACTTGTTTCTGCAAAATGAGGCTAGAGATTTCGTAGATATGACCTTGGTACTCGGAGGAAGTAGCTAATTTGGTCTTATCATAGAAGAAAAATTATTGGCAAAATGAAAGCCCAAATGGGACATTGTTGCCGCAATAACTCCGACGAGATAGTCGGCTGTAAAAGTAAGTGTACTTCATATTTAGCCAAGGAGAACCTTGCAAAATAAAATCTTTTTACCAAAATTTATCCTGAAAGGATCATCTGATACTTAAGCTAGCCGGAGTTAAGAAAACAGTCAAAAAGAACCAGCAGAGAAAGAGAGAGAGCTTAGAAATGATAAAAAGAAGCTTACCCTAATCCCCTACTTATCTATCCTTTTATAAAGATAGAGTCAGACGTTGTGGTATAACTTCCATCCGTTCAGTTATTAAAACATGAAAATTATTAAATAAATCATAAGCCATGATGAAATGGTTACTCTGGGTCCACGTTCAATCAGTTATAAGTAAGTAATGCCCACATTGGTAACTGTTCTGACCCTCAATTTGCCGAGTCGTATGCAATTGCATTTTGAAGATATCTAATTTTATAATTATTCAGTCTTCATTCGAACAACATAGTCGGTTGATCTTACGACTAATGGTCGTATGTACATGGATAATCATCAGTTCTTATCTGACTTGAAAAGTCAGTCTTCGTCTGATCGTTAAGTTGATGTCGATGAGATGGTAAAATTTTGGATGTGAAATCCTGAGTATCTTATGTCAACACTTGCACCTGGCTCCCAAGTCCGATATAGTACAAGAGTGTCGGGCAAAGGAAGTTAGTCAAAATTTTGAATTTCACATCCAATTTCTGACATCTTTGATATATCGCTTCCTTGGTCGTCTTCATTTAATGTTGCCTCGAAAAGGTGCATCCAGCCATTTTATTATTTCACAAGTCATGCAATAATATTGGATGCAGATTGTGGAGTAGTGTTGCATAATGATTGCAGAAGATCATGCGGTCCGATCGACTATCCTCGGATTAGCTGCAAATGGCCACGTGTCTATGAGGATTGGTGGTGCTTCCAAGCATTAGAAGGCCATGGGAGGAGTCTGTTAGATTCTGGTACCGCTATGATATCAAGTATTGTACCTACGACTGTTCGAAATCACGGTCATAGATTTAATCCAGAAATACGAAAGAAGAGCAAAGATTGATGACACCTAAGGCTTGGCATTGGAACCAGAGAAAAAAGAGAGAAGAGAGTTAGAGAGAAAAGCTATGTATTGATTTCAATCTATTGTAAAGATACAATACCCAGATTTATATACCCTAGGAGTTCTACTATACCACATGAAATCCTAATAAATCCAAACCTCAGCTAAAAAACTCTCCTAGGCTAACCCAATGAAAACACTCACCGAGCTCATGTATATGTCTCATATGCTCTCATCCCCTGGATCTAAATCCAATCCATACATGAGTTAGTCTCCTTAAGATCTTACTAGTCTAGGCCTTAAGATCTCAAACAAAAAATTTCGTATGTTCTGTACGCCACCGTCGAGCCGACTCTCTCAGTAGCCAAGCTAGCTTGACTGCATTTCGCTCGAACCCTATTTTCTATCTGCCTGAGATAGCCGGCTCGACTGCATCCTGAATCGACTCGATCTTAGCCCAAGCAGGCTCGACTGCATATCCGAGCCAGCTCGCTTGTGTATCAGTCCCTTATCTTGACTGATTTTTTTTCTTGACTTTGGTCCTTTGCTCCATCTTGTATCCTAGATCTCCAGAGAACCTACCAAGCTCCTCAAAATTCTCATACCTAAACCTCGATCTCCGTGCAGGACTGCATGTCGTCTTCATCTAGAATAACTCCTGTCCTAGCCCTAGGACTCACACCTATCCTAGACTCTCGGAGCCAACACCCTGGCTCCTCTTGTGGCCTTCCAAGACTTGGAAGCACCACACCAGATCCTACAATCTCCATCTTGATGCACCCAAGTCTTGGCATATCTGGCAATATCTTTCTGCATGTTTTTTTTATTGTTGCATGTCTTGACAGCTACTTGTACACATCTTGCCACCATCATTTTTTTTCAGTTATTGAGCTCTCTTTAAAGCCTTTAGGATGATCATCTCCATCGCTGAAGATCTTGACTTGCTTCTATGCACCATCCTTGGAGTTGTAAGCATTCTTCTACCTGACAGCTGCATCAACTATCCTAAACTTTTCTGAAGAATTTACAGCAATCTTATGTCGACGCCTGCTGCATATCCTGACACGGTCTCCTTAGAACTTCACCTATCCTCCAGCACGTGCTGCTCCACATAGAACTATGCATCTCCGACGTTGGTGCTAGGATATTGATCTTCCTGTACTCCACTCTGAACTCGGGTCACATCTCCACTAGTAAAGCCACCTCTATCCGGTGCTCCATCTGAAATCAAAGTCCCCTCTGATGCCATAGAAGTCAACTCTGTAATTGAGTCATTCGAGGCCAACCACTTAATGCTGTACTATTGAGCCTGCCACTGCACCTCGAACACCGTTGCTATCCCTTCGGATCCTTCGCACTCCGTAGATCTGTTCGAAATTGTCTCAAATACATTACATTCTATGGGCTCTTCCAAGATCACCAAGAGCTCATCCGACTCTTCACTTTCAACGACTGGATCGATGAAATCTAACTTTTCTCCTTCCTTACACTTCTTCCAAAGTGGATATCCTCACTTAAAGTTTTCTGCTTCACCATACTTGAAGTACTGCTTGGACTTCTTGCTGCCCCTTCGCTAATCCTTCTTTTTTCCTTGCTTGGGCCTCTCTGACACCACAAGACCCTCATGAAGGATCTCCTTCTTCGTCATCCATTTCCGCTACTCGTTGGACCTTAGCACTGATATGATCTTTTCATATACCAGCATCTTTTTACCATACAGCAACGTCGTCACCAACGAATCGAAGCTCTCAGATAGTGAACATAGCAGCAATAAATTTATCCTTCTCTTCAAGATCCACCCTAATGTTGAGTAAATCCATGCTCATCTGGTCGAACCGCTGAATATGCCCCATAACATCCTCGTCCTCTTGCATCCGAAGGCTATATAGCTGCTTGTTCAGCACCAACTTGTTGTATATGTTCTTTTCTATGTACAACTGACGTAATCTCGATCATAAACCCTTGGATGTCTTCTTCTTCAATACGCCATATAGCACTTCATCTGCCAGATAAGTCCTAATCATGGCACATGCCCTTTTCTCTAAGGATACCCACTCTTTGTCTATCATCTCCTCCGATCTATCTTTCAAGACCGAATTCAATCTCATCTGAACCAGTAGATCCTCCATCATAACCTTCTACATCATAAAATTTTTCTTTCCATTAAACTTCTCAAATCCTACCTTCAACCCACTATTTTTCATGATCGTATGAATTAAAAACAGCAAACATGTGGATCTAAAAAAAATACCTTGACTAGGAATGGTGGATAGCAGTCCTGTGATCTTGTTCTTCCTCACAAAGCTTGAAGAAAGCTTTTAGATCTGAACCTCGCTGCTGATCTCTGCTGAAATCTGATTTTCTTCTTTCTTCATGCTCAACCAGGCTTTGATACCAATTGTTAGATCCTGGCACCGCTCTGATATCAAGTATTATACCTATGACTGCTCAAAATCATAGTCGTAGATCTGATCTCTTGCATGAACCTGGGTGTTAATCCAGAAATATGAAAGAAGAGCAAAGATTGATGGCACCTAGGGCTTGGCGTTGGAACCAAAGAGAAAAAAGAGGAGTTAGGAAGAAAAGCTATGTATTGATTTCACTCTATTATAAAAATACAATACCTAAATTTATATATCCTAGGATTTCTGCTATACCACATAAAATTCTAATAAACTCAAACCCCAGCTGAAAAACTTCTCTAGGCTAACACAATGAAAGCACTCACCGAGCCCATGTACATATATCTCACATGCTCTCATCCCCTGGATCTAAATTCAATCCATACATGAGTTAGCTCCCTTAAGACCTTATTGGTTCGGACCTTAAGATTTCAAACAAAAAATCCCATATGTTCTATATGCCAATGTCGAGCTGGCTCTCTCAGTAGTCGAGCTGGCTCGACTACATCTCATCTGAATCTTATCTTCTATCTGCCTGAGATAGCCAGCTTGACTGCACCCCGAGTTGATTCGATCTCAGTCAGAGCTGGCTCGACTACGTATCTGAGCTAGCTCGTCTGTGTGTCAACCCCTTATCTTGACTGATTCTTTTTCTTGGCTTTGGTCCTTTGCTCCATCTTGTGTCCCAGGTCTTCAGAGCACCTACCAAGTTTCTCAAGATCCTCATACCTAAACCTCGATCTTCATGCAAGGCTGCACGCCGTCTTCACCTAGAATAACTCCTATTCTAGTCCTAGGACTCACACCCATCTTAGACTTTTGGAGCCAACACCTTGACTCCTCTTGTGGCCTTTCAAGATTTGGAAGCACCACACCAGATCCTACAGAGTCAGAGTGTTAGCTTTGAAAGTCTAGGACAAGTGTGGTCTTAGGGCTAGGACAGGAGTTGTCCTAGGATGGAGACAATATTTAGTCCTCCATGGACTTGAGATTTAGGTGTTGAGGACCTTGAGGGGCTTGGTTAGTGCTTTGAAGATCTGGTACATAAGATGGAGCAAGAAACTAAAGCTGAGGAATGAAAACTACAGAGAAAAAACTTTTCTATAGGTTAGCTAGCTCAGTCTGATACTAGGTTGGCTAAGTCTTAGTAGACAGGCCAAATAGAAAGATGTACATTTGGAACTGCAGGCATGGTATGCAACTGGATTGGCTCAGTCTGAAACTGAGCCGATCCAGTCTCAGGTTAGTCGGCTTAGTGCATAGGTAGAGTTATGTGAAAGGTCTATTTGAGGCTAGGATAGAAACTTATCCTAGAGGTCTTGAGGTCTGATTTGAGAGGTCTTAAGGAAACTAACTCATATTTGGATCGAATTTAGATCCAGGGGATGAGAGCATGGAAGACATGAATGTACATTAGCTCGATGGGTGCTTTCATGTATTGGATTAGTCAAGAGAGTTTTTGGTCGGGCCTAATGGCTATGTATAAATACATAGATTATATTAGGATTTTATTAAAAAATATTGAAATATAGATCTTTTCTTTCTGAATCTCTCTTCTCTCTTCTCTCTAGTATTGCCATCCTAGATTCTTGAAGAAGCCCTAGAGAGAGGGGGCGCCTCCCTCAAGCCCTAGGAGGAAGGCATTCTAACATAGATCTAGGTGGTGGATCTATGGTATGCCATCCTTACCGAACGTCAAAGATTTCTTCAAGTTCGCGCTAAAGATCAGGGGTTTTCGCAATATGATATTAGAGTTAGGTGATGCCAGGATGATGCGCCAATATTTGTTATAAGAGCAGTATCATAGATTACAATAATTGATGTCAGAGCCTGATGATGCATGAAAGAGAAGGAGAAGTCGTATAGGATGACTTTGTTATAGCTGTGGTTTGGCCAATCAGAAGCAGCAAGTTGAAGGTGGAGGTTGAGAAGATTAACAGAAAGAATTTTTTTCTGGGATGGAAGGTTTGGGTATATGATTTGCTGGTCGATCTTAATAGAAAGGCTGAGGTGTATGACGGTAGATAAGAAAGAGAGTGCTGGAGTGCTACGGTAGCGCTTTCCTAGAGATGCAGGGCTGAGAGAGGCTCGATGGTGCAGCAGCTGAGGAAGGTATTTCAATAGAGAGCATCAAGATTCTCTAGGAAGATGGGCAGTATGGAATTATTTGATGGATGAACAGAGATTTTTCAAGGAGTAATGGTTGAAGAAAGGCTGAAAAAGTGGCTACATGTCCTTCGATGGTAGGAAGGCAGAAAAGTAGTCGGGGATGTATTCAGTAGTTCAACCAGAGCATTGATTTGCGAAGTCTTTGGGATGATGGAGATGAATGATCCATGGAGGTTCAACAAGTCAGGACTGGATAATGGATCAAGTTTCTTTTGCAGGAGCACTAGAAAGAGTCATGGTTTAGGTGGAGGATGGATTATATGCAACAAGAGAGGACCCATATACCTATGAGGAGGTGGTATCGAGATAAGGTAGGGAGCGTTGGAGTATTGTAGTAGTACTTTCCTGAAGGCACAGGGCTAAGAGAGGCTTGGTGGTATAGCTGCTAAGGTATCTCCATAGAGAGTGTCAGGAGGCATCTTAAGGAGACTGGAAGCAGATCTTAGGAAGAGCCAAGGAGTCTCAAGAGCATGAGGATGAGATAGATGGATCTAAGCTCAGGACAAGATTTGAGCTGTAATTCCTCTGAGCGTAATTGAAGTGATGGCTGGTGTAGGGGTAGAAGAGGAGAAGGGCTAGGATGGAAATGTCTAGGGTTCAGTCGCTGCTTTTAAAGAGTTTGATAAGCTCTTGAGTTTTGGAGGTACCTACGGGTTATGAAGGTATCCGAGATGGCTTCGAAGAGGTTCGTAGAATGTGGAGGATTCGAAGGGATAGCAATGGTGTTCGAGGTGCAGAGGCAGGTCCAATAGTATAATGTTGGATAGTTGGCTTTGAGGGCTCAGGTATAGAGTCGACTTCTGTGGCATCAGGAGGACTTTGATTTTAGATGGAGCATCAGGTAGAGATGGCTTCATCGGTAGAGAGAATTTAATATGATTTCAGAGTGGAGGGATGTAGGAGGATCGATATCCTAGCACTAGCATCAGTGATGCACAATTTCAGATGGAGCGATGTGTGCAAGTGGACAAGCATAGTTCTGAGGAGACCATATCAGATTATGTAGCGAGTGTCGATATAAGAATGCTGCGAATTCTCTAGAAAAGTTTAGGATAATTGATGTAGCTGTCAAGCAGAAAGGATCCTATAATTTTAGGGTGTGTCAAGGAGTAAGCATAGATCTTCAGTGATGGAGGCAGTCATCCCAAAGATCTCAAAGGGTACACAGTAGCTGAAGAAGATTGATAGAAGTGATGTTTGTACGAGGGGCTGTCAGCGTGCGTAGCAACAGCGAGATCATGCAAGAAGGCATTGCTAAGAATTTGCCAAGACTTGGAGGCATCAAGGTAGAGATTATGAGAATTGATGATGCTCCCAAGCCTTGGAAGGCCACGAAAGAAGTCAGGATATTGGCTCCAAAAGATTAGGATAGGTGTGGTCCTAGGGTTAGGATAGGAGTTGTCCTAGGGTGAAGGCGGTGTTTAACCCTCCACAGACTTGAGGTTCAGGTGTTAAGGATCTTGAAGAGCTTGATTGGTGCTTCGAAGATCTGGTACATAAGATGGAGCAAGAAATCAAAGCCGGAGAATGAAGACTATAAATAAGTGATTTTTCTGCAAGTTAGCTGGCTCAGTCTGATATTGGATCGACTAAGTCTCAGTGAATAGGCCAAATAGAAAAGTATGCATTTGGAACTACAGGCACAGTACGCAACTAGGTTGGCTCAGTCTGAAACTGAGCCGATCCAGTCTCAGGTTAGCTAGCTCAGTGCTGAGATTGAGCTGACTCAGTGAATAAGCAGAGTTACGTGGAAGGTCTATTTGGGGCTAGGATAGGGACTTATCCTAGGAGTCTTAAGACATAGTTTGAGAGGTCTTAATGGGCTAACTCATGTATGGATTGGATTTAGATCCAAAGGATGAGAGAATGGAAGATATGGGTGTACATGGGCTCGGTGAGTGTTTTCATGTATTGGGTTAGCTAGGAGAATTTTTGGTCGGGCCTAATGGCTATGTATAAGTACATAGGCTGTATTAGGGTTTCATTAAAGAAGATTGGAATATAGATCTTTTTTTCTTAATCTCTCTTCTCTCTAGTGTTGCCGTCTTAGGTTCTTGAAGAAGTCTTAGAGAGAGGGGGTGCCTTCCTCAAGTCCTAGGAGGGAGGCGCTCCAGCATAGATCTGGGTGGTGGATCTATGGTATGCTATCCTTAGAGAATGTCAAAGATCTCTCCAGGTCCGTGCTAAAGATTAGGGGTTTTCGCAATATGGTATCATAGCTAGGTGATGCCAGAATGATGCACCAATATTTGATATCAGAGCAGTATCATGGATTACAACAATGTCAGTATCGGATATGTCTGAAAGTCTTCCTCATGGATTCAGTCTACATAATGGTCGAAAAGATTGTCCGCTAGGATTATCACCATATGTTGACATCTTCGAAAAAGATAGGGTTTAGGTTATCAATTTTAGTCATCCACTCCTCTTATATATAGAGGGGTGTTTTCTCCTGCAGGGGGCTTTTTTCTATGTGATTATTGCCTTCTACGTTGGAGTCCTCTTTTGCTCTAGGTGGTCGTCGAGAGAAGGGTCTTCTCCTTCTTCATCAAATTCATTTTCAAGGATTTCTACTCTTCTAAGGTCATATTTTTTCTTCCTTTTTTTTTTGTTTTTGATCTGAAACCTAGGTTTCGCTAGACTTCCTTTCTTGTTTTCTTTTTTGTTAGTTGCAGTGACTTTGTCTTCTAGGATGTCGTTGTCTTCTAGGAATGAGTTTGGAGGTGAGAACCTTTTGAAAGATCAAGGTTCTTAAATTATTCCCTCTCATGATAGAGTTGAACTAGTTTCTTAGGAAAATCTCGAGGAAGTGACTTCATCTCAACGGGCTCGATCGAAGTCCAAGGGGTTGGATTATCAGCCAATCACCAAGAATCTATCGGGTCTGCTTCATAAGAGATCCGAATTTTCAGAAAATGATGTTCGACGTTTGAAGGGCCGATGCAAGATCTTGAGTCGATATCAATTTTTAGCTCCAAGCCGAGATGGTGAAGTGATCCATCCATCATATGGTCGCATCACCATCTATGAAGAATTTCTTCAGTCTAGACTCTATTTCTCACTTCATCTGTGATGTTCTTGATTCTTACCGAATAGTTCCAATCCAACTAACTTTGAATTCTATTCAGATTTTTTATACTTTTATCGTTCTCTGCCACCTTCTTCGATTTTGAATCGAGAATCTTCCTTTTCTACGCTTTGTTTTCTCTGAAGAAATATCCTCGGAAACGAGGATAGTGGTTCTTTGGTCTCCGGTATCATCGTGGCTATATCCCTTGAGAAATATTATGGTTGAGTCCAAGCTGTTCAAAAATTGTCAAGGGTCTGCTGCATTAGAAAGTAAATGAATGGGATTAGATGCAATCACAAACTTAATCAAAGTAAGACATCCAGCAATTGAAAGGTTATGCAATGCCCGACAATCCAATCTATTTGAGACTATCTTTAAATATTGAGGATCTTGAGCAGTCTCTCGAGAGACAACGGAATTCCAAGGTGCTTGCTATCATTGACCTTTCGGACTTCAACAAGCTGCTCTACAGAGAGAATATGATGTAAAACAGGCTTAACTCCATTTGCCAGAATTTTCCTACTATTTTATCAGTAATAATTGAACACACTAACAGTCCAAAATTGTTTTGCTTTCAGATGGTTGATCAACCTTAAGGAATCAGAGCCATGTGGGTACTGTTTCAAACATGGAAGCCATTCGATAGAGGTGCTTGATACCAGCACAAAAATTAATTTGTATGGTCTGCCAATATGCTTTATTTTTATCTTATTTTTATAGCTGCAGGAGGTGTTCTGGTTTTTTATACAAATGTGGCGATGACAGAGGATGGTTGAGCATGGGAGGCTCCCATTTACGCTATACATATATTACATGCTTCACAGATTTATTTAGAGGATGATTCTTTGATAGTTATTAAATAGCTTGTTGATCTAACTCATTTTGCACGTAGATGTCATCCTATTTTATAGAACTATTGGAGACTATTGCAATCCTTCCAATCTATCGAGATTCCGCATATTTATATAGAGATACTATTGATTGGATAGCCATGTATGAAGCGAATCACACATGATCTACTTTATGGACATCTATATAGGGATGAAAGTAGTATGGATATTATCCGTTCGAATCCGTTTCGTATCCGAATCAATTCGGATATGAATAAAAATTTAAGGATCCGATTAGTATCCATATTCGTATCCATATCCGTAAAAAAAAAAAGATATAAATATGAATATGGATAGACAACTATCCGATCCGTATCCAAAAATTCGAATCTACATGTAATTCTATATAATTTTATATAATATTTATTAATTTTTGATAAAAATATATATCATATAAATATGTTATTAACTCAATTTATCATCTATTTAATAATATCTTTAATTTTATCGATATAAAATTTAATTATCTAAGTTATATCCATAATTATATCCATACTTACAGTATCCATATTCGTCTGAAATAAATATAAATATTAATTTTTTTATTTAAATAATATCTATATTCATATTTATATTCGTTAGGCAAAATAAATACGGATATGGATATGCTGGTATTCGATCTAATTTCAGTCCTACATCTATGGTTTATTTTCTATTGCAGTCATATAATATTTTATTTTTTAATTCTCATAGATGTATTTTTTTTTGATTTAACTTAAATCATCTGATTTATCTCAAAAAAAAATAAAAAAAAATAAGGGTCAAGAAAAACTAGCTTCCTTAATAGGTGCTTGATATGGCCCATCTCCTTCCTTGATGGAAGATGCTCACCGAATCATGATCATGTCCTTCTTGCCATTGCTAAGAGTGGGGACCCATGCCGGTCATGACATAAGCATACATCCCAGAGGCCTAATGGGAGCAGTGGATTTAGGAAAAAAGCTATATACTAAAATAGTTTGGTACCAAGTAGAATCATGCAAAGGGAAGGCGACGATACCCATCACGACACGTTTCTTTATTTAAAGAGTTATTTTCTAAAGATGACAGTGAGACAGTTGCTTGTAATTTTCACTCGAACCCAAATTTGGGATTGATATCAAGCGTCTTTTTTTTTCATCCTAATCCGTAGTTATACTGAAAGAGCAGAAAGGTAGGGAAAAATTGATTATAGAATAAAATATGAAATTCTTTTAAATTTGTCATTATCAAAGCCCGCGCGGTTTTCCAAAAAAATAGTTACATCCACGCAGGATATTTGGTGGACAAAAAACGTTTTGGCTCGAACACGTTGTCTTTGGGCATAAAAACGTGATCATCTGATTGGTACTACCTGCACTCCGTCACCGTCCTTGATAAAGTTTTTCTGACAATATTTGAGGGAGGCCTCAATCAGCCACCATTCTTGATAAAGTTAATTAATGTTTACAGGATGATTTGGAATTTGAACTTGTCAACGGTGCCAAAGAAACAATTAGAAGATGCTATATTTCTATCAGCCTGTGGGTCATACGATCATAAGTTCAAACCATGGCTTCCACATCAAGTATATGGCAGACAAATTAGCCCATTTTTTAATCTCTTATTATAAAGCTGTCGTTCCCTTAGATCGCTGTCGTTTATTGTAGTGCGAGTGAGAAGGAAAGCAAGAAAAAAAATAAATCTGATAGGTGAAGCATGCACATATTACACGAACTTGAGTCTCCCACATCTTTAAAAAATATAAATGTGCCATCTAATTCCTTATTTTATTTTTAAAATAAGAGTTTAAATAAAATTCTTTTATTTTAGAAATAAAAGGACTCTCAAATATTGTTATGAAGATCCCAAATCTCAAAGGGTTTTCTCTTGTTCTTCCATTCAAGAATCAAGAAAATCCTCTTCCAACCCTAAACACTTATCATCCTATTTTCCCTTCTCTTTTGTCAACTTTAAATAATTCAAAATTGATTAATGATGAAAGTATGGAAAGTTCTCCTGACCCGGGGCGACCGGGCTGATGTAACACACGAGAAATATCGGGGTCAACATCAATGGTTTTTGAGAAATTTTTCATATGTCGTCCCTTCCTAATGGTGTGTCGTGGAACGTTGCCATCAACACATAACACACCCCATAATTTTCTTTCTTTTTTTTTAATCTAAAAGGTAGAATCTCAATGGTTTAACGTATGTTTCACATGCATGTCTACATCTAGTAAAAAGTATCCTAATGCGAGATGAATGTTGTTTGTTGTCGCAAACTTAAGATCATCGCCAGGGATCTAATTTTTTAATGCATTAGAGCAAACATTATAAATTTGTATGATAGATGTTCACATCAGAACATGACCCCTAATAATTAATTATCTTGTTCATCAGATAGTTGATCAAGACCGACTCTCGTAGGGTTTTCATCATGCCGATAATATTTTCAAATCACATGATAAACCTACAAAATCCATTAGCCCATTTTTCTTGGACGAAAAGGAAAGGAGAAGCCCCACTTGATTCATCGAGACAAATGCATCATCTATAAACTATAGAGGAAGTGATGAGGCAGTCAAAATCAAGGACCACCATTAGACATTAAGAAATTGAGGACCACGTGAGCCGTAGACTCCAAAAGATTTGAACCCATGATCCCATTCGCCATTATTTGGCTGTCTCCCCTCCTCTTGGTTGGTTGCATGTGGCTCCAAGAAATTCCGCGTGGGCCCTTCGGATAAGCACAAGGCTGGTCCCACTAGGGTCAAACTGCGTTGCCGGTCAATTTAAGCCGTCGGCAACGGCTGTTTCGGCGCGGCCACGGTGCCAAGCCAATGGACTCGCGTTCAAATTGCGCTGCCTTGACTTTATGCTCATGGATTCGAGGTAGAAGCTGGCTCCCACGCATTGTTTGCTACTGTTGTAGGCTTCGCAAGGGGCCCAGAGCATTGCTATGGAGACCGGATGTGCATGTTTTTATGTGCTTCACTCGTCTCGTTCGCACACGCATCGTTCCATCTTGGTTAACCTGGCTCGACACAGAACGGACTCATGGGCGCTGTGAAGGGACGCATCACCAAGGTAGGTATATGAGCATACTTCGCTGTCTTGTTACCTGGACTATTTGTAATATGCTTCATACCGGTCACATTCATAGGTGGACCCATGTAGACAATTTCTTATACTTCGTATCGTAACGCTTATTCTTGTTTTCTGACTTTTCAGATGTGAGAGGCTCCCTTGGAGGTAGCAACATGGTGAATATACTTATTCACCTTTAGAACTTCTTAATTTCTCAAAAAAAAAAAAAAATTAAAAAGAAAAACTAAAAATAGGAAATTGTGTCAAAGAGTCTTAGAACCACAAGGGAAACTTGACGGATAATTTCTTTGCATCTATTAGGTATAAATCAAACACTAATTAGCAGGGAGTTCCATGCAGCGAAAATAAAGGATATTGATTAATTGTCTGACTTTTATGGTCAAGCTAGGGTCCAGAAAGTTCGGTCTCTCAACACTATGCACCAGTAGTTACTTAAAATGCATGCCTACTGCCTTTGGGCCTCAGTTACTAGCTTTGTTAACACTGCAAAAAGTAACCAAAAAAAAAAAAAAGGTACAAAACTCCAAAGGATAACTGATTTAATTTACTAGCTCCATATTTCTATATGGATTCATATGCTTCGTTGTTTTCACACATAGCCCATCTTCCCTTTGCGGCTACACATTTAGGTCCCCATATCCACAAATTGCTTTCTGACTGGTATGTGGCAAAGAACTCAATTGTAAGTCATTCTGCCCCCATGCCTTTTCTTATCAGCTTCTTTCTTGACTATATAT
Source organism: Cocos nucifera (assembly GCA_006176705.1). NCBI lineage: Eukaryota > Viridiplantae > Streptophyta > Magnoliopsida > Arecales > Arecaceae > Cocos > Cocos nucifera. The sequence goes on from QRFJ01000130.1 coordinate 915,625, forward strand.
ATATATATATATAAATTAGAGGCTCAGCTTGTATTGAGTTTTCTATTCATCATATGGATGTTGGTACTAATAATGACATTGATATTAATATGCCCAGCCATCATAAAAATAAATAATATTAATATTAATGTACTTAACCATTATTAAATTTTATTGATTATTTACAATAAAATTTGATTATTAAAACCTTTTACTTAGAAAAATATTATCTAAAAATCTCTTGATTGACCTGTACTTATTTTTAAATCCCTAGATCTTGCGGAGTTACTTTTAAGTCCTTGAATTGCACTTGAGTTATTTTTAGATCACTGTCATTTTATGATTTCATCCATAGATGAAATCTGTATAGTCAGAGATAAAATCCATATAATCAAAAATTATATAACCAGAGATAAAAAATGTGTAATCAAAAATCATAAATATATAATTCAAGATAAAAATCATATAATTAAAAATCATAAATATGTAACTAAATTTGAAAATCTATAATAAAAAATCATAAAAATGTAACGAGAGATGAAAGCTGTGTAACCAAATATTAAAACAACAGGGATATAAAAATAACTTTAGTGCAATTCAGGAACTTAAAAGTAATTCTGTAAGATCCAAAAATTTAAAAATAAGTTCTAATCAATCAAAAACTTTAAGATATTTTTTTTTTACTTATCATAATTTATTTATAATATATTTAAAGAATAATTAAAAGGAGAAAAAACTATATCCCACACATTACACAAGATCGATACATTGATATAAGAGTTTTTGCTTGGTTGTTATTAAAGTATATTTTTTAATTAATAAAAATTTTGCTATTGAAATATTCTACTTTTTATAATTTATGCTGCTACTATTTACATTTCAAAGATATTAAAAAAAAAATTTACATCTGATGCATTACATAGTTTATATACTAGTGCCATCAAAAATTGCCAGCCGATGAGCAATTATGACATGCTGCCATTTAGGGATACGTGCGGTGGTTGTTTGGTAGGTCAAAGTTTCCCCTCCCCTATCGTCTTCCCCCTTCGGTGTAAAACATTATGTCTTATCCCAAGCCTTTCTTTTCCACTCGAATCTTTAACTCTGACAAAATTGTGTTGGAACGATAAAGACAGGCTTGATGTGGTGAGATCTTTGACCCTAACGCTAAACCTATGTTTGACCAACCCTCTATAAGCCGTATACTTCTTTTACCCAAATCAACCACCAACAGTTCTTATAGATAGAGATCAAAGTAGAATTTTCCGCCAAGCTTGTGAGGACTGATTTGGATACTTATATACAAAAATAAATAATTTAAATAATATTTTTTAATTAAATTTTTTAGTCATCCTGAATTACTACAAATGATATCATGATGAATCCGACTCATGCTCTATGTAGACTAGAAAATATTAAAATAGTAGAAGCTCATTTAGTGCAAATCATATATCAATCATGTTGTTTGTGATTGAATTTGATTAGATCTATAATCTGATTTGATTCTTGATAAAAATGTCAAAGCTTGGACAAAAAGAGTATATAGAGATCTAGTGTAAGCATGTGTTTAATTCCATATTAGTTATATATTAAATAGATTTTAAGTAGTCATACAAGGTCAAAGAACTCAAATAGTTCATTCTAGTTGGTCTTTTTGTGTGGGGTCTTGGGTCATTTTTTCCTGCTCCTTTTTGTCTTTTATACCTGAGCCAAATTAACTATTTTATGATCAAACACGTGTAGATTTGACTGGTTTTGCTTTAACTTTTTATGTATGGTTGATATGGTTTGGAAATTTTGGTCATGAAAATTAGGTCACCTAATTTCTCCTTTATTTTGTTAAGGGTTTTTAAACATGGATGTGCGAAGGGGCAAAATATGGAACATTAGCCAAAAAAATCTAATTTTTGGTTGGGAATGACAATCTTTGTCCCAAACCATTTAATCAACCCGAATCAACCCACCTAACACAATCCATTTGGTTCTCAGGTTGGAGACATGTTTGGTTTAAGATGGCTCCACCAATGGGATCATAGAGGAAGGTTGTACAATATATATTTTTAATCATTTATATTTATATTGATATATTTTTAAAATTTATATAATATATGAGCTATTAGACCATTGATCCAATAACTTAGAAATTAAAAAAAGAGATGAGTTACACCACAAATGATCCAAAAACTATGAAAAATAATTTACCTATTTAATCTAAAGTGCAAAACTCAATGAGTTTGGATATTAAATAGATCAGTGGTTGGATGTCGGTTGGCTATGGGTCAAGTTTGGGGCAGGCACCTTTCCTAACCAGTTGGCGAACAGGGCCGGGTTTGATATCTCTCTAGGCTTAGATACATGGGGTCAACCCAACCGGAACCGACTCGACCTGCTAATTGCCACCCTAAGTTTTGAAAGAATCAGATTTTTCCAGCCCAAGACTTCATTGATAGGACGGCCCGGTCCACTAGAATCCCTTCATGGTCCCAAAGTGTTTCATTGGGCCCAACCCATTTATCCAATGAAGAAAAGAATGTTGGAACCGGAATTAAAATCTAGTCGTTCAGACTGTAGCATGTTTTTTTCCCTTTCTTTTTAGGCCTGAGGATGGAAGGTGGGTAGGCCAGGGTAGTCCCATTATCAGAAATTTATCTGCCCCTATATATCTAAGCAAAAAAAGAAAAAAAAAAAATCCAACTAGTGGCAGCATATTTTTAAAATTCAAAACTTGGGGACTAAAACGTATTTCTTGGAAATATGAACAAGTGGAAAATGGTGATGATAAAAAACTACAGCTTATTGGCTTTGGGGAAAGAAATATGAATAAATAATGAATTGAGTGCACTACGATGATTTATGTGAACGCACAATTGGGATGGTTCGTGCAGAACATGCATGAGACTGATGGATGACCAACACCGGATGCAGTTGTCTAATCGGCAAGTCTGCTGACCTGCAAACGGAGGCTTCCTCTCTCATTCAAATCATCTCATCCACCTCTGTTGATCATTCAACCATGTTGGGTGGTGGGAATATCTCCTTCGTTGTCAGGTGTTATGCCAGGAAAATTTATTAGCTCTGGTGCATTTAACAATACGTAGGACGAGGCAGTAAGTTCGACGATCCCTCTCAAATCCTTGGAATAAGTTGAGCACTAAAATGGGTATAATAATAAGTGACTCCACTTCAGTCATCCAAAGTTCGATCCTTATTCTAATTCTGAAATTGAATATTTTGATCCCTAGAATTTAGTCCCAACTCTCTCTCTCTCTCTCTCTCTCTCTCTCTCTTCCAAATATTTTATATTCTATTTAAACAAAATTAAATAAAAATATTAATTTTTTTATGAATTTATTTACGTTATTCTACTATGTTATTGATTTGGTATGTTTATCGAAAGACAAATAGCACAGCAAATTGGATTGCTACTTATGTGGCGAAGTACTCCAGAGGTTGGATCTCGAAGCAGCATGATGCATGTACGTCGATTTTATGAGATTTTTTATATTTTAATTTTATAAACTGCTATCATACTAGCATGATGTGATCATCCATTTGTATAAAAAATAAAAAATAAATATATTTAAAATTTTTATTTCAAGTCATTCTAATTCATATTAGAGTCTCCTAGCGTATGAAATTATGAATAAATAATAAATTGGTACGAAGGTTCTATGTAAATTTATTTGAAGAAAAATCTCAATGTGCCGAAACTTCATATTTTCTTCTTCAAACATGTATACGTTGATTTTATCAACAATCTTCTCATCGTCCAAGTAAATTTTATGGGTCAATTACAAAAATCATTATTTTTGTAAAATGGTATAATACAAATTCCTAATCTACATCACGCAAACTTGCGATCCCCATGTCGATGATGGATTCATCATCCATCATGGCAATTCGGTTCATTTACACGCATATTCTGCTCTAAATTATATGGGATAAATCAAGAATTTTATCAGCCAAAATTGCACTATTCAAAAATTTATAGAAACTTTTCACCATAAAAATCCCACTAGTCTCGAACCCCGAATGGTGTCTCGCCAACAAAGATGGTGAAGAAGTCGAAAGTATGATACCATCCACTGTCCCTTCAAATTACCGTACAAGATCGGATTAAAAAGCGGGATCCACCGGTGAGAACCAGGTGAGCCAAGCCACCCCAGTCTACCAGCACTGAAGCAGGACTTGGTTGGGCTGTCTTAAACAAATTAGTGCAACAATCTTAACATGAAAGCCCAAATTTAACTTCAAAGTTCTTTCAGTTTGTTCTCCAAAGAAGAAGGCCCATTCCAAACAACTTTCTTAGATCACTCGACGTACATGTTTTGCAATGGAAGAAGGTAGGGTCTCTTGGTACATGGTTGTGTGATTGCGTTCTCAAGCAATGGTAGCTGGCAGACAAGTCCACAGCATCAGGGTCAATGGTATATGACATAAGATGATTTTGACCTTAGAAAATAGCTGGTGACTTGAAGTTGATGAGAAAACACAACAATCAAGGTCCTTGGAAGTTTGGACTTTGGAAGAGTGAAAAAAACGTTGGGAGATATTGGTATTTTAACACAAGTAGCTTCAACTTTAAGCTTGAGGTTGGGACACCATTGTTTTTTAGTACATGAACATGGAAGTAAGGAGAATGATACGAAGATTGGCACACCATTGTTTTCTAGTAGCGTGAACGACGGATTGTTCCAGTGACTACCAAATTAACTCCACTCCATGCCTCAAAAATGGTCCAATATTCTTCTTGTTTTTGTTTTTGCCCTTTTTTGTTTTTTTTTTTTGAAAAGATACAACGAGAGATACTATAACCCTGTGTTTGGTTGGGGACATGAGAGAGAGGATGGATGAGATTGGAAGGATGGATGGCCTCCATCCATCGTTTGATTCAAAAAATTATAGAGAGGATGTATGAAAAAGTAAGATTCTTCATCCATCCTGGCCCACCAATTTGCATCCTCTCAAATTGGGAGGATGAAGGAAGAATGGATGGAGCATTGATGGATGGATTTTTGCATAGACAAAATTATTCCTCATTAATTTTTTTGACAAAACTATAATATTTCTTAATTTTTTCATTGATATTATTTTTATATATTTTTATATATACTATTAATAATATACTATTAAATTTTATTACTAATTATTTTAATTTGAGTACATAATTTTGATAATTATAATTAAATAACTAGAATTATCTTCAATTTTTCTATTTTACTTACTATTTTTAATTAATTATTTATATAATATTAATTAATTATTAAATAATATTATAAATTAACTAGTTATTTATATTATTAATAAAATTAATTATTAAATTAAATTATAAATTAACTAATTATTTATATAATTAACTCATTAATAATTTAATTATAAAATTATTTATTAAATTAAAATAAATTAAAATTAAATATTTATATAATTATAAATTATAATGATTATGAGTTTATATATTGTTTACTTATTTAGTATAAATTAGTATTATAAATTGATAATAGTAATAATTTTTTCAAAGAATAGTTTGGTAAAAATATTATATAAATATCATCCATCATTCTTTTCATTCTTCCTATACCAAACAGAGAAAGGAATCACTTTTATCCATCCTTCTATATTTCACTAAATATATGAAAGGATGGATGGAAGATCCATCGATCCTCTTTCTCATCCATCCTTCCTCATCTATCTATCCTTCCTTCAATCCATCCTTCGTATCAAACAAAGCATAAAGGTCAAAAAAATCAATTTATCAATTTTACTATTCAAATTTAGAGGTGATATGAAGAAAAATTTCAACTTTCAAGGGAGAACAAGAAAGATTACCAATCTAACCACCTTATTTTTTTATAATTTTTCTCCTCTTTTCTGTTTGTTTTATTATTTAGTAACTTCAAATTTGATATAAGACGGTCGGTCAACCTCAAGTTAGCTCATTTAATTTTGAGCCAAGATCAAGTTATCCACGAATAACTTACTTGAGAGATCAAGTGGGAATTTAAGATCATTAAAAATTTTATTTATATAGTTTGAAAAATAATTCTTATTATATTTTTATCATATATTTGTAATACATTCTATCCTACATAATCTATATTAATTTATAAAAAATATAACTAATCAATATTTATATAAATAATTATAATAATATATATTTTATTTATATTTTAGTATTTTAAGCTAATTTGAGCCAAACTTGAACAAGCTAAGTTTGACTCATTGCTTAATCAACCGAGCTGAACTCGATCTTGCTTGCGAAAAAATTTTGTTTGTTCGCTAATCGTACACATGATGTAATCATAGATGAAATACTCAACAAAGACTGCTTATACTTCTACCCATATAATATTAACCCGCTAAAAAGTCCAACAAATTTGTACACTAAGCAAAGCAGCAACCGAGATGTGATACTAGAAGAAATATTCAACAAAGATTGCTTAAACTTCTGCTCATATAATATCAACCTGCTACCAAGTCCGACAAATTTGTGCACCAAGCAAAGCAGCGACATCCACAACATTTCTTGTCAATGAGATTTGAGGTGGATCTTCCATTATTTTGCGCAAAAATAACATCCATGACAGTCCCCTAGATGAGCGTAATCTTGGGACTTGGGTCCTTGGTTCGTCCCATACCCACGTGACTTCCCGCATTTCCTTAGTTCTGTAATCAACCTTCAGCCCATCCTTTAAGCCCAAATCCAAATAGAAACTTTCTTTTCATCATTCTAGTTGAGTCACTTGAATCTTACTTAAATTCCTGGCAGGAAGAGCATCTAAACTTTGAAATGGATGGTTCACAGTTACTGAAAAAGTGACTTACCTGGATCACTAGTAGCTCACCTTACGCATTTGCCACTTTTCACAGCTTTAACAAACAAATTCAGCAGCCATGGCTTTAGGAAGTTAAGTCATGAATGTGGTATGTAGGAAAACTAACACACAATGTTAATGGTATTTTAGATTATTAAATACTAGTTTGGTTATAGTAGATGAAGGAAGGAAGCCAGAATACCCAAATGATAAAAAGGTTAGAGAAACTGTCACATTCAAGCACTTAGTGATGAGAAGGAGATCATATGAGCTGAAGAAGAGAGAAGAATCCGCAGTTTATTTTTTCACTTCAGAATCAACTCCATCCCTCTTTTATAGTACCATTGAGCGATAAAATTACATGATATCAGTTGAGTATAGAAAATTCTTTAGTACTTCTATGCTACATGGAGGTTGCAGGAAAATCCCCAGTAATTTCCAGTTGCATGCTGATGGATAGAAACTTTTACATCAATCACCTTTTTAGCAAGGGAGGAGCCATATAGTTACGGTAATCAAAGATTTTTCTTGCTTTCTAAAAAACAATCCTGACTGCACCTTGGTGCAAAGATTAACATATATGGATCCGGGTTATATCTTTCGCATGAAAGAAGGATTCACCTTCCTTTGTGCAAATCCACCGTTGGATCACCCACCGCACAGCTCTCAAGGCAACCGGTGGATGATCCAACAGTCAATTCATGTGAAGGAAGGTGAACCGTTCTTTTTGATGCAACTCCGACCCAACATACATATATCAATATCAATAGGAAGTTGATTGATAGATCAAAAGACTGTTCCACATGTCCCATGCAACAATGATCTACCTTCTGGTCCAGCAATGTGTGGGTAACAGAGTGGCCTGTCCCTCGTCGCCTCATTCTGCTTGTCTTTAAGCGAAGAAAACATTCTAATACTGTTGTTGCTGCTGTCATAAAGGTGAGGAAGAAACATGCAGAAATTGAATTCTATTCTCACACCAAGTTCTAATAGATCACCTTGGCAGGCTTTCCCTTCTCACGACGGGTCCCAAAAAAAAGCCATTGGATACATTATTAATGGACAACTTCCAATATTTCTCTTTTACATCTTTCACTAATTTCTAATACGTTGTAAACAATTTACATACTTATGTTGGAACATTTCCTTACACTTTTGAGACTAAGAAGATCCTCTGAAGTAAAGAACCACATGAAAAACTGCTCCACATCATAATGGAACAGAGAGAAAGCAATGATGGAGGAAAAGTAAAAGCCTAGTTTAGGTAAAGATATTCGTTAGGAAATACTAATGATGTCACTCACGAGCTCCAAATTCTGGCCAGCATACTCCGAAATCTGTTGCCATGGAGCTTCTTGACGAGCTTCCTTGCATCTGCCACATTAGCCTCCGCAAGCTTCTCTAGATGCTTCACATACTCAGAAGCCATGATCTTTTTCCGCCCACTTCTGCTCCCAATTAAGGACATGAGTGCAGAGAGCAAGAACTTTTTTGTCACCCACTTCTCTTCGGGATCGAGCAATTGGAGAATCCGATTCACGTTTTGATCTTGTTGTATGAATCGTCTTCTGTTCCTCTGAACCGAGACCATGCCACATATTGCCTCCGCCGCCAACCCCCGAACCTCGAAAGATCCAGCATCAAGTAGCTTTACAAGCTCTGTCATAAAACCGGCATCACCCATTGCCTTTTTAGTCTCTTCGGATAACCCACAGAGACGAGATGCAACTTTAAGTGCTGATTCCTGGATGGAGATGTCACCATTTCTCAGAAAGAAGAGAATTCGGCCGAGAAACCCGGTGGCCGTCAATGAATTCATGGAACTTGGAGATGAGAAACAGAATGCGTCGATAGCCCTGAGAGCAACCTCTCTTGCCTTTGAAGAATAATGAGAATTTGGATTCAGAACATTGACAAGTGATTCAACCACCCCTTCTCTTACCACCTTCTCTTTGATGGTATCATCCTCACAAGCAATGGTGGCGAGGAATTCCATTGCTTGGATTTGGAACACCTCCTCTTTCGATCTCAAAAGCTTTACGAAGACAGAGACTGCCCCTTCTTCCACCATAAACCTCTTGATCTCATCCACGCTACTGAGGCTCTTCAGTATGCCACAAGCTGAGCAGATCAATCCTCCACTGCTGGCGTCGTCGCTGCAGATCTTGAGCAGCGTGGTAACACCTCCTTGAGCTGAGACGGACCATGCATTATCCGAATTCTGTGTCAGTTTCTTCAGAGCTTGGGCTGCTCTCTCCTTAGCCAATGCGCTTCCTTGCTCCAAAATTTGGATCAGTGGCACGATAACTCCAGCAATTACAAGAGCTCCACGGTAGGACTCGAACCCTGCAATCACTGAAACAGCCTGCAAGGCCTCCTCTTTGATGCTTTCATCCCCAGCTTCAAGAAGACTCGCTAGGATACTAACACCATCAACCATTTCAACTACTAAAATTTTTACATATTTCTCGTCCTCTTGAAGAATCCCGTTAAGAGCAGCTAAGGCTCGAGTTCTCATCTTCAAATCCCCAATCTTTAATCTTGAGAACAGATCCTTCACGTAGAACCTCATGTCCTCACGGCTCGAGCCAGCGCCTGGCCTTGACACGATAATGGCTCGGGGATGCCTCAAAATCCCAGAAGCATATATGCCATTGAGCTGCTTGATGTGGAGCTCAAGCGTGGCAGTGATGACGTCAAGATCACTCCTTAGGAGGAGCTTCCCACCATTATAGGACTCATCACTGCATCGGTGGGCAAGCACTTGGGCCCCGATTGCGGTCGATGCTATAGCTTCTAACAGTTTGTTGAGCTCTGGATTTGTGTTGAAACCATTGCCTTCACCCATGGTGGTTAGGCCAGAGCGCAGCTGCTCGAGCTTGTCGCGGATCGGTTGCCATTTGATAGGGAATAATTGGATGGAGTAGGAAGAGGAGATCAAAGAAGCAATGAGCTCTGACGCTCCACAGAGACTAATCTTTTCTTCCTTTTCTTTCATCTCTGGCTTCATGGAGATGGGACCATCTTCCCTGCAGCTTTGGCCACTAAATTCTCATGGAGTTTTTGGGTGATCTTGGCTAGAAATGGGAGAGGATTGTGTGGTTTTCGTGGAAGGGAGAGGAACCTTTAAGTAGAGGATTTTATTTGCTATTAGATACTCTATCAATGCTTTGATATCCATTCGCTGGTGACTCTCAATGGACCTTTTCTCTTTTGGGAAGAGGCAATTGAACTCTGACAATAATGATATTTACAGACTGGCTTAGGAATGGGTGCGTAAAGGTTACGGACAGGTTGGGGGAGGGTATTTTGGTCATTAGAGGATGGAGGGTGGTTTGGCCTGTTGGGGACTCCGGTGAAAGTGGAAGCCTACGACGGGAGGTTTGTTGGGAGGATGAAAGGACAGTGAAAAAAAAAAAAGTAAGGTGCTTGCTCTGATTGGTGACGACCAAAATATAGGTGCGTTAGGGTAGGACATATCAAAATCCAATGGCATTTTGAATTGATTAATGATAAAAAATTTCTTAGAAAAAAAAAAAAAAATTTTGTTATAAACTTTATTTAATTATTTACAACCTTTTCTTTTGGATACTTATATTGAACATTCTACGTATGCCCCTTCTTCCTCGTTGTCAATGCCCCTTGTAAGTTTGACGTACTCCAACCATACTATCTTGGTATGCATTCTAGTCTTTCTTATATACTTCTACTTCATATGCATATATATATATATATATATATATATATATATATATATATATATATATATATATATATATATATATATATATATATATATATATATATATATATATATATATATATATATATATATACTTACACACGTATACACACATAAAATGGTAACATTTAAGTTGTCATTTCAATATCAATATGCTTTTTGGTTTTATTATCTTTTGCATTGCCTCCAAAATCTATCTTATTATTAATTCATTCTTCTTCTTCTTCTTCTTTTTTATTGTTAAGATGGACGATTCATACCATCCTTTATGAATATGAATACATCCTAGAACATAAAAAAATAAAATATTTATTAAAATTTTTTGAGTAGATGCGAAGCAGATCCACGATATCTTACTAGAGTACTCATCAATGAAAAAGACCATCAAGTCTACAACCTCGTTCTCCTCCCAATAGACATGCCTCGCAAAAATAAAGATGCTCTCCCTAGCCAATTGCCAGATATCCTATGGTAAGAGATGTATATCAATCTCTCACCTATCTTTGGATCCATCCAATCATCGTAACATAGTCACCCTCAATAAGGATGGAGTCGGCTATCAAAACTCAGCATACATAATTGATGCCCACCCGAGCTGCCTTTAATTCCGTCCTTAGGACTGAGGTGTTAAAGATCATACTTCCATCTAATGCTATGAGCCTTGAGTCTAGCCCATGATTACAAAGTCTATCCTGACTCTATTGCTCTTATTAATTATAGTATCATCAAAGTTAATCTCGAGGAAGCTTGGAGCTGGTGCTCCCAAGTGAAGAACACCATACAAGTTGCTACAAGAGTTAAAAAGGAGTTTCAAATATCTCGAGCTATCATAATCTCTCCAACAATATGAGTGAGTGATCTTAATGATTTAAACCATATATAGCCCTCTCTAGAATAAATCTTAGCAGTCGACTCTTACCCTCAAAGATCAAGCATTTCTGACTAGCCAAATATGATATGTAAGATAAGCCTGCTAATGGCAATCGATCTGGAGGAAGATTTGCTAGAACTAGTCCTCAGGTGTGCAAGGAATGTGTCAACTAGGATCTTTGACTAAAGAAGTTCCTAAGGGGCACTAATGAGTCTTCATACCCACACAACTTTTCCATATTAAAATAATGGCAGGCCAAAGGGATGCTGGTCCCTCATCTGCTTAAAAAAATCTTTAGTTGGAAGATGACCCTTGGCCACCTTCCAGATAAATAGGGCTACTTTTGAGTACCAAGCCTCCAGATCCGAATACAATCTTGTCTCTACACAAGCTCTCCGTTGATAAGATTGTACAAATCTCTAACCCTCAACCTTCAGTTTCAACCATATCTAAGAATTGCAAGTACCCAAACCCTCTTAGCCAACCGCTCCATAAACAACCAAGCAACTAAAGTAGAATTCCACATCCTCTCCTAGGTAGCAATAGATCACAAACCGGCATGCTATTCGCCATCTCCACATCAGCCATGGTTGGCCACTACCTCAGGAAGGTCAACCATTTAAGTATCCCTCATCATATTCATACCATGCTCATCCACGATCAGCCATCTTGTATCAGCCATCGTCATGGGAGAATACATACATATCTCCCTTTAGATAAAAGAGCTACTCTGACCAGCCCTGATATCAATATCTGAAGTCCATGGGCCACACTTAACCGTCATCATAGTATTCCAAAGACTTTTGGGCTCAAGTAAGAATCTTATGGCATATTTGACCATCACAACCTCTATCTTGACCAGTAAGGATGGAATACCCAACACACCATCTCATAATGGCTAGCTGATCAAGCCTCAAGCTACCAAATGCACTCAGCACCCGCCACCATGTAAGTCCTATAGGAAATTCCAAAACATGTGCTCCACCCTCAAAAGTGAGGTTCTCAGTAATGGGATTAGATATGAGATAAATTAGCATAGAGCTGAGAATAGATCTCGTTAGACTCAACAAGCCCATCATGCAAATAGATCTAGCCTTCCAACCCTCCCACTCTTGAACTCTCTACTCTACATTGCCACAATCGACCCTCTGAAGTCTTCACCTAGTAATGGGAACGGCCAGGTATCAATCAGTCCCCTTCTACTGCTTGATCCCAAGGCAATCATAATGGTATTTTTCACCTCATACAACTCCAAATTCAGCAAATCCATGCCTCATGGAAACTAAAGCTCTCCGTAAAGTAGAGTAGGCAGTCCCAGCAGACCTGATTAAAAACTTTATTTATGTTAAGCTTCGTAACCATAAGACTTCGATGGCAAGGGAATCTCTGGAGGTTCTGCATAAATTGCTGGGTAATAATGACATTACCCATAATGCTCCACCCACCTATAAAAGCCCCCTGCTTGAGACTAATGAGCCTGGGGAGAACCAGCTTTATTTTGTTCACCATGATCTTTACAATAGTTATATACAAAGTAATGCAGAGACTGATTGATCTATAGTGGCTAGGTCCCGAGACACCTAGTCTCTCCGGAACCAAAGGTCTTCTTTCAAACCTCTAGCTTCATTACTGTGCTGAAAACTACTTGACAGTCCTGGCGATCTTCGAGTGGATGATAGACCAATATCTTTTAAAGAACAAAGAGGAAAAGCCATCCGACCCTAACGTTTTGTCCTCCACCATGGGCCAAAAAGCAGGCGTCGGCGAGGGAGGTCCAAGAAGCTATTAATTTATACACTCACTGGAAATGGATCATCCGTTGGAATCAAACCAATCATAAGGTCTGGCATTAATTATCTGTCCTTGGTGACAAGCCTACACATGCCTTAAATATTCGAGGACGGTACTTTTAGGCTGCTAGCTATCTATAAGTAAGAACAAAAGCTGAGAGACTAATGCGTTTGTAGGGTTAATGTGAACGAAGAACAGTTGCAGTCATGGACCACTGACAGCAACCGTTGAGGGCATTGTGGCATATCAAAAATTCTCAGCAAGTGCGTGCCACTGTACCCCATGTGAACCCGGGGGAGAGAGCTTTTATAACTTCAAGTAAGGCAGGTAGGAGTTTTTATAACTTCAAGTAACACAGAAAGGCTTGGGCTATGCAACCAAAACAAAGAGGATAAACTTTATGAGAAGTGATGAAGAAGATGGGAATGAGAATGATTAAGGCCTGAATTTTTAGCATTAAAATGTGTAGCTTCACGGGTTTCAGAAAAGCTATGGTGATAAAAATGACCATCAAAAGGTCCTGTATACCGGTGGGTGCTTATTTTTCTAATATTATCTTGTCTGAATGGGACAAATTGCCTCCCTCTTTGCATTCATACTCTTTTATAACCAGCCTCCCTCAAATGACGAGGACAGCGTTTAAAATATGATAACCACCATCAACAGTAGTTCTTCCATGTGGCCTGCGCTAATTTTGTAAGCTTTAACTCTTATTTTCTAATTTTTTTTCTTTTGCTCTTGTGCATGAAACTGGAGATTGTTGGTCGTCGATCACTAAATCCGACAAAATTCTGTGAGAGACGATGCATGAATCACCACATGGATGCATATTATATAATTAAAATTCTCATGATGCACATTCGTGTGCATCACGGATTAGAGATCCAGAGAACCTTAAAAGATTCTATCCTTGCCTGGAACAATTGTAAGGTACTATAGTACTATTTATGCACTGAACTTATCCTGAAGAAAAAAATTTAATTGCAAGTGTTTTGTTTTCTGCTATTTTCTTGAAGAAGTTTTTCCCCTAATTCGAAACTACTTTCAAAGAAGATATTGACACAGAAATTGATCGCCGCTGGAGTCCGCTGGAGTGGAGGCCGATGAGGTCGCCGCCGGGGACCTGCAAAATAAAATCCTGTCTGAAGCCGGTGGGGGATGGCTCCGGCAGAACCCTCTGACGATCAAGTCGGTCCTAGCCAACAAGAATGGAGTGCTCGGAAATGAGTTTCGAAACTTGAAGAAGAAGAGGAGAGCTTAGAGATCGGAGTTCCGGGATTAGCGTATTTGGAGGGTCCCTTTTATAGCGGAGCTTGATGGTGACAGCCGCAGCCGTGTGCTGGTGGGCCGCTCGAGGTTCGGCGGAGTCAGTCTCTCGGGGAGGTGCCGCCTGCGGTGGGTTGATGATGACAGCTGCAGCCGCATGCTGGTGGGCCGCTCGAGGTTCAACGGAGTCAGTCTTTCGGGGAGGTGCCGTCTGCGGCAGATTGATGGTGATGGTTGCAGAGCTTGCGGCGGACTGATGGTGATGGCTGCAGAGCCAGCCGAATGAAGGGTTGAAGGCCTTCGTCGCGTGCCTATTTTAGAGGAGTTCGGGCTCCTGAAGAGGAAGCTTGGAAGAAGTTCGGCTTCCGTAGGCATCTGACTGGAGGTACGCGGCTAAGGCTCAACCGTTGGGGAGTTATCCCTAACACTAGCCCCTCCACTCTCGAGTTTGAAACTCGAAGGAAGGGAGTGCAGGAAAGGCGACTGCCGAAGTCTTCTTCTAAGTTCCGTGCTGGTCCAGGTCGAAGCTCGGGAGAGATCTCATCTTCAGCTGAAGTTGATATCGAAGTTGAAGCCCGAAAAATATCCCATCTCCAACCAAGGTTTAGGGAGACTTCGTCCGCTGTGATCGAAGTCGGAGGTTGAGCTTCTCGGGGGTGACACTATCTCCTACAGTCGAGGTTGATGCGGACGTCCAGGAGAGATCTGATCTCGGGACGAGGTTGTCTCCGATCTTATCTCTGGCCGAAGTGAAAGTTGAAGCTCTCCAGCCGAGGTTGGCCCGGTTGCTCGGGGGAGATCTTATCTCTTTTGGCCGAGGTTGAAGTTGAAGCCCTCCAATCGAGGTTGGTCCAGTCGCTCGGGAAGATCTTATCTCCTTTGGCCGAGGTCAAAGTTGAAGCTCTCCAGTCGAGGTTGGGCCCGGTCGCTCGGGGGAGATCTTATCTCTTTTGGTCGAAGTCGAAGTAAGCTCTCTAGCCGAGGTGGCCCAGTCGCTTGGGGGAGATCTATCTCCTTTGATCGAGGTTAATGCGGGCGCTCATGTTAGGACAGGTTTTCCTCCTGTTCCTAACTTCAACTTTGCTCGCGTAAGGACGAGGTTCTCCTCCTGTTTCCTAACCGAGGTTGACTCGGTCGCTCGAGAGAGATCTTATCTCTACTGAGGTTGTCAGCGGTCGCTCGGGAGAGATCTTATCTCTGATCGGGTTATTGCTCGCGTTAGGACGAGTTCTCCTCCTATTCCTAATGATAGAGGGGGCACATAAGGGCCACTGGGCCTCTCCCCCCATCTCATCCTTGTGAATAAGGCCTTCGCTCGGGAGAGATCTTATCTCTAGCGAGGTTGTTGCTCGCGTTAGGAGAGGTTCTCCTCCTGTTCCTAACGAGGTTGACTCGGTCGCTCGGGAGAGATCTTATCTCTAGCCAAGGTTGACTCGATCGCTCGGGAGAGATCTTATCTCTAACCGAGGTTGTTAGTCGCTCGGGAGAGATCTTATCTCTGACCGAGGTTGTGCTCGATTAGGATGAGGTTCTCTTTCCGTTCCTAACGGGCAGTGGAGCACATAAGGGCCGCTGGGCCTCTCCCCTCATCTCGTCCTTTGTGAATGAGGCCTTCGCTCGGGAGAGATCTTATCTCTAGCCGAGGTTGTTTATTGCGTTAGGACGAGGTTCTCCTCCTATTCCTAATCGAGGTTGACTCGATCGCTCGGGAGAGATCTTATCTCTAGTTGAGGTTGTCAGCAGTCGCTCGGAGAGATTTATCTCTGCTGAGGTTGTTGCTCGCATTAGGACGAGTTCTCCTCCTGTTCCTAACGGCAGTGGGGCACATAAGGCCACTGGGCCTCTCCCCCCATTCGTCCTTTATGAACGAGGCCTTCGCTCGAGAGAGATCTTTATCTCTAGCCGAGGTGTTGCTCGCGTTAGGACGAGGTTCTCCTCCTATTCCTAACTGAGGTTGACTCGGTCGCTCTAGAGAGATCTTATCTCTAGCCGAGGTTGTTGCTCGTGTTAGGATGATGTTCTCCTCCTGTTTCTAACCGAGGTTGACTCGGTCGCTCGGGAGAGATCTTATCTCTAGCCGAGATTATCAGTGGTCGCTCTGGAGAGATCTTATCTCTGGCGAGGTTGTTGCTCGTGTTAGGACGAGGTTCTCCTCCTATTCCTAACGGGCAGTGGGGGCACATAAGGGCCGCTGGGCCTCTCCCCCCATCTCGTCCTTTGTGAACGAGGCCTTCGCTCGGGAGAGATCTTATCTCTAACCGAGATTGTTGCTCGCGTTAGGACGAGGTTCTCCTCCTATTCCTAACGCGGCAATTATTGACTGCTTCTTCCCTATCATCGCATAGTTTTTACGTCCAGAAATAATGTTATCGAAAGGAAAGAATTTTATTGAAAGAAAGTTACTAGCAGTGCATCCCAAAATTCTGTATTTCAAGATCATGGTAGCGTTGTTCCTCCGTGTTTCTTCGGTAATAAGTCCCGGGGTGGACGACCTCCTCACGCTGGCCTTCTCAATTTTTCGCTGGGAGACGACGAATCGCTGATGCACCAAGCTCCTCTCAGGGGTAATGTGGATGATGTCGTAAGGTAGCCGACCTCCTTGCGGTCTTTGGCTATGGCAGCACCGAGCTCCTTGCCATCTCTGGCTATGGCAGCGCCCTTGGTCGATCTTTTTCTTCTTCAGACTGGTGTCGGAGAAATTTACCCAGCCGCCCCTTTCTGACGAGTTCCTCAATTTCATCTCGGAGTTGGATGCATTCCTCGGTGTTGTGGTCGTGGTCGTGATGGTAGAGGCAGTACTTATTTCGATCGCGCTTGTTTGGGGGAGACTGTAGCTCTTATGGTCTTGGCAGCTGGTTCTTCACTTCGATGAGAATTTGAGTTCGAGGAGCGTTGAGGGGGGCATAGTTGCGAAATCTTTTGGGAGGAGGGCTTTTTTGTGTTTCTTCGTGAACTTGAGGAGTTCGGGCCCGCCTGCCACCGAATGGATTCTGTGAGCATGACCGAACTTCGTTCGACTATCCATTGCCTGCCAGTCGCTCCCTTAAGGCTTCTTCATCCTTCAACTTGAAGGCTTCTTCCGCACGGACATATTTCTCGGCCCGAGCCAGCAAATCGACGAAGTTCCTGGATACCTTTTTTTTAGGAAGAATAGTAAGTCATTTTTCTGAAGGCCGTCCTTGAGTGCGGCCCTCGCAACAGACTGATCCAGGTCCTGGACCTCCAATGCTGCGGTGTTAAATCGGGTTACGTAAGTCTGGATGGATTCTCCTTGCCTTTGCTTGACGTTCATCAGAAAATCCGAACCTCAATGCGGTCGTCGGCTGCTGATGAAGTGGGCCGCGAACTGACTGCTCATTTGGTCAAAAGAGAAGATCGTACTTGGCTTCAATGCTGAGTACCAGTTTCTCGCTGCTCCCCTCAAGGTAGATGGAAAGGCTCAGTACAACATGGTGTCTGAAGCACCGTGAAGCAGCATCATGGTCCAGAAGGCCTCCAGATGATCAACCGAATTAGAGATCCCATCGTAGCTTTCGAGTTGAGGAAGCTTGAAGTTCGGTGGGATGGGCTCTTGCATTATCTGAAGGAAGAAAGGAGGTTCGGCGTGGAAGTCGGCATGACGAGCCGGGGTGACGCGATCGAGCTCTTCGATCCGTCGGTCCATCTCCCACAGTCTGTGATCAAGGGCGTCATCCTGGTTGCAGATCTTGGGAGACTTCCGACTACAAGCAGAAAAGATCTCCTCCAAAGGAGAACCATGATTCGAACATGGATCTTCGGTTCTCTGTTTTTCTTTTCAAGGGGCGGGGGGCACACCGGCTCGAGTACCCTTTCCTGCGGTCGATTCTCGACATCCGAATGGCGGATTTTCTGGAGTCGCCATCGGAGGCTGCTGCATGGCCCGCATTGCATCCGCGAGGCCATGGACCTATCAGACGAGTAGGTTGAACTGCTCCATATTTACCATGGGTACGGGTGGAACCTGAGTTCCCGAGGCTGAAGCAGGGGCAGACGGATCTGGACGAGATCAGGACGTGGAGGCCGTCGATCGTCGAGTCGAGGCTCTCCTGGGAGGCATTTCCTCTTCGGGAGAAAAGAGGGAGATCTCCGAAGAGGGAAGAGAAAAATCGTTGTCGAGCACTCCTTTAAGAATAAGGGAACCTCGGAGGTTTGGGGCCCTTCCTCTAGCGCCAATTTATTGACGCAGAAACTGGTCGCCACTGGAGTCCGTTGGAGTGGAGGCCGATGAGGTCGCCGTCGGAAACTTGCACAATAAAGTTCCGTTCGAAGTCGATAAGGGGGTGGCTCCGACAGAACCCTCCGACGATCAAGTCAGTCTTGGCCAACAAGAATGGAGTGCTCGGGAATGAGTTCCAGAGCTTGGAGAAGAAGAGGAGAGCTTAGAGATCAGAGTCCCGGGATTAGCGTATCTGGAGGGTCTCTTTTATAGCGGAGCTTGATGGTGACAGCCGCAGCCGCGTGCTGGCGGGTTGATGGTGACAGCTGCAGCCACGTGCTGGCAGACCGCTCAAGGTTCGGTGGAGTCAGTCTCTCGGAGAGGTGCCATCTGCGGTGGATTGATGGTGATGGTTGCAGAGCTTGCGGCGGACTGATGGTGATGGCTATAGAGCCAGCCGAATGAAGGGTTGAAGGCCTTCGTCGTGTGCCCATTTTGGAGGAGTTCGGGCTCCTGAAGAGAAAGCTTGGAAGGAGTTCGGCTCCCGTAGGCGTCTGGCTGGAGGTACGCGGCTAAGGCTCGACCGCTGAAAAGTTCGGTAGGAGCTCAGTCGGTTGAAGAGGATGTCAGGGAGGAGTCCGGCTCCCGAAGAAGTCCGTCCGAAGGGTGTTTGGGATGAGTCCAGCTCCCGAAGAAGTCCGACCGAAGAGGAAGCTCGGAGGAGAGTTCTGCTCTTGTAAGCATCTGGCTGGAGGAGTGCGGCTAAGGTTCGGCCGTTGGAAGTTTGGAAGAAGCTCGGTCGCTAGAAGTTCGGCCGAGGGACGACCGCTGAGGAGTTCGACCGCTGAGAAGTCCGAAGGAGCACGGTCGGCTGTAAGGGTTCGGCTAAGACCCATCTGCTGGGCGTCCAAGGAGCTCTTCTGCGGCTGCTGGTTGCATTAGGCTGGGTATCGAACTAGACTTTGATGGAAGTGGGATTTATCTCTAATAAAAGAGATGAACTAATGATGATGGTCTAAGAAAAACAAGTGGCTGCTGTGTTATCTTATGACATAAATTAATACAAGAGACTCATTATTAGTTGTAAATGGTGGTCATATTGGCTTCAGCTCCATGGGGCTCTCAAATTTTGAGTAGCCAGAGAAGTAAGAGGTCTGCATTTATTTTTCTTCTGACTAGTTCAACGTGATAAAGTTAGAAAAGGACATCATCTAAACTGGGTACTCTGAAAGGTCCCAGTGTGATGGAGAAAGGTGTATGTTTGCTTAGGAAATCATTGAGCAGGGATGTAGAGTTTTCCAGGTATCCATCAGGTACAATTTCCTTAGCTTAGAAGTATAGGTTCATGTTTCTACTGCTAAATAATGTAAGATTTTGATGCTTATGTCTCATATAAAATTAAGAAGATTGCTATAGGAGGGAATAGTCATTGGTTTCTGTATCCAATCAAGACTAGAAACTCTCCAATAGGTTCATGTAGGGTGCCGTTCCTTGTCATGACGTATGTTTTGGATTAGTATCCAAACAAAAAATAAAGCATGCTGTGATCGAACTGGAACGATAGGCTATTTCACCAGCCCAAGTCCTCTTGCTGCCAGACATGCTTGCCGTTCAGACTGGTTCCATATCCAAGAGTTTAACCTTTGATAGAGACAAATGGCAGAGACCTGGTACAAGCAATCCTTTTTTTTATGAGAATAGAGAATACTATTGAAAATGTGTGTTTCCGTACAATCCATTCATAATAAAATTATTAAAATAAATAATAATAATAATAATAATAATAATAATAATAATAATAATAATAATAATAATAATAATAATAATAATAATAATAATAAAAGAAGAAATTTAATATTTTTTTTAATACCTTTTCACTATTTGAATAAAAATAAGAGGTTATTTCTTATCCCACTGTGACCATAAAAGGACGTAGTTATCTCCTAGAGATATAAAATAGAATACCTCTTATTATTCAAGAGGGATAAAGGTACTATGACCATAGAATCCAAATTTTTTTTAGCTCTCAAGTTATATTTGCAACATATCAAGGAGTAAGTGCATTTGGATTGTAGGTAAAGGCATTTTTTATTTATGATTTATGTCTAACTATCATGCCATAAATTCGAAATATAATATAGTCATACTATCGAAAGATATGATCCTCGATAATATAAAGTCAATCAATCATAATCAGTCAAAATCTATCATAAATAAAATATAATAAGAGATTCAGTTTCATTATTCTTCAAGTAAATAAACCAAGATTGATTCAGAGCATCTAAATTCAAAATCAAATACCAAAACTATATCTCAAAATTTATAAAATAATTTACTATAAATCCATAATTATTTCATGAACTAAGTTTACCTAAAAAAATTCCCAAGTTTGCTATGCAGATCTCCAAGCTTAGATCTTTCATCGTTTTTAATCTTATTCCTCTGTAAAATAAAAAAAAAAGCTACAATAGCCCAATAAGTAAAATCTATGCTTCTTTATCGGATCAAGCATCAATTTTTTTATGATAATGCAATATTTATAAAATAATAGATATTACAAAATAAAATATTTCATAATATATAATATAAAATAAGATATAAAGTCAATCATGCATGTTTAAATCATAAAGTTTCATAAACATGATTCGTAAATCATTCTTGATCATATGTTCATGTCATGTTTCAAAATATTATTTATAGATATTCATGCTAAGGTGATCACTTATACTCGTGATAGGGCCATATTTCTTATATTAATAGAATTTTTATTTCTTATGCCAACTTGGTATCCATTGATGGGGCCATGTTTTTTATGGATGCTAGCTTCGAATATCGATTTTCTTAATAGGGATTCATTCATAGCTATCTCTAAATCTTTGAAATTCTTATATCTTTTTCTTAAAGCATACATATACTTAGACAAAAAAATATTAAAATTTATGTATTATAAAATATATCATTTTCATAAAACATATTTATGAAATCAATGATCATAATAAAACATAATTTTTCATATCTTATATGCTAATCTTTATTTTATGAAAAATATAATTTAATCAATAATAATTCATTTGTATGAAAAATATGATAATATAAAAATAAATAAGAAGCATAAGATTATACTTACCTTGATCATCCTAGATATTCAAACTTTATAGATAATCCTATTTAAAATATCAAAAATATGATCAATTTTTTATCTATTGAGTTTAATAAGATTAAATCATAAGAAAAGAGGATTATCGATTGAACGTGGTGGACCATCTACACATCAAAGAATTCAGGATCTTTTAGTCGAGGGCTAGATTTAAGTAACTTGATCAAGAAATCATGAAGCATAATCAGATCAAAATCAAGATCGATCAACAGGATTCATTAATAATGAATTCTGAAGATAGTAGATATAGTTGAAGTGAGGTTGACATATGGCATGGATTTCAAAGTAACTTCAAATCATCTTATAGGAGTCAAGATGGGTCCTTAGAAGATGAAAGTATGGCTCGATACTAGAGTCCCTAGATTTTTTTAGAGAAAGAAAGTAGAGAGAGAATCTTCGTATCTTTCATAAAGATAATCATAATCAAGATTATTGGTGCAGAATCTAGTTGATGCTGGATCGAGTTGGAGCTGAGGAAAAAGAGGTCGCCGTCGGTGATCTGCAAAATAAAATTTCATTCAGAGTCGGTGGTGGTGGCTCCGGCAAGATCCTCCGACGATCAAGTCAGCTTTTCTAGCCAACAAAAATGGAGTGCTCAGAAAAGTATTCAGCAGAGTTTTGGAAAGGAGAAAAGAGCTTAGAGAAAACATATCTAAAGGATTCTTTTTATAGATGGAGCTATAGTAGATCGATAATGACAGCTGTCATCGTCCGGTAGTGGGTCGCTCGGAGTCGCTGTCGCCTGTAGCAGACTAATAGTAACGGCCATTGTCGTCCGATAGTGGGCCGCTCGGGATCATTGTCGCCTGCAGTAGATTGATAGTAATAGCCATCGTCGCCCATTAGCGGGCCGCTCGGAGCTGCTATCATCTGCAGCAGACTGATAGTGACAGTCATAACCATTCGATGGCAGACTGCTCGGGGCCGCATGAAGTTTATTATAGAGAAAGATATCCGTTGTCGTGATGTGCCCATTTGTTGAGATTTAATAGTCGAAGTTCGGAGGAAGTCGGCATTGGTTGGTGAAGAGCTTTGATATATATCAATTTTAGAGGAGTTCGGACTCCTAAATGGAATACGGCTAGAGGGGATCATCCAGGAGTAATGCTAGTTGAAATTTGAAAGTAATCTACTGGAGAAATCCGGATGAAGTTTGACTGATGGAGAAGTTTAGAAGGAGTTCGACTAATGGAGAAGTTTGATCAAAGAAAAAATCTGGAAGGAGTTCGGTTGAAGAAGAAGTCCAGATGGAGTCCGACTGCTGGATGAGTCTGACTAAAGGAGAAGATCAGAAGGAGTTCAACTACTAGAGGAGTCCGAAAGGAGTTCGACCGTTGGAGGACTTCGGGAGGGTTTTGGCTGCTAGAGGAACCCGACTGAAGGAAGGGACCGAAAGAAGTTCGGCTGCTGGAAGAGTCTGACTGAAGGAGAAGGCTAGAAGGGGTTTGGTTGCTGGAGGAGTTTAAAAAGAGTTTGGCTACTGGAGGAGTCCACCTGAAGGAGAAGGTCGGAAGAAGTTTGGTTGTTGGAGGAGTCTGAAAGGAGTTTGACTGCTGGAGGAGTTCGAAAGAAATTCGGCTGCTGGAGGAATCCAACTGAAGGAGAAGGTTGGAAGAAGTTCGACTATAGAAGGAGTCCGACTGAAGGAGAAGGTCGGAAGTGGTTTGATTGCTGGAAGAGTCTGGAAGGAGTTCAACTACTGGAGGAGTCCACCAGAAGGAGAAGGTCGGAAGGAGTTCGACTGCTGGAGAAGTCCGATCGAAGAAGAAGGTCGAAAGAAGTTCGACTATTGAAGGAACCCGAGTGAAGGTGAAGGTTGGAAGAAGTTCGACTGTTGGAGAAGTCCGACTGAAGGAGGAGTCTGGGAGGAGTTGGGCTGAAGGAGAAGTTCGATTGATGGAGAAGTCCGATCGAAGGAGAAGTCTAGGAGGAGTTTGATCGCTGGAGGAAGAATTCTCGATCGAAGCTCTTCCGTGATTATCAGTTACATTAGGCTAAGCATCAGATCAGACTTCGACGGAAGTAGAGTTTATCCCCAACAATAGTCTCCCTACTATCGAGTTCGAAATTCGAAGAAAGGGAGTACAAAAAAAAGACGACTGCCGAAGTTCTTTTTCGAGCTCTGTACCCATTAAGGTTGAAGCTCGGGAGAGATCTTATCTTTTATTGAGATTGAAGCTTGGGGAAGATCTTATCTCCTGTTAAGGTTGAAGCTTGGGGGAGATCTTATCTCCAACCGAGGTTGAAGAAGATCTTATCTTCTGTCGAAGTTGAAGGAGATCTTATCTTCTATTGAAGTTGAAGTTGAAGCTCGAGGGAGATCTTATTTCCAGTCGAGGTTGAAGCTCGAGGAAGATCTTATCTCCAGTCGAGGTTGAAGTAGATACTATCTTCTATTGAAGTTGAAGCTCGGGGGAGATCTTATCTCCAACCGAGGTTGAAGCTCGAGAGAGATCTTATCTCCAGTCGAGGTTGAAGTCGATACTATCTTCTATTGAAGTTGAAGCTCGGAGGAGATCTTATCTCCTACCGAGGTTGTCGAAGAAGATCTTATCTCCTGTTGAAGTTGAAGCTTGGGGGAGATCTTATCTCCAATCGAGGTTGAAGCTCGAGAGAGATCTTATCTCCAATTGAGGTTGAAGCTCGAGGAAATCTTATCTCCAACCGAGGTTGAAGTAGATACCATCTTCTGTTAAAGTTGAAGCTCGAGGAAGATCTTATCTCCAGCCAAAGTTGAAGAAGATCTTATCTCCTATTAAGGTTGAAGCTCGAGGGAGATCTTCGGTCTCGAGTTTCTGCGCTTGTTGCTTGTTGCGGATGCAGAGCTCGTTATGGATGCTGGGTTTGTTGTGGACATCGAACTAGGACCTCTCTTGCAAACCAAGATAAGGTTCTGCCTTTCGCATTTGACGTAGTCAGGTTGTTGTGGAAAAATACATGTAAGGATTCTCCATCGAGCTTCTTCCTTCTCCACATCTTTGGTCTACGAGGTTTCAATTTTTGCTTATGTTAGAACGAGGTTCTCCTCCTGTTCCTAATAGGCTGTAGGGACATATTAGGATCATTGTCGGGGCCTCTCCTCTCACCTCGTCTAAAATGAATGAGGCCTTCGATTTTGCTCATATTAGGATGAGATTTTTCTCATATTCCTAATGGACTGTATGGGCACATTAGGATCATTGTAGGAGCCTCTCCCCTCATCTCGTCTAAAATTAGGATGAGATTTTTCTCATATTCCTAATGGACTGTAGGGACACATTAGGGCCATTGTCGGAGCCTCTCCCTCTCATCTCGTCTAAAATTAGGAATGAGATTTTCTCATATTCCTAATGGACTATAGGGGTACATTAGGGTCATTCTCGGAGCCTCTCCCCTCATCTCGTCTAAAATGAACGAGGCCTTCAAGTTTGCTCACGTTAGGATGAGGTTCTCCTCATGTTTCTAACAGACTATAGGGGCACATAAGGACCGTTGTCAGGATCTCTCCCCTCATCTCATCTAAAATGAACGAGGCCTTCGATTTTGCTCATGTTAAGATGAGATTCTCCTCCTATTCCTAATGGGCTATAGGGGCGCATAAGGATCGTTGTCAGGGCCTCTCCCCTCATCTCGTCTAAAATGAACGAAGACTTCGACTTTGCTCACGTTAGGACGAGGTTCTCCTCTCTATTTCTAACGCACTGTAGGGATACATAAGGGCCATTTTCAGGGCCTCTCTCTTCATCTCGTCTAAAATGAATAGGGCCTTCGACTTTACTTACGTTAGGATGAGGTTCTCCTCCTATTCCTAATGGACTGTAGGGATACATAAGGACCGTTGTCAAGGCCTCTTTCCTCATCTCGTCTAAAATGAACGAGATCTTTAACTTGCTCATGTTAGGATGAGGTTCTCCTCCTGTTCCTAATATGGCCATTTTTTATTTCTTCTTTCCTATCATCACATAGTTTTTGTACTAAAAAATAATAATATTAAAATAAAAAAATTTTATTGAAGAAAAATTACTAGTAGTACATCCTCAGATTTTTTGAATTCTAAGGTCCTAGGAGCATTATTCCTCCGAGCTTCTTCAAGCAATAAGTTTTGGACCGGATGACCTCCTCTATTTCATATGGGCCTTCCCAATTCGGGATAAGCTTTTCCTAGCTCTGAGACTGAGAGATGATGGTTCGTTGAAGCACTAAGTCCCCCACTCTGAATATTTTACCTCTGACTCTGGAGTTATAATATCGGACCATCCTTCGTCTGTAGGCCGCTATCCGAACCTAGGCTTTCTCTCTTTTTTCTTCCAGTAGATCAAGGTTGACTCTGAGGTCCTATGAGTTATGCTGCTCATTGAAGGTCACGACCCACACTGATGGGAGATTAAACTCAATTGGGATGATTACCTCCATTCCAAAAGCCAAGGCGAATGGTATTTTTCTAGTTGGTAGTCTTTGAGTAGTTTGGTACACCCAAAGGACATGGTAGAGTTCGTCCACCTAGGCCCCCTTGCTCTATCGAGTCTTATCTTGATGCCTTACAGCAAGATCCTGTTGGTCACTTCAGCTTTTCCATTTTTCTATGGATAAGCTACTGATGCGAAGTGATGAAAGATGTTTAGATCTTCACAGAACTCAGCAAACCTCAACCCAGTGAACTATCACCCATTATCTATTATGAGAGTTTGGGGCAGGCCAAATTGATAGATGATTGACTTTTAGATGAAGTCATATACCTTGGCATTAGTAATCTTTGCTAGTGGTTCGGCTTCAACCCATTTGGTGAAGTAGTCGATCGCAACCAGGAGGAATTTTCGTTATCTGGATGTCATTGGAAAAGGGCCAAGTATATCCATTCCTCACTGCATAAATGGCCAAGGTGCATTTAATGGAGTAAGCTTGGAGGTCGGCTATCTTTGTATATTTGTATTTCTCTGACTGCGGTCACATTTCTTGACATACTCCATAGAATTATGGTACAAGGTCAGCCAATAGTACCCTTGTCGAAGTAGTTTTTGTGAAAGAAATCTAGCTCCTACATGACTTCCACAAATTCTCTCGTGCACTTCTCATAATGCAAAGTCGGCCTTTGAAGGTCCGAGACATCTCAACAGCAATAGCGAATATGATCTTTTATACAACTTATCCTCATACAAAACATACCGAAAGACTTGATTTTTGAGATTTCGAGCTTCTTTCAGATCACGAGGAAGAACTTTTCCTTTGAGATAGACAACTAACGGATTAATCCAACTCGACTCGAGCCCCATCTGCATAACGAGCTATGAGTCCTCTGAGCTTGGGCATTTTAGAGTTTAAAAGAATACTTTTTTGGATAGTTCGGTTGGGGCTTAAGTGGTCAATTTAGAGAGGAGGTCGTCTCTTATATCTTCTGCCCTCGAAATCTGTCGAATATCAAAACTATTGAAGGCCAGAGTCAAATCTTTTACTTTCTCAAGATATTTCATCATACTTTACTTTCATGTCTCATAGTTGCCACTAACTTGGCCGACCACGAATTGAAAATTACTATAGACTTGAAGCCGATCTACTTTTAACTCTCTTGCTATTTTTAACTCGATGATCAGTGCTTCATATTCGGCCCCATTATTAGTTGTAGAAAATTTGAAGCATAGTGCGTACTCGGTGATGACTCCCTCAAGGTTGACTAAGACCAACCCCGCACCTGCTCTAGCAAAGTTGGACGAACCATCCATATACAGAGCCCAAAAATATTTGAAAAGGTCGGCACTTTCTTCGGAGAGGCTCGGTTGCAACCACGGGGTGCTGGTCTCATTCTGTTCAAGCTCGACTTCATCTAGAATGGTACATTCAACTATGAAGTTGGCCAGTGCCTGAGCCTTGATTGCTGACCGAGATCGGTAGTTGATGTCGAACTCTGTTAATTCAATGGCCCATTTTGCAATTCTTTCGGAAGCATCCATTTGATGAAGGATTACTCTGAACGACTGATCAGTGAGAAGCGTTATAGCATGTCCCTAAAAGTAAGGTCGAAGTCTTTTTGCTGCAATCAAAAGAGCATAAGTCAATTTTTCTAACTTTGTATACCTGGTCTCGGCATTCCTTAGGATCCGACTTATGTAATAGACTGGTCGCTGCATTTTCATCTCTTCTTTGACCAGGACTGTCGCTAGTGCCATAGGGGAGACCGCGAGGTAGAGAAATAGCTCCTCTCTGGATTCGAGTTTGGCTAGTAGGGGGTGAGCCGAGGTAATTTTTAAGCTCGTCGAACGTCTTTTGACATTCCTGAGTCCAGTGAAAATCTTTCGATTTTTTAAGAATTTGGAAGAAGAGTGTGCAGCGTTCGACCGACCTCGAGATAAAACATTCAAAGATGCCATCTTTTCGATCAGACGCTGAACTTTCTTGATGGACTTCGGAGCGATCATCTTTTGGATAGCTCAAATTTTTTCCGAATTGGCCTCAATCCCTTGTCTCGAGATCATTGATCCCAAAAATTTTTCTAAGGCTACCCCAAAGGCGCACTTGGTTGGATTCAACTTTATCTTGTATTTCCTAAGCGCATCGAAAGCCTCTTCAAGGTCGGTGACATGATTGACAGTCTTTCAACTTTTGATCAGCATGTCGTCGACGTAAACCTCCATATTGCGGTCGATCTACTTCTTAAAGATTTTATTGACCAAGCACTGATAAGTCGCACCTACATTTTTGAGTTCGAAGGACATGACCCTATAATAGTAAAAACCATGATTAGTGTTGGGGATAAACCCCACTCCCGTCGAAGTCCAGTCTTATGCTTAGCCTAATGCAGCTGGTAATCATGAAAGAGCTTTGATCTGAAATTTTCTTCCCAGCAGCCGAATCCCACCCAATCTCGTCCAGCGGTCGAACTCATCCAGTGGCCGAATTCCTCCAGCTGGACTCCGAACCTAATTGAACTCCTCAGCGGTTGAGCCCCAGCGGAACTTCCTCAGTAGCCGAACTCCTTCCAGAGTCCTCCAGCAGTCGAACTTCTATAGAAGCCAAACTTCTTCCGAATTTCTTCTTCAGTCGGGCTTCTACGGAAGTCAAACTCCTTCTGGACTCCTTCAGCAATCGGACTTCTACGGGAGCCGAACTTCTTTCGGACTCCTCCAGCAGTCGAGCTTCTATGAGAGCCAAACTCCTTCCAGTTTCTTCCTTCAATCAGACTTCTATGAAAGCCGAACTCCTTCCGAATTTCTTCAGTAGTCGGATTCCTATAGGAATCGAACTCCTTCCAGACTGTTCCTTCAGACGGATTCCTACAGGTGATCCTACTACTGAATGGTTATAATTATCATTTATTAGGATAATTATGATTATCATTTATCAAGATAATTATGATTATCATTTATCAGGACAGTTACAACAAGCTCCATCTATAAAAAGGAATCCTCCAGATACGTTTTCTTTGGACTCTCTTTTTCTTTCCAAAACTCTACCGAACTTCTTTTTGAGCATTCCATTACTATTGGTCAGAAGAGCTAACTTGACCATTGAAGGATCCAATTGGAGCCATCACCACTAACTTCGGACGAAACTTTATTTTACAGATCACCGACGGTGACCTCATCTTTCTCGACTCCAGCTCAATCCAACGTCAACCAAATTCTGCACCAACAGAATTGGCGCTAGAGGAAGGATCCTCTATTTCTGAGGTTTTTTTGATCTTAAAGGAGTGCTCAATAGCGATCTATCTTCTTTCTCTTTAGAGTTCTTTTCAAAAAAAATGCCTTCCAAAAAAGCTTCGACCCAGTGATCAATGGTCTTTGCAGCCAGATCCCATCTAGATACATCCATTCTAACTCCAATAACTCAAGCTTTTGACTGCAGTCATAGTGGATGTGGAGCAGTTCAATTTATTGGTCCAGTAGGTTCGTGGTCTTACTGAGGTGATGCAGGCCATACATCGGTAGGCTCTGATACCAGTTCGGCTAGAGCAGGCTTTTCCAGAGCTCCATGGTCCGATCTGGGAATGGCCGACCTACACTACCCAGCCTCTGATCTCCGAAAAGGGAAAGCAGAGGATGAAGGACCCTTGCTCGGACCACGACTCGACCCAGGGAGAAGCTTCGCATCTGTTTCACCAAAAAATTTTGGAGATCAACGATCGTGAAGATCTCCTAGATCAAAGGCTCCTAGAAATAAGCCGATGAATCGAAGAGCTCCGTCATACTTCCTCCTCACACGGTAATGATATTCGCACTGATCCTCCTTTTTCTCAGAGAATCATGCAGGAATCAATCCCATCGAACTTCAAGCTCTTGTAGTTTGAGAGTTATGATAGAACCATCGATCCAATTGATCACCTAGAGGCCTTCCGAATAATGATATTGCTCGATGGCACGTCAGACGCTATTTTATATCGAGCTTTTTCATCCACCCTCAAGGGAGCCATCAGGAACAGATACTCGGCACTTAAGCCTGGTATCATCCTTTTCTTTTATCAGATGAGCCATCAGTTCATGGCTCATTTAGTCAGCAGCCGACATCCATGCCGAGGTTTAGATTCTCTGATGAACATCAAGCAGAAGGAGAGGGAATCCATTCGGTTTAATGCTGCTGTATTAGAGGTCCAGAATCTGGACCAATCAGTCGTAATGGCCGCACTCAAGGGCGGCTTTCAGAAGAATGATTTACTGTTCTCCCTGGAGAAGAAGTACCCTAAAGACTTTGCTGATCTGCTAGCTCGAGCTGAAGGTTACGTCCGAGCTGAAGAGGCCTTCAAGGCCAAGGATGATGAAGCCTTTGGTAAGTGGTGAATTAGTGAGCCGAGCGGGCCCACCGAGGAGGAAAAGTTGAGTGAAGCTTGGCCGTGCTCCCAAACTCCCTCTAAGTAAAAGCGAGTCCAAACTTCTCCCCGGGCTCAGAGGTAGGAAAGCTCGGATAGAAGGGCGTGGTGGGGTTCTCCCCAATGAAAATTTTATAACTATGCCCCTCTCAATGCTCCGAAAACTCAAGTACTGATGAAAATCAAGGAGCAATTATCGAGATCGAAATTGATGCGCTCTCACCTCAGCAAGCGCAATTCTAATAAGTTCTGCCTTTATCATCGTAATAATGGTCATGATACTTAGGAGTGTAACCAACTCCAGGATGAGATCGAGGAGCTCATCAGGCGAGGCAGACTTGGTCGATTTCTATGGTGACGGCCTGAAGGATGGGAAGATCGGCCAAGAACATTGCTGCAATCTGAGCCACCAAGGAGGGAGGATCAACAAGGGGATCGGCCATCTCTCGGCATGATTAACACAATCTTGGAGGGACTTTGGCTAGGAGAGGCCGGTAGATCCGAGGGATCAGTGAAAAAATGGAGAACTGGAGAACCCATAACCTTCACAGAGGTAGATGCTCTGGAGGTCCAGTTCTTGCACAATAACGCGGTTGTAATCTCTTTAAACATTATCGATTATGATGTACGCTGCATTTTGGTAGATAATGGAATCTTGGCTGATGTATTATTTTATGATGTTTTCTCGAAAATGTCCTTACTCAATAACCACTTGGGGCCTATGAACTCTTCGTTGATAGGCTTCACTGGCGATGCCATACCAATCGAGGGCATAATAACTTTGGCTATGACTGCAGGGCAATGCCGAAGTTGGCAAAAGCATAGATCAATTTTTTAGTCGTAAGGACTCCATCCATCTATAACGCTATTCTTGACCGATCTGGTTTAAATGCATTTCGGATAGTGGTATCAATTTATTATTTGAAGATGAAGTTCTCGACGAGTTACGAGATCGAAGAGGTCAGGAGAGATCAAGCTTTAGCAAGGTACTGCTATTCAATCATCCTGCATAAGGAAGAACAATCCGATCCTTATCCTGTTGATGGATTGGATGTCTACGATGACCTTACCGAGGAGCAAGGTGAGCCTATGGAGGACCTCATATCTATGCACTTGAACGATGGGAACATGGAGCATGCTGTACAGATTGGCTCCAACTTAGAGGACAAGGTTCGGGAGCAACTCGTCACCTTCCTCAGAAAGAATGCGGATGTCTTCGCCTGGGCTCCAACGGATATGCCAGGAATTGATGTCGAAGTTATGGAACATCGGCTGGCCATTGATCCAAAGTATCGATCGATAAAAGAGAAACTATGCAGCCACACCCTGGAGAGGCAAAAAGTAATTGTGAAAGAAGTAGGCAAGCTCCTCAAAGCTAGATTCATCCAAAAAGTCAACTATCCGACCTGGGTCTCAAACATGGTTCTCATCAAAAAGATAAATAATAAGTCGAGGATGTGTATAGACTTCAAAAAGATGAACAAAGCCTATCTTAAGAACAGCTACCCTTTTCTCAGGATTGATCAACTGGTAGATGCAACCTCGAGCCATGAGCTCCTTACCTTCATGGATGCCTTCTTCGGCTATAATCAAATACGAATGGCGCCAGAGGATGAGGAAAAAACTACTTTTATTACTGACTATGGTCTTACTGTTATAGGGTTATGTCCTTTGGGCTCAAGAATATAGGAACAACATACCAATGCTTGATCAATAAAATCTTTAAGGAGCAGATCGATCGTAATATGGAGGTGTATGTGGATGACATGCTCATCAAAAGTCAAGCTTCTATAAATCATCTTGCCGATCTTGAAGAGACCTTCAGTGCACTCAGGAAGCACAAGATGAAGCTGAATCCGACCAAGTGTGCCTTTGGTATGACCTTTGGAAAGTTTCTGGGATTTATGGTGTCGAGGCACGGAATTAAAGCAAATTCAGAGAAAATCTGAGCCATTCAATAGATAACAGCTCCAAATACAATAAAAAAAGTTCAACGCTTGACTAAAAAAGTGGCATCCCTAAATCACTTCATCTCAAGATCGGTCGAGCGATGCATGCCCTTCTTCCAAGTTCTCAAGCAACCAAAGAATTTCTACTAGACGATGGCGTGCCAATGGACGTTTGAGGAGCTCAAAAACTACCTCGACTCACCCCCACTGCTGGCAAAGCCCAAATCTGAAGAAGAATTATTCTTGTACCTAGTGATCTCCCTGACGGCCATGGCAGCAGTCCTAGTCAAGAAGGAAATGAAGATACAGTGGTCGATCTACTACATAAGTCGGATCCTAAGGGATGCAGAGACCAGATATTCTAAGCTAGAGAAATTGGCTTACTCTCTTCTAATTGCTACTAGGAGGCTCTAACCTTATTTTCAGAGGCACATTATAACGGTCCTCACGGATCAACCAATAAAAGCAGTCCTTCAGCGAATAGATGCTTTCGAAAGAATCGCAAAATGGGCAATCAAACTCATGAAATTCGATATCAATTATTGACCCAGCCATCGATCAATGCCCAAATACTAGCAAATTTTATAGTGAAGTGTACCATTTTCAATGATGCCGAGCTTGAGCAGAATAAGACCAGCGCTCTGCTATCGCAACCAAGCCTCCCTAAAAAGACAACCAATCTTTTCGAAGGTTTTTGGGCTCTATATGTGGATGGTTCGTCCAACTCTGCTGGAGTGGGTGCAGGGTTGGTCTTAGTCAGCCCCGAGGGAGTCGTCGTCGAGTATGTGCTGTGCTTCGAATTCCCTACGACTAATAATTGGGCCGAGTATGAAGCACTGATTGTCAGGTTAAAAGTTGCAAGAGAATTAAAAGTAGATCAACTTCAAGTTTACAGTAATTTCTAATTAGTGGTCAGCCAAGTTAGTGGCAGCTATGAAGTGCAAGAGAAAAGTATGATGAAATATCTTGAGAAAATAAAGGACTTGACTCCGACCTTTAGCTGTTTCGGCATTTGATAGATTTCGAGGGTAGAAAATATAAGAGTCGATCTTCTTTCTAAGTTGGCCACTTTAGCTCCAGCAGAACTATCCAAAGAAGTATTTTTTGAGATCCTGAAGTGCCCAAGCCTAGAGAAATCATAGATCGTTTTGCAGATAGAACTTGAGCCGAGTTGGATCGACCCATTGGTTGCCTACCTCAAAGAGGGAGTCCTTCCTCATGACCCGAAAGAAGCTCGAAAACTCAGGAATCAAGCCTTCTAGTACATTTTGTGCGAGGGCAGATTGTATAAGAGATCGTATTCGCTACCGCTGTTGAGATGTCTCCGACCTTCAGAAGTCAGCTTTGCATTATGGAAAGTGCACGAGGGAATCTATGAAAGTCATGTAGGAGTTAGATCCCTATCGCAAAAGCTACTTCGGTAAGGGTACTATTGATCGATCTTATACCATGATTCTATGGAGTATGTCAGAAAATATGACTGCTGTTAGAAGAATGCAAACATACAAAGATAGCCGACCTCCGAACTTACTCCGCTAAGCACACCTTGACCATTTGCGCAGTGGGGAATGGACATACTTGGCCCTTTTTCGATGGCATCCGGATAGCGAAAATTTCTTCTGATTACGATCGACTACTTCACCAAATAGATCGAAGTCGAAACTCTAGCCAAAATTATCGAGGTCAAGGTATAAGACTTCATCTAGAAGTCAATAGTTTGCCGATTCAATCTACCCTGAACCCTCATAACCGATAACGGGTGATAATTCACCGAAACGAGGTTCACCAAATTCTGCGAAGATCTAAACATCTTCCATCACTTCACATCGGTAGCTCACCCACAGACAAATGAAAAAGCTGAAGTGACTAACCAAACTCTACTATAAGACATCAAGACAAGGCTCGATAGAGTAAAGGAGGCCTGGGTGGACGGACGCTACCACATCCTCTTAGCATATCAAACTACTGAAAGGCTGCCAACTGGGAAAACACCATTCATCTTGGTCTTTGGAACAGAGGCAGTCATATCGATTGAACTTAAGCTTTCGTCAGCATGGGTCATCATCTTCAATGAGCAGCATAACCCACAGGACCTCAGAGTCAACCTCGATCTGTTGAAAGAAAAAAGAAAGAAAGTTCAGGTTCGAATGGCGACCTACAGATGAAAGGTGTTCCGGTACTATAACTCCAGAGTCAGAAGTAAAATATTCAGAGGAGGAGACTTAGTGCTTCGATGAGTCACCATCTCTCAGCCTTAGAGCCAAGGGAAGCTTGCCCCAAATTGGCAAGGTCTGTATGAAGTGGTGGAGGTCGTCCAACCCGAAACTTATTGTCTGAAGGAGCTTGGAGGAATAATGCTCCCACGATCTTGGAACTCAGAAAATCTGAGGATGTACTACCAATAATTTTTTCATAATAAAACTTTTTTATTTCAACATTATTATTTCTTGATGCAAAAATTATGTGATAATAGAAAAGAAGCAATTAGAAGTGGCCATGTTAGGAATAGGAGGAAGACCTCATCCTAACGTGAGCAAAGTCGAAGGTCTCGTTTATTTTAGACGAGATGGAGGGAGAGTGATAATGACCCTTATGTGCCTCCACAGTCCATTAAAAATAGGTGGAGGACCTCATCCTAACGTGAGCAAAGTCGAAGGCCTCATTCATTTTAGATGAGATGGGAGGAGAGGTCCTGACAATGGTCCTTATGTGCCCCCACAATCCATTAGGAACAGGAGGAGGACCTCATCCTAACATGAGCAAAGTCGAAGGCTTCATTCATTTTAGACGAGATGGGGGGAGAGGCACTAACAATAGCCCTTAGGTGCCCCCACAGTCCGTTAGAAATAGGAGGAAGATCTCATCCTAACGTTAGCAAAATCGAAGGCCTCATTCATCTTAGATGGAATGAGAGAAAAGGCCCCGACGATGGTCCCATTGTCCTCAACAACAACTAAAGATAAGATCTCTCTCGAGTTTCAACCTAAACTAATGTAGAGCCTTGAAGAGGACTTCGACTATCATTCTTTTTGTACTTCCTTCCTTCGAGTTTCGAAGTCAAGAGTAGGAGGACTATTGTTGGAGATAAACCCTGCTCCCATCGAAGTCTAGCCTTATGCTTAGCATAATGCAGCTGGTAATCATGGAAGAGCTTCGATCTGAAATTCTCTCTCCAGCGATCGAACCCCACCTGATCTCCTCCAGCAATCGAACTCATCCAGTGGCCGAACTCCTCCAACTAAACTTCGAATCCAATTAAACTCCTCAGCAGTTGAGCCCTAGCCGAACTTCTCCAGCAGTTGAATTCCTTCTGAAGTCCTTTAGCAGTCGGACTTCTATGGGATTCGAACTCCTTTCGGATTCTTCCTTCAGTCGAACTTCTATAGGAGCCAAACTTCTTTCGGACTCCTCCAACAGTCGGGCTTCTATGGGAGTCAAACTTTTTTTGGATTCCTCTTTCAGTCGGACTACTATGGGAGCCAAACTTCTTTCGAATTCCTCCAGCAGTCGGATTTCTACAGGAGCCGAACTCCTTCCGAACTATTCCTTCAGACAAATTCCTACAGGCGATCCCACTACTAAACGATTATAATTATCATTTATCAGGATAATTATGATTGTCATTTATCAGGATAGTTACAACAAACTCCGTCTATAAAAAGGGACCCTCCAGATATGTTTTTTCTGGGCTCTCTTTTCCATCTCGAAACTCTATCGAACTTCTTTCTGAGCATTCCATTTCTGTTGGCCAGCAAAACTAACTTGATCATCGGAGGGTCCTACTGAAGCTATCACCACCGACTTCGGATGGAATTTTATTTTGCAGGTCACCGACGGCGACCTCATCTTCCTTAACTCCAACTCGATTTAGCATCAATCAAATTCTACACCAATAATTAGTAATAAAAGCAGTCTTCTCCTCATCCTCCAATGCCATCTGAATTTGGTTATAGCTAGAAAAGGCATTCATGAAGGTAAAGAGCTCGTAGCCTAAAGTCGCATTCACCGGTTGGTCGATTTTGGACAAAGGATAGCTGTCTTTTGGGCAGACCTTGTTCAGCTTCTTAAAGTCGATGCACATCCTCCACCTACCATTGGTCTTCTTGATTAGGACCACGTTAGAGACCCAAGTCAGATAGCTGACTTCTCGGATAAATTCGATGTTGAGAAGCTTATCGATTTCTTCTGCTATTACCTTCTGTCTTTTTGGTGTGTGGCTCCAAACTCTCTCTTTCACTGGCTGATGCTTGGGGTCAACGGCCAACTGATGTTCCATAACCTCGACGTTAAT
This sequence comes from Cocos nucifera, assembly GCA_006176705.1. Lineage (NCBI taxonomy): Eukaryota > Viridiplantae > Streptophyta > Magnoliopsida > Arecales > Arecaceae > Cocos > Cocos nucifera. The sequence continues at coordinate 952,433 of QRFJ01000130.1, forward strand.
CCCAGGCATGTTCATCGAAATCCAGGTGAAGATGTCAGCATTCCTCTGTAAAAAGATAATGAGCTGCTTTTGAACTTCATCTTCCAGATTGGAGCCAATTTGCATCGTATGCTCCGCATTTTCGTCATTCAGGGGGACAGTCATAAGATCTTCTATGGGCTCGCTCCGTTCTTCGGCTAGATCATCGTGGACATCAAGCCCATCAACAGGATAAGGATCGAACTATTCTTTCTTTTGTAGGGCAATTGAGTATCAGTGCCTTACCAGAGCTTGATCTCCTCTGATCTCTTCGATCTCATAACTTATTAAAAACTTCATCTTCAAATAATAAGTTGACACCACTGTCTGAAGTGCATTTAAATCAGATCGACTGAGAATTGCATTATAAGCGGAGGGAGCCTTTTCTACTAGAAAATCTATCTGCCCTCTGAATTATTTTAGATATTGTCCTACAGCCACAGCTAGATTCATTACACCTTCAACTGGTACTGTAGTACCAGCGAAGCCTGCTAGTGGAAAGTTTATTGGTCCTAGCTAACTATTGGATATCGATATTTTAGAGAAAGCATCATAAAACAAGACATCAACCAAACTTCCATTATCAACTAGGATGCAATGCACATCATAGTCCGCTGTATTTAAAGAGATTACAACCGCGTTATTATGTAAAATTTATACTTTTTGTGCATTTGCCTCAGCGAAGATTATGAATTTTTCAGTCCTCCATCTCTTCACTGATCCCTCAGATCCATTGGCTTCTTCTCGCTGAAGTCCTCCAGAGATAGTGTTGATGATATCAAGAGGTGGCCGATCTTCTTGTTGTTCCTCCCTCCTTGGTGGTTCTGGCTGTGGTAGTGCTCTCGATCGATCTTCTCTTGCATCAGATCAACATCTGAGGAATCGATTCAGTCGGCCTCTCCTGATGAGCTCCTCGATCTTATCTTAGAGATGAATGCATTCTTCAGTATCATGGCCGTGGTTACAATGGTAGAGACAATATTTACTAGGATTGCGCTTGCCAGGATGAGTGCACATCCTTTCAGGCCTCGACAGTTGCTTCTTGATCTCCATCAATACTTGCATTTTTGGAGCATTGAGGGAGGCATAGTTGCAAAATCTTCTAAGGAAAGAACTTCTTTGTGCTCTTCTATCGAAGCTCCTTTGACGATGAGCTCGAGGAGGAGTTTGGACTTGCTTGCGCTTTGGGAGAGTCCATGAGGACGGTTGAGCTTCATTCGGTCCTTCATCAGTTGCGAGTTTATTAGACTCCCTTGCTTGCCGCTCTCCTGCGACTTTCTGATCCTTCAACTTGAAGGCCTCTTCTACTCGGGCATATCCTTCAGCCCAAGCTAGTAGATCAGCAAAATTCCTAGGGTACTTCTTCTTCAGAAAGAATAACAAATCATTCTTCTGAAGACCATCCTTGAGTGCGGCCATTGCAACAGACTGGTGCAGGTTCCGAACCTTCAATGCAGCAACATTAAATCGAATGACATAGGCTCGGATAGCTTCTCCCATCTTTTGCTTGAAATTCATCAGAAAATCTAAACCTCGATGCGGACGTCTGCTGCTAACGAAGTGAGCCATAAATTGATGGCTCATTTGATCGAAGAAAAAGATGGTACCTGACTTAAGTATTGAGTACCAATTTCTGATGGCTTCCTTGAGGATAGATGGGAACGCCCGACATAAAATGGTATCTGGCATGCCATGGAGCAGCATCATTATCCGAAAGACCTCTAGATGGTCGATCGAATCGGTGGTTCCATCATAACTCTCAAACTATGAAAGCTTGAAGTTCGATGGGATTGGTTCCTATATAATCTTCTAAGAAAAAGAAGAGTCAGTGCAAATATCATTACCATGTGAGGAGGGAGTATGACGGAGTTCTTCGATTTGTTGGCTCATTTTTAGGAGCCTTTGATCCAAGAGAACTTCATGATCGTTGATCTTCAGAATTTTCTGATGGAATAGATGCAAAGCTTCTCCTAGGTTGAGTCATGGTCCGAGCAAGGGCTCTCCACCCTTCGCTTCCCCATTATGGAGGTCACCAGTCAGCTAGCCTAAGTTGACCGTTCCCATATCAGATCATGGGGCTTCGGAGAAGCCTGCTCCAATCAAATTTACGTCGGAGCCTGTCGATGTATGGCCTGCACCGCCTCCGTGAGATCGCGAACCTACTAGACCAGTAGATTGAACTACTCCACATCCACCATGGCTGTAGGTGGAGCTTGAGTTGCCAGAGTTGAAGTGAGAGTGGATAGATTTGGATGGAATCTGGTTGTAAAAGCTATTGATCGTTGGGTCAAAGCTTTCTTGGGAGACATTTTTTTTGAAAAAAACTCTAGAGAGGAAGAAGAGAGATCGTTGCTGAGCACTCCTTTAAGAACAAGAGAACCTCAGGAACAAAAGATCATTCCTCTAGCACCAATCCCATTGGTGCAGAATCTGGTTGACACTGGATCGAGCTGAAGCTAAGAAAGAAGAGGTCACCATCGGTGACCTGTAAAATAAAGTTTCATTCGGAGTCGGTGGTGGTGGCTCCGGTAGGACTCTTCGACGATCAAGTCAGCTCTTCTAGCCAACAAAAATGGAGTGCTCAGGAAAGGATTCAGCATAGTTTTAGGAAGGAGAAGAGAGCTTAGAGAAAATATATCTAGAGGATTTTTTTATAGATATTATCTATAGTAGATTGATAGTGACAACCATCACCGTCTAGTAGTGGACTACTCAGGATCGCTATCGTCTGTAGTAGACTGATAATGACAGTCATCACTATCCGATAGTGGGTCGCTCGGGGCTGCTGTCTCCTATAGTAGACTGATAGTGACAGCCATTGCCGTTCGATAGTGGGTCGCTCGGGGCTAGTGTTGCCTATAGCATACTGATAGTGACAGTCGTAACCGTCTAATAGTGGGTCGCTCGGGGCCGCATGGAGTTTGTTACGGAGAGAGGTGTCTGTTGTTGTGATATGCCCGTTTGTTGAGATTTAATAGTCGAAGTTCAGAGGAAGCTGATGTTGGTTGGTGAAGAGCTTTGACATATATCAATTTCAAAGGAGTTCGAACTCCTAAAAGGAATACGGCTAGAGGGGATCATCCAGAAGGAATATTAGTTAAAATCTAGAAATAATCTGCTGAAGAAATTTGGATGAAGTTCGACTGATGGAGAAGTCTAAAAGAAGTCCGACTAATGGAGAAGTTTGATCGAAGGAGGAATCTAGGAGGAGTTCGACTATTGGAGGAGTCCGACTGAAGGAGAAGGCCAGAAGAAGTTCGACTGTTGGAGGTCCGGAAGGAGTTCGATCACTGGAGGAGTCCAGGAGGGGTTCAGCTAGTGGAGGAACCCGACTGAAGGAGGAGGTCGGAAGGAGTTCAGCTGCTGGAGGAGTCCAACTGAAGGAGAAGGTCAGAAGGGGTTCGGTTGTTGGAGTTCGAAAGAAGCTCGACTGCTAGAGGAGTCTGCCTGAAGGAGAAGGTCGGAAGGAGTTCGACTGCTGGAGGAGTCTGAAAGGAGTTCGACCATTGGAGGAGTCCAGGAGGGGTTCGACTGCTGGTGGAACCCGATTGAAGAAGAAGACCAGAAGGAGTTCAGCTACTGAAGGAGTCTGACTGAAGAAGAAGTTCAAAAGGAGTTCGACTGCTGGAGGAGTCCGAAAGGAGTTCGACTGCTGGAGGAGTCCGCCTGAAGGAGAAGGCTGGAAGGAGTTTGGCTACTTGACAAGTCCAGCCGAAGGAGAAGGCTGAAAAAAGTTCGCCTGCTGGAGGAATCCGACTGAAGGTGAAGGTCGGAAGGAGTTCGATTGTTGGAGGAATCTGACTGAAGGCGAAGGTCGGAAGGAGTTTGGCTACTAGAGAAGTCTGACAGAAGGAGGAGTTCGACTGAAGGAGAAGTTTGGCTGATGGAGAAGTCCAATCGAAGGAGAAGTCTGAGATGAGTTCGACCGCTGGAGGAAGAATTTTTGATTGAAGCTCTCCCATGATTATCAGTTACATTAGGCTATGCATCAGATCAGATTTCGACGGAAGTGGGGTTTATCCCCAACAGAGATCATCATAGATCATATCAAGGTGACTCAATGTGGGTTAACTATAATCAGATATTATAAATTTCTAACAAGAACTGGACTGAGATCAGATAAATTACTTGGATATCAAAGTAGTTCCAGCTCTTTTTGAAAAGATCGTATCAAGTTCATGGTGGGCTTCATAGATGAGATAGAGAGAAAATGAGAGGATGAGAGAATCCTAGAGAGATAAGGAGAGAGAAAATCTTTTTTCACTCTCTTTTTCTTTTCTTTTCTTTTTCTCTTTTTTTTATTTTTTCTTCTTCTTCTTTTCTTCTTTCTTTCTTTCTTTTCTTGGCCAAATAGGAGATAGATGAGGGCGGTGGTTTCTTGGCTAGAAGACTGGTGGTAGGCAGCGATAGCAATCGTCTAACGACAGTGGAGCAAGGGACGACTCATAGTAGGACTGACCAACAAAAAATCAAAGAAAAGGATAGAAAAATAGAAGATAAGTAGAGTGTTGGAAATATGTCCCAAAGTCAATCGTCAGTCTGTTGATGGTTGGACTATATATTTATAATTGTATATGAATTATAAATTAATAAAAGTTATTTTGGCATTTTTTATCATAAATTTTGTTGTTTTCTAATGAACTCATGTATTGTGATGAAGTCTTTAGAACTATCTAGATTCGATAAAGGAGGATTTGTCATTTAGTCCTTAAATTATTCACGATCAAATGATACATTGTTACTAAGAACGATAATGTTTATCGAGTATAGGTCATTGTATGCCATGTAGGTTGGTTGTCCTCATAATTAAGAAGTATTGAGACACTGGTATCGCATGCAAGTGAGATGTATGGGTATATCTATATTGAATGTGACCAACTCTAGATCTTTTCTCCTATCAAGATTAGCTCCAATAGAATATGGGTATAAGTATCCTTCTAACTTGAGATCACCACGATGACTTCCAACCAACTCACTGTGCTTTAGTGCTGGACTACCTGAATTTTTAATTCAGTGATAGAAGATTTCTGGGTGCAGTCAAGTACTTGAGAAGTCAGTGCGTGCATCAAGATGAGATTGACCACTCATGTTTTAAGGAGTTGTGTTTAATTATGTTTTAATTTAGCAAATCCTTGGCCAGGATAGTCTTAGTGAAAAGTCACGAGATGAATTGCTTTGAGACACGATATGGATGTATTTACTAGAGCTGACAGTCTAATTCTGAGTCATCTATTACACAGAGATCATAGGGATGAATTATATGGTAATCATATTTCATAGGTTCGTCGATGTTGCATTGCAATAAATTTGATCTATCCAAACATTGGTATCATTGCTATATGGTCACATCAATTGGTATAGAAAATCAATTTCTATGCTACCGGCTTAGGATTCGAACTTATGGGATCACACACAATAGGAGTTATTACTTGATTTGATGGCTAATCTAGATTTCTGATGGACTAAGACTCTGAGTTCCACTCATCTGAAACTCTCTGATCAAGAGTTCCACTGATTTGGAATTCTATGATCATGAGTTTCATTCGTTTGGAACACTGGGTTCAAGAGTCCCACTGAATTGGAACTCTTCAAGAGTTTCATAGTGATGGAACTCTATTGCCCAGACTTTTATCCGATTGAAATTTTATATTTATTGAAGGATTAATTAGCAATTTGATTATTGATTAACTCAATTGGATTGAGCGATGAGTATTTGATCAAGTTTGATCAAATTGGATTCAATTGGGTTTGATCCGATTAAGTCATGAGTTGACCTAATCGCTGTGTGAGATTTGATCAGAGGCTGAACTAAATTAATTTCTAATTTGATTAGAAATTAAATAGGTTCGATTAAGCCTAATTTGGTTGGATTTAATCTGATCTAGTTGATTTTGAATTAATTTGATTTGGTTGAAACCAACTTGGACTAATTCAAATCCTGTTTGAATTTAAACCTCCCCATGCGCCACCTCATGTTTAACTTTTCTACCTTGCCCATGCCCACCTTTATTTTTTACTAAAGTTTCTCTCACAAAGAGAAGAAATTTGCACCCCCCTTTCATTCTTTCTTTGATCTAGTCAAGTGTTGGACTAGTTCAAACCTTTTTGAATTTTAAATTCAAAGAGGTTGATTTGGTTGAAACCTCCCTCTCCCTCTTATCTTTATTTTCATGCCATTCTCTTTTTGGTCACCATTTTTTTCTAAAAAATGGGTGTGCACGTAGAACGAAAGTCCTTCTGCATGTGAAATAAGTGGTATGGGCATTAAAATTGGATAGGCTTGCATTTGAATTCAAATACCAGAAGTTGGTTGAAACTAGTTCGACCAATCTTAACCTAACCACTCCACAAGGCATTTTCACTTATTTTTCATGCAATAAATTATAAAGATTTTTGTGTGTGAAGATAGAGAGGTAACATTTTATGGTAAAAATTTTAAAGTGATTGGGCATTGATTTTGGATGAAAAAAATCCTAAAGTGAAGGTGAGCAGGGTCCTACAACACTTTATTTTTTCTTCATGCCTCTATTCTCTTCTGATTTTTATTACTAAGGACATCCAATTTCTAGATATGATCTAAATAGGATTTATAGATTTGAAAGTCATCTTTCCATGAAAACTTATTTCATAAAAAAACACCACATAAAGAGGGTGTGAGAGGGTTTTCAGTGCGTCAGGGTTTTTGGATCGAGTAAAACCCAAGATTTGGGAATCTGGATTCGGGTGGAGAGATTGAGTGCTGTAAGCATCAGATCGCCACCAAACTTTGTACGTCATCTCATAATCCTCCAAAGAATGAGTTTTAATTTTTGGAGCATTCAAAAAATTAGAAAGTAGATGATCGATTGGATTGATCGTGATCAGTCATTGAAGGCCCTATCGAGGAGCTAGTACTCTAGTGGGACTGATTGGGACCAAGAGCTCCATGTGGACCAACCATAGAGGTTGGACATGTGCGGCTGTGGTGCAACATCAAAGCATTATCTAATAAATTTAGATTATGGTGATCAGCTATCCGTAAAAAGATATTGTATTCTGAACACATAGATATACTAAATAGTTTGTTGCATAGTTTTATTTTTAGATCTATATGAATGCATGCATATTATGTTTAGTTCCTTAGTATAGAATTTAATATTTTGATATAATCAGTAGATAATTAATTAGATTAATTACTTCTTTCACTGCATCTTTGCTATTTTCAAAATTTTTTTCGAAAGTAGCATTATAAACTCTACATTGCATCCTTCAAATGGTATCAGAGCAAAATTCGCTTAACATAATATGCTTGCATATTTAGATTGATAATTTAGATTTGATCTAAATATTAATCTAATAATTTAATTAATTAAATCTAAAAATTAAAATTAAGATCGTATGGATTGAAGGTTGTCCTGCTTTAGGGTTTACCCCTTACAGTGAAAAGGTTGTCCTGGTACGTTGTTGATGTAAATCATTAATCGTAAAACCTTAGATCTGATCTAATATTTTTATGATCTGATTAAATTAGGCTTTAATTTGATTTTTGATCATGAATGCATGTTTAGATGGGATCTAAAGTTTTATTGATGATTTAGTATTATATAATGTACATAGTTTCAGATTAAACCCTACAACTAGTATTATTTGTGAAATCGAGTCGATTCAATTTTAAAGTGAGTCAACTCAATTTGTGAACAATGCTAAGTTATAAAATTTTTTTCAAAATTTTAAAAAATATTTTTGAAATGTCAAATCCTAACCCTCAGCTCATAAATTTAATTAAAATTAAGTATAATGATTTAGTGTCTAGAATTGTGAACTAAGACTCTAAGTCATCAACATAAAATGTGGGTTATTGGGTTAGTTGAATTAGGTCAATTAATTGGATTAGACCTAAGGTTAGTTAAAGAATAGACTAATTTAGAGTAATTGATCAAATTTAATTTAATATTAATTTAGATTAGATCAAGGATTCTATAGAATCAATTATAATAGTTATAGTTGGTCAAGTTCATACCTTTAACGAAGACCAAATGGACTTGATTCATGACTACGCAGTCAAACCCATAATTACAAGGTTGATCAAATTAAAATTAATGAATCAGATGGTGTCTAAGATAAGTCTGGCAGTTTGACCAATGGTTTTTAATCGAAAGCTACTCGCATTGATTTGATCTTTGATGAGTTGATGGCATATCCCTTTCGCTGATCTCACTTATCTGATTATTTTGGTGAATTAGATTTTGATTAGATCAATTGGTGATTTGGGCTCACCCATGTCAATTAGGTAAATCAGTCTGACTGATTTAGGTGCTCCTAATGCCAGCTTAGATTAGATCCTTTTTAATTTGACTTTGTGAAGTCAGTGGAAGGATCAAAATTAGCTCGCTAAATTTTTTTTTTTTAAAATATGTTAGTTAAATTTTTTAAAATTATTAGATCTTCAAAAATAAAATAGTTATATAGATAACTAAATCATAGCCTTCCATTAAGTTGAGTGATAATGGGTTCATTAGTATAATGATCATTGGAGGCCCAAAAGCCTGGTGATTATTGACTAATAAAATTATCATTCATCAAATGATAATTTGGTTAAGTCTTTCGGATGGTGGTTAGGTTGGCTGACCAAAATCGGGCTTGATCATTTATTGGTTAGATAAGATCAAATGTGATCATGTTAATGGTTGGACCTAACCAAACTTTTTCAGTGAAAACCAAAGCCTACTGATTAGGTCTCCAAGGTAAAATCAATATTACTAAAAGTTATTTAGATAAATAATTAATTTTGAATCTATCCATAGATGCATATGGATTGACCAACCAAAGTTGAGCTCGTGTGTAGTCTATGTGGATTCTAGTGCCCACTAAGAAATTAAAGTAATTCCTCGAATTGAAGGTAGAGGCTATCAATTCGTATAAAATAGTGGAAGAATCTTTAGACTGAAGTCCAAGTCTTTAGGATAATTGATTCATATACTAATTAGGTTTGATTTTTTTTTATGGAGAAATGGCCACTAACTTATCGTTCTGATTATTGTTAGATAATGATAAATTAATAAGACCCAACTTCGATAGCTGGTATCGTAAGTTAAAAATCATCCTGGAACATAAGCGGATCCTTTATATAGTAACGGATCCAGCACCTGAGGAGCCAGCTCTGAATGCTAGAGAAGCAGCATGAGATACTTACTAGAATTGGCTCAACGACCGCACCATTGTTCAGTGCATAATGCTAGCAGTAATGAACGATGAGTTCAGCCATAGGTTCGAAAATGCACAGCCACAAAAGATGCACCAAATATTGAATGACTCCTTTGGCATGTCTGACGATGTTGAAAGGCACAAAATAAGTTATGCCATTTTTAATGCTCGGATGAGGGATGGGGTCTCAATCACCGATCATGTATTGTACATGATGGAGATGATTGAGTGCCTTAGCAAGTTGGACTTTCTCCTATATGAGTAGCTCGATAAGGATGCGATCCTTAATTCCTTGCCCAAATCCTTCCTTCCTTTGTTGACTCATTTTAGAATGACAAAACCTATAGTCAAATACCATAGCTTGTTGTGGTTGCTGCAGAACTTTAAGAAGGATCACCAACTCCACAAGAAAATGATGAATGTAGTGGAAGGGTCTTCTTCTGATCACCGATCTTTTAAGAATGGAAAGAAGAACAAAAAGAAGAAAATAAGAAGGTACAGTCGCATGCTGAAATGACAACACAAGATCAGACCAAGAAGTGCAAGCTCGATCAGAACCAAGCGGAGTGCTTCTTCTACAAGAAGTTGGGGCACTGAAAGAGGAACTATCCTCTGTACATTACCTCCCTAGATCCGAACAGGCCAAGAAAGAAGTAAGTGGTTGCTGAGCAAAATAATTATATGATAACACCTTATAATTTTTTTTATTTGATTCTACTGCCTGGGTATTAGATACTGAAAGCTCTTATCATATTTATAATTTTATGCAGGGCTTGCAGGTCAGTAGGAGATTTGATCAAGATGAGAGATTCCTAAATATTGGAGATGGAAGATAAATTTCAATTCTAGCTTTAAAAAATATGAACCTTATAATCAATTTAAATAAAATTATTCTTAATGAATATCATTTTTGTCCAACTTTCTTATTGAATATCATTTTCGTAGGCCTTTTGGCCATAATAGTTTTAAAATATCAATATAAAAAATTATAATATCATTTTATAATGGTGTTATAATTTTTATTGGATAATTATATAATGATATTTATTTATTAATTATGCCTATTCATGTGGTTCAATCCTTCGATAAACATCCTAGAATTAGTGATGTATTCCAAGTCTACCTTTGGCATTGTAGGCTGGGTCATATTAACAAAAATAGAATAAATAAGTTAGCTCAAGAAAAAATTCTTGAGATTAGTGATTGTGAATTACTTTCGACCTATGAGTCCTGTCTTCTTGGTAAGATAATCAAGTCACCTTTTATTAAAAAAGGTGAACGAGCTACTGAACTCCTGAGTCTAGTATATTCAGATGTATGTAGACCCATGAGCTCAAGTGCCAAAGGTGGGTACTTCTACTTCATAATCTTCACGGATGATCTATCAAGGTATGGATACGTCTATTTAATGAAGCATAAGTCGAAGTCATTTGAAATGTTCAAACTATTTCGAAATAAGGTAGAGAAATAAATTGAAAAGAGTATAAAAACTCTTCGATTTGATCGAGAGGGTGAGTACCTTTCCAATGAGTTTCTCACATATCTTGGGAAGAATGAGATTATCTCTCAATGGACCCCTCCTGAAACACCACAATATAATGGTGTGTCTGAAAGAAGGAATCGAATCCTATTGAATATGGTTCGATCAATGATGGAATTTGCTAGTTTACCGATCTTCCTATGGGGATATGCACTCGAGTCAGCTTGTTACATTCTAAATAGGATTTTAAGTAAATCTGTTAATAAAACACCATATGAGATATGGATAGGACGTAAGCCAGTGCTCTCACATCTTAGGATTTGGGGGGTCCGACTTATGTCAAACATTTAATGATAGATAAGCTTGGACCTAGGTCCGATAAGTGTAGTTTTATAGATTATCCAAAAGAAATCAAAGGGTATTACTTCTACCTTGCTGATGAGCAAAAAGTATTTATCAGCCTTAAGGTAGTCTTTTTGGAAAAAAAAAGTTCTTGGTGAAGGAAGTAATGCCTCTAAGGTTGAATTTGATGAAGTTCGGCAGGTGGAAAAATAGACACAAGTTGTTAAACCTGAGTTGGATCTAATTAGATCAGATTCAAAACCCATTGTAGATGCATCCTTAAGACGATCTACTAGAGTACCACGTCAATCGAATAGATACTATGGTTTCTTGATCTAGGATGGGGATCCTATTAAACTCGATGAGAACAATGAGGATATGATCATCTACATGGATGCAATATAGAGATCCAACTTTAAGAAATGGCTTGAGGTCATGAAATCCGAAATGGAGTCCATGAAAGTCAATGATGTATGGACATTTGTTGATCCACCTGAAGGAGTAAAATCTATAGGATGTAAGTGGGTCTTCAAAAGAAAAAAAATACAGATGAAAAGGTGAAGACCTATAAAGTTCATCTGATTGTCAAGGGATATCGTTAACATTATGGTATTGACTATGACGAGACGTTCTCTCATGTGGCAATGTTCAAATCTATTTGGATTATGCTTGCCATCGCTGTCCATATGGACTATGAAATCTAGCAGATAGATATGAAATTAGCTTTTCTAAATGGAGAGCTGGATGAAGAGGTGTATATGATATAGCCTAAAGGATTCACATCCATAGATAAGTCTAAGGTGTGTAGGCTTTATAGGTTCATTTATGGACTGAAGCAGGCATCTCGGAGCTGAAACATACGATTTGATAGAATAATCAAAACGTATGGCTTCATTAAGAATAAAGAGGAGTCCAGCATATACAAGTGGGCTAATGGTCCAGCAATAGTATTTTTAGTATTGTATATGGATGACATTCTCTTAATCGAAAATGATGTCCATGCATTATAAGAAATAAAAATCTAGCCGTCATCACAGTTCTCCATGAAAGATCTGGGAGAAGCTTCCTACATTCTAGGAATGAAGATCTATAGAGATAGATCTCAAAGATTGCTTGGATTGTCCCAATCTATGTATATTGATACTGTGCTGAAATGGTTCAGCATGGAGAATTTTAAGAAAAGCTATCTACCGATAGGCCATAAAATTTTTCTTTCAAAGAGGGATTATCCGACAATACCTCTAGAAAGAGATCATATGAGTAGAATACGATATACTTCGATATTGGATTCTATAATATATGCCATGACATATACGCGATCAGATGTGGCATATTCACTAGGGATAGTGAATAGATACCAATCTGATCTAGGAGAGAATCACTAGAAGGTTGTTAAAACCATCCTAAAGTATAAAAGAAATACTAAGAACTAGTGACTTGTATATGGTGAATCGGACTTGAAACTTGTGGGATTCATAGACTCCAATTTTCAGTCTGATCATGATGATAGCAAAAGTGTGGCGGGATATATATTCACCCTTAATGGTGAGATTGTCTACTGGAAGAGTTTCAAGCAGCATACTATGGTCGATTCAGTTTGCAAGATGGAGTATATCGCTGCATTAGATGCTATCAAAGAAGCGGTGTGGCTAAAAAAATTTATCACTGAGCTTGGAGTAGCATCCTTCCTTAATGATCTAGTTCTGCTCTATTGCGATAGCTCTAAAGTCATTGCTCAGGCGAAGGAATCAAAGGCATACCAATGGACGAAGCATATTCTGCGTCGCTACCATCTTGTTCGAAAAATTATGGATCAAGGTGACATCGATCTTTAGAAGATTGACGGAAAGGAGAACCTAACCGACCCATTCACTAAAGCTATTGCGGTGAAGGAGTTTAATGACTTCAAGTTGAAGATAGGTATTAGATATTGCACCGATTGGCTTTAGTTCAAGTAGGAGATTGTTGAAAATATGTTTCAAAATCAATCATCAGCTTGTTGATGGTTGGACTATACATTTGTAATTGTATATAAATTATAAATTAATAAAAATTATTTTAGTATTTTTTTATCATAAATTCTATTATCTTCTAATGAACTCATGTATTGTGATGAAGTTCTTAGGACTATTTAGATTCGACAAAGAAGGACTTATAGTTTAGTCTTTAAATTATTTGCGACTAAATGATACATTGTTACTAAGGATGACAGTATTTATCAAGTATAGATCATTATATGCCATATAGGCTGAATATCCTCGTAATCAAGGAGTATTGAGATATTAGTATGGCATGCAAGTAAGATGTATGGGTACATCTGTACTAAACATGACCAACTTTGAAGCTTTTCTTCTATCAAGATTAGCTTCGATGGAATATGAGTATATGTGTCCCTCTAACCTGAGATCACCATGGTGACTTTCAAGTAATTCACTGTGCTTTAGTGTCGGACTACCTAAATTTTTAATTCAGTGATGAAAGATTCTTAGGCGCAGTCAAATACTTGAGCAGTCGGTGCATGTATCAAGATGGGATTGATCACTCCTATTTTTAGGAGCTGCATTCAATTATATTTCAATTTAGCAAAGCCTTAGCCAGGGTAGTCTTAGTGAAGAGTCATGAGACTAATTGCTTTGAGACATGATATGGATGTATTTACTAGGGCTAATAGTCTAACCTTGAGTCATCTATTACATAAAGATCATAGAGATGAATTATATGGTAATCATATTCCATAGATTCATCGATGTTGTGTTGCGATAAATTCGACCTATCCGGATGTTCGGTACTATTGCTAGATGGTCACATAAATTGATATAAAAAATCAATTTCTATGCTACTAGCTTAGGATTTGAACCTATAGGGTCACACACAATAGAAGTTACTACCTGATTTGATGGCTGATTTAGAGTCCTGATGGACTGAAACTCTAAGTCTCACTCATCTGGGACTCTCTGATCAAGAGTTTCATTGGTTTAGGACTCTATGATCATGAGTTTCATTCGTTTGGGATACTGGATTCAAGAGTCTCATTGAATTGGAATTCTTTAAGAGTTTCATAGTGATAAGACTCTATTACCCAAACTCCCATCCGATTGGGATTCTATGTTTATTGAAGGATTAATTAGTAATTTGATTATTGATTAGCTCAATTTGATTGAGCGATGAGGATTTGATCAAGTTTGATCGAATTGGATTTGATTGGGTTTGATCCGATTAAGTCATAAGTTGACCTAATCGCTATGTGAGATTTGATCCTGATTTGATCAGAGATTGGACCAAATTAATTTCTAATTTGATTAAGAATTAAATAGGTTGGGTTAAGTCTAATTTGGTTAGATTTAATTTAGTCTAGTTAGTTTTGAATTAATTTGGTTTGGTTGAAACCAACTTGGACTAATTCAAATCCTATTTGAATTCAAACCTCTCCATGCGCCACCTCATGTTTGATTTTTCTACATTGCCCACGTCCACCTTTATTTTTTACGTAAGTTTCTCTCATGAAGAGAAGAAATTTATGCCCCCCCTTTCTTTCTCTCTTTGACCTGTTCAAGTGTTAGACCAGTTCAAACTTTTTTTGAATTTTGAATTCAAAGAGGTTGGTTTGGTTGAAACCTCCCTCTCCCTCTTATCTTTATCTCCATGTCATTCTCTTTTTTTTGGTCATCATTTTTTTTTTGAAAAATGGGTGTGCACGTAGAAGGAAAGTCCTTCTGCATGTGAAATAAGTGGTATGGGCATTGGAATTGGATAGGCTTGCATTTAAATTCAAATACTAGAAGTTGGTTGAAACCAATTCAACCAATCTTAACCTATACACTGAACACAGCATTTCCACTTATTTTTCATGCAATAAATTATGAGTATTTTTGTGCATGAAGCTAGAGTGGTTACATTCCGTGGAAAAAATTCAAAGTGATTGGGCATTGGTTTTGGGCGAAAAAAATCCTAGAGTGAAGGTGAGCGGGATCCTACAGGACTTTATTTTTCTTTCATACCTCTATTCTCTTCTGATTTTTATCTTTAAGGATACTTAATTTTTAGATATAATCTAAATAGAATTTATAGATTTGAAAGTTATCTTTCCATGAAAATTTGTTTTATGAAAAAACTCCATATAGAGAGCGCGTGAGAGGGTTTTTAGTGCATCAGGATTTTTGGGTCGAGTGAAATCCAAGATTTGGGAATCTAGGTTTGGATGGAGAGATCGAGTGTTGTGAGCATCGGATTGCCACCAAACTTTGTACATCATCTCATCATCCTCCAAAGAATGAGTTTTGATTTTTTGGAGCATCCAAAAAATTACAAAGTGGACGATCGATCGGATCGATCGTGATCAGCCGTCGAAGACTCTATCAAAGAGCTAGCACTCCGGTGGGGCTGATCGGGACCAGAAGATCCATGTGGACCAATTGTAGAGGTTGGACACTTGTACAGCTATGGTGTGATATTGGGGCATTATTTGATGGATTCAGATTAAGGTGATCAGCTACCCGCGAAAAGATATTGTGTTCTGAACATATAGATGTCATAAATAGTTTATGTATAGTTTTATTTTTAGATCTATATAAATGCATGCATATTATGTTTAGATCCTTAGTGTAGGGTTTAATATTTTGATATAATCAGTAGATAATTAATTAAATTAATTACTTCTTCTACTACATCTTTGCTATTTTTGAAATTTTTTTTTAAAGTAGCACTGCATCCTTCATAGAGTTCTTTTCTGGGTTTTCTATCGAAATCGATGGCCGATGATGGAGGCAAAATACCATGAGAAGAAAGGAAATAGAGAGAAGAGGTGGGATTAGGACTTACCTTGCACTATAGTGGTATCTTGGCTTCGATTTTTGGTGAGCATAAGCAGGAGGGGCTGTAGCTTCAATGAGAGAAAAGAGAGAAAAAGAAGACATAAGATGGCTGGTGTTCATCATGGACGACATTGGAAGAGGAAGGGGGAGATTTATAGGATGGAGGGGAGGCCGAATCCTCTTCGGATTTGACTTTCTCTTCGATGAAGTCACGTGGAAGAAGACTCCCAATGTGAGTCTTCATTTCTTTTTTTGAGAGGGCTACTTTGAGATTTGTGCAAAAAAAAATTAGATTATCACATTCTAGCATCCTTAAAAAAAAGTTTCATCCTCAAAACTTATTTGATTTTTTCAATGAATAATTTAGATGAAAAATTCTTTATAAGTTAAGTCTTCATGAACATGCAATAGCCCATATTTGACCAAATTATTCATATCAAAAATAATCCTCAATAAGAAAACATGAAAGACATTAATCACTTTAGACAATTCTAATGACAAGGCTAGTTTATAAGAAATTTCTCAACTCTGCCCAAGACTTTAAAGACCAAATATTGCACGAACATAACTTATCGTGCCTCCTAAACCTCATGACATATTTCTATTTGCAAGATAATGACTTTCTTTGTTCTCTTAACTTTTGCTTAAAATATCATAATTCCTTGCCTATCAAATTATTTACTCTAGATTAATTCATACAAAAATTATAATCAACCCCACCTATTCTTAATAAAAATAGAAGAGTTTGGAGCATTAAATGCTCATTATAATCTGCAACTTTCTTTATCCTCTTGTATGATGTAACAATTAAATTCTTATCATAGAAAATCCTTAAATCTATTCAAACAAATGAATTAATAATGTCCAAGCTAAAAAAAAGATATCTATATCCAAAATATTATACATCCAAATTCTACCAAAAAATATCAATCCACTTACCTTCAATTTAAGATATACGATCAAAATTTTTTTGATCATTACTTATAATAAAAAAATAAATCACCGAAGATAATACTGTAATATCTAGATGTACCCAAAGATCAACAAGCTTGTCCTTTAATTTATTAATGGCGATCACTTTTACTGAAAATCAAGTCTCCATTCATAATGCTTATTGCATTAGAATTAGTATTCTTAACTAATTTTCATAAAACTTTTGTTGTGCACTCTAATTCAAACCCATCGAATCCTCCAAGGCTACTAGATGAATTTTGAAAGAATATTATTTTACATCAAAATCTCAAAAGATCCAACTTTAAAATATTTAATAGATTTTAAGAATAACTTTTAAATTTTTTTATCCTTTACTATGTCTCGAGCATATCGCATCAAAATTAAATCTTAATCTACTTCCATATTTGAAGCCCTTGTATAAACTCCATGACTCATCTAAAACCTCAGAAACCTAAAATTAATTAGAATGAGTTAACCCTAGATTTATCTGACAATCAATTAAATTGCTATAACTAACATTTCTTTATAAAAAGATTAACTCTAACTCCAACAAACTAGAAGATCTCAAGTTAACGTTCCTGTGAATAAAATCAACTCGATTATTTCTTTTAGAGATTCCTTCATCACAACCCTTAGCATCCATTAATAAATCGATATGAAATCTTGCCCCTTATACGTTAAAACTTATTTAAATCTTCAAAAAATTCAACAATTGCAAGATACCTTAGATTAATTCAGAAATCTAAACTTTGACTCAAAATAATTAAGACATCTTACTATCTCCAACAAACAAAAGGAAGATAAAGTAATCTAATCCATAAATAGTTATGTGAATTATTAAAAATTTTACCAAAATATGTATATCATGCTCTCATAATAAAATTCAATTAACCAATAGAACCAAATGTAAGTTTTATACATGATCCTTGTGTAGGTTCATTGCTCGAAAAAATATTCTGCTCTGTATGATAAAATTCTTTCTTAGGCCTCATCCTATATAATTTATTTTTTTCAAAATTATAATGATCAGACAATCAACATAAAAAAATTTCATCAAAATCTTTATCCATAGCAAATATAGAATTTTCGAAATCATCTAAGTAATAATGATGGAACAAGTATATACATAACATAACATAACCAATTAGTATAATATCTCATATTCAAAGACCAACATCTCTTAAACTTAGGTCATCCTCTTTATTGATATCTAAGATATAACTCTTTAGTTATGTTATACACATCGTATGTCGCTTGTGTATAAAGTTCATCACAATACTAATTGATTCGAAATCCAATCTTGTTATATAATTCTAATCTAGAGCAACTTTTTTTTTCTATACTCTTTGTCTGTCCATTTCTAAGAATCACAATCCTAGGCTTAAGTTCTACTTATAATCAAACCTATTACTAGATTTTAAATTCTACTCATTATCAAACCTATTGCTCTGATACGATAAAATGTCATGTTGCAAATCCAGGATATAATACGATAATGCTACTGAGGGGTACGATCCTCGATAATGCAAAGTCAATCAATCATAATCAATCAAAATCTATCATAAACAAAATATAATAAAAGATTCAGTTTCATTATTTTTCAAGTAAATAAATTAAGATTGGTTGAAAGCATCTAAATCCAAAATCAAATATCAAAACTGTATCTCAAAATTTATAAAACAATTGACTATAAATACATAATCATTTGATAAACTAAGTTCATTCATAAAAATTTTTAAACTTGCTATGTAGACTTCCAAGCCTAGATCCTCCTTCATTCTTAATCTTATTCTTCTATAAAAGAAAAAAAAATAAAAAGGATATGAGCTATACTAGCCCTGTAAGTAAAATCTATGCTTTCTTACTTGATTAAGCATAATTTTTTTTCATAATAATATAATATTTATAAAATAATAGATATTATAAAATAAAATATTTCATAAAGCATAATATAAAATAAGTCATAAAGTCAATCATGCATGCTTACATCATGAAGTTTCATAAACATGATTTGCAAATTATTTTTTATCATATTTTTATATTATATTTTAAAATATTACTTTCAGATATTCATGCTAAAATCACTTTATACTCGTAACAGGGCCATGTTTCTTAATCGATAGAATTCTTGTTTCTTATGCCAACTTGATACTCGTTGGCGAAGCAATGTTTCTTGTGAATGCTAGCTTCGGATGTCAACTTTTTAAATAAAAATTCATTCGTAGCTATCTTTAAGCTTTTAAAATTCTTATATCTTTTTCTTAAAGCATATATATACTTAGATGGAAAAATATTAAAATTCATACATCATAAAACATATCATTTTCATAAAACATATTCATAAAATCAATGATTATAATAAAACATACTTTTTCATATCTCATATATTGATTCTTATTTTATGAAAAATATAATTTCATCAATAATAATTTATTTGCATGAAAAATATGATAATTTAAAAATAAATAAAAAGCATAAGATTTCATTTATCTTGATTGTCCTAGATCTTCGAACTTCATAGATAATCCTTTTTAAAATATTAAAAATATGATCAATTTTCTATGTAATGAATTTAATAAGATTAAATTATAAGAAAAAAAAAACTATTGATCAGATGTGACAGACCATCTACGCATCAGAGAATTTAGAGTTCTAGTCGAGGGCCAGATCTAAGTAACTTGATCAAGAAATCATGAAGTATAACCAAATCAAAACCAAGATCAATCAATAGGATTAATCAATAATGAATTATGAAGATAAAGGCATGGCTTGATACTAGAGTCTTTATATTTTCTTAGAGAAAGAAAGTATAGAGAGAATCTTTGTATCCTTCATAGAAGATAATCATGATTGAGATCATCGGGGGTCATGTCATGATGACTCAATATAGATTAACCATAATCAGATACTATAAATTTCTGATAAGGACTAGACTGAAATCTGATAAATTACATGAATATCTAAGCAGTTTCTGCTCTTTTTGAAAAGATCGTATCAAGTTTATGGTGGGATTCATAGATGAGATGGAGAGAGAAAGAGAGAGAGGATGGAAAGATATCCTAAAGAGATGAGGAGAGAGAAAATTATTTGTATTTTTTTCTTTTCTATTTTCTTTTTTTTCTTCTCTTCTCTTCTTCTTCTTCTTTTCTTCTTTCTTTCTTTCTTTTCTTGGCTGGACAGGGGATAAATTATTGAAAGATATGTCCTAAAGCCAATTATCTAGATTGTAGATAGTTGAGCTAAATATAATTATACTTGAATTATTAATGAATAAAATTATTTTTTTGGCATATTCATCACTTTGTACATCTTCTTGTAATGAACTCTTCTGTGATGAAGTTCTCAGGACTATTTAGACTCGACAAAGAAGGATTTATCATTTAGTCCTCAAATGTATTTACGATCAAATAATTCATTGTTATCCAGGATGACAATGTATCGAGTGTAGGTCGTTGTGTGCCATAAGTGTTGGTTGTCCTCTTAATCAAGAAATATGGAGATACTGTGATGGCATGTAGGTAAAGTGTAGGGATACATTTTACTGAATATGATCCAACTGTAGAGCTCTTTACTATCAAGAGTTGCTCACGAAGGATATGGATATGAGTATCCCTTAGAACTGAGATCACCATGGTGATCTACAAGTAACTTACTGCACTTAGGTATCGGACTATCTGAATTTTTAATTCAATGATGGAAGGCTACTGGGTACCATCAAGTACTTGGCTTATCGGTGTGTGAGTCAAGATGGGATTGACCTCTCAAAGTGTTGGAGCAAGTGCATCGTAGTATTTCAATTTAGCAAATCTTCGGTCAGGATAGTCCATATAATGGACGCTAAATTTTGAAATATATTATGGATGAATTTTAGGATTGACAATAAATCCTAAATCATCCTTTGAGTATTGAGGTCAAGAGGATGAATTATATGATAACTATATGCCACAAGTTCATCGATGTTGCATTACAATTATTCGATCTATCTGGATGTTGGGTATCATTGCTAGATGGTCACATCGATTGGTACAGAAAATTAGTTTCTATGCTACCGACTTAGAATTTGAGCTTATGGAGTCACACATAATAAAAATTTTACTACTATATAAAAAAGCTATGGTAACGGTTCGTAACCACTGTGGTAGCCCAAAAAATCACTACCATAGACTATGACAGTGGTTATTTAACCGCTACTACTGCAGTCATCGTTGTAGCTCTATGACAATGATTGTTGCAGTGGTTATTTGAACCATTGCCATAGTTAGCCTATTGTAGCAGTTTATAAACCGCTGTAATAAATTGACCTATAGCAGTTATTATGTAACCACTGCCATAGATTATCTATAGCAACGGTTACATAACCGCTGCCATAAATAATCTATAGTAGTAATTTTTTAACCACTTTCATAGGTGTAATGCAGCGGTTGGCACCATTTGCACCACAGACCTATGGCAATGGTTGGCATGGATATAACAGTGGTTATAAAACCATTATCGTAGATCTTGAATAATTAAAAAAATTAAAATTTTTATTTTTTATATATTTTATCTGATAAATATAGATATATAATATAAGAAAATATAATAAATATAAAAATTATTTTAAAATGCTAAAATTTTATTATCGAATAAAATTTATTATAGTATTTTTTTAAAAAAATAAAATACATCAAAAGTTTTCTAAATCTACATCATCATCGTCGTGATCGAGAGTCAGAGCCGGAGCCGAAGTTAGATCCAGAGCTGGAATGTGGACCAACATATCTTCGAAGCTTATGACTCTAAAATACATGCTGAGGTGGATGGAGTATGCTCCGACTGCTCCTCGGATGCTGAACTATGCGTAACCCACCGAGGGTCAGGGGTGCAAGCTAAATGACATTTTGGTGCTATCGTGATATGCAACATTAATGAACATTAATTAATATAACATATTGAATAATAATATTAGTATAGCATCAATAAATGTCCCTAATATTTATATCAGATGAGGGTCTCTTAGTGGCCGGCATGGCCTACCAGCATGGCACACATTTTTCTTAAGCTTTCAAAGATCAGAAGAAAGAGAGCTCTTTGACCAAAACAAAAAAGATATAAAGAAAAATTCAAATAAAAATTAATAATTAGACTTTAATAATTTATATTAGAATGTTGAAGTCATCGTCTAGTGGCATCTACAATATGAACATCACCATCGCTCCTGACAAATATGTCTGGGATCTCGACAGTACCGGATAAGTTTTATCCTAGAGGTGCATTTTGCATGCATGGTCTAACATCGTCATCAACTTTGGTATCATCAAAAATATGCCTAGGCACCATCCTCACAACAACACCCCATTAAGGCTCTAAGGAATCACTAACATAGAAGACTTGACTAGCTTGGGAGGCAAGTATATATGGTTCTTCAGTGCGGAGATTGCGTTGTATGTTAACGAGAGTAAAATCACACTCATTAGTTTTCATCCCAGACTGTGATAAGAGTCAAATCAATCGTACTTCATCAATGCAATCTTTTCTTTAGAATAATAGTCCAAGATGACTATCTTCTCCACCACGTCATAATAGTTCAAATCCTCCATACGAGGCTGTGAATTCCTCGAGCTAGCATAACACCAGTGGTGGTGCTTAACATGACATCACTATTTTATGTTATAATATTTACAGATCTACTGTGAATATTAAACTTATAGCCGTTAATGACGAGCTGTTTATACTCACGCACGGTACGATTAAGGCTCATTGAAAGAGCATGCACTTTAAGGCTCATAACACTGAGCGGCAATCTCCACACCTAATTAAGGAGATGACACCTAATTAGTAAACATGTTCCAATAAGTTGTACCAGACAAGAATATATAATCACTTACATGATCTTTAAACCATCCAAAAAATTCATTGCTATGCATTTTCTCTTTCTCCCGCATACTTAGAACACCATATTTTACTCTTATGATCTTCTTGTGTTTGCTGCATGCACAAAGAATAAATTTAGATATAATTGAATATTTTTTTTTAATTATTATGAAATAAATAATACTAAGTGACTCACCTTATGTATGGCTTAATGACATCATAGTTGAAGAGCACGTAGCGGTGTGCCTTATTCCTTACCTTAATGCTTAAATCAGTGAGGTGGTATGAAGTGAAAAGTCCATCTGACTATAAAATGGACTCAAATACAGGCTCAATTGGCTCATACTGATCATCCTGATTTTTCATTAGTCGATTACGACGTGTCTCGAGCTTGTTTAAGTATATGGTACAAAAATCTATACACTCTTGATCCAAATAACCTTCTCCTATAGATTCCTCCAGGCGATTCATATTTTTTACATAAGATTTTAGAGTTTGAATATTTTTTTCAGCAGGATACATCCATCGACAGAACACTGGGCTTCCAAATGCAACTTTTCCGCAAGGTGCACCGTGAGATGCATCATAACCATGAAAAATGATGGTAAAAATATCTTCTCTAGATCACATAATATAGTCACCGCCCTTGCTTTTATTTTCTTCACATCTTTCTTAAGCAACCTCTTTGCACAAATATCTCTATAAAAATTGCAAAGACGAATAACCATCATTCTAACATTTTTTGGCAACATGGGGCGAATAGCTATTGGGATCAATTCCTGCATCAGTACATGATAATCATGAGTCTTCAATCCCTCAAGTTTGACATCCTTACTATTCACATGCTTTGATATGTTGCTTGAGTATTCATCTGAGATCTTTATGTTCTCCAACACGAAAAAATATGGACCATTCAGAGGCATTCATAACATAACATGCATGAGGAAGCCTCCACTGTTCTCCTCCTACCGGCTCTGGATGGAGTGATCTTCTAATATCCCATTCTTTCAAGTCAAGTCGAAAATTCAAGTCATCCTTGGTCTTATCCTTAATATTCAAGATTGTTGCCAAAAGGAGCTCGCACACATTCTTTTTAATATGTATTGCATCTAAGCAGTGGTGCAATAAGTTTGTCTCCCAATATGGCAAGTCAAAGAAGATGCTCTTTTTTCTCCAATTAAAGTGTGTGTCATCTTCCTTTGATTGACGCTTTCTTTTTTTTATCACCAATCGGATCACCTTTCCTAAATTCAACACTGAGACCATCCAACTCTCTAAGTACTTCACTCCCAGACATCCAGCCAGACGTCTCACCTTCTTCAATAGTATCATCGAAGAAGCGTACATCCCTTCTATATGGATGGTTTCAATGAAGAAAATGTCGATGCCCCATATAGCTAAAGTTCCTTCGATATGTCAACCTTCTAGATCGAGTGTTTCTTCCACAGATTGGGCATGCTAGCTCACCTTTGGTACTCCAACCCGATATTAGGGCATAGGCTGAAAAATCATTTATTATCCATAAAAGCGCTATGTGCATGGAGAATGACTCATTTAGCAAAGCATCAAAAGTTGGAACACCTTGAATGCTCCATAACTATTTTAGCTCGATAATAAGAGACTGCAAATAAACATCAATATCATTACCTACCTCCATCGGTCCAGAGATGAGCACTGTCTTGAAAGCAAAGAATTTTTTCATACACATCTATGGTGGAAGGTTGTAAACATGAATAAATACTGGCAATACACTATGGGTAGTATTCATATGCTTGAATGGGTTAAAACTGTCGTACGACAAGCCCAACCTCACATTATGTATCTCTTATGTGAAGTCGGGATGTAATTCATTAAACTTCTGCCATGCCTCTCCATCGGCTGGATGCTTCAATGCATCATCTTTTGTTCGATCTTCTTCATGCCATCTCATGTCCTTCGATGTCTTTATCGATATAAACAACTTTTATAGTCTCGAAATCAAAGAAAAGTGCCACATCAAATTTTGAGGTACACGAGTCGATGTGCCATTTTTATTCTATTTTCATCTTGATACACCGCATCTCGTGTACTCTTTGTGGTTGACATCTTCCTTCCAATAGAGCATGCAATCATTGGGACATGCATGTATCTTGATATAAGTAAAGCCCAGCTGTTCAATAATCTTCGATGTCTTATAATTATTCTTTGGAATTCATGCATCATCCAAAATAATATCCTCCAAAAGCTCTAGTATGCAGTTCACTCCATTATTACTGAATCCATTGGAGCATTTCGCATGATACAATTAGATTAAGAACTCAAGCTTCACCATCTTTTTACATCCGAGATATAATGGAATATTAGCATCCTCCATCAACTTATGGACCTTCTCCACATCCTCACTATTTGTTAATCGACTAATCATAGGATCATACATGGATGTAGATGCACCATCATTGTGACCAACAAATAAAAAAATATCACGAACCATTTGTTCCACTCCTCCTTCAGGTTGATAGCCTCCTTGCGGCCTGCCCTCACCATGTTGGTTCCAACAGATTTTATAACTAGCTTTAAAGTCATAAATAGTGAGGTGATCACTAACATCTTCATGAGATAGCCATGGCCCATCCATACACTTTTTATAAGAATATTGGATTAGTCCATGGTCCCCAAATTTCTCTATAGCATAATCAAAAAATTTTTGAAGTTCAGTCTCATATTCTAGTGAGAGCCTGCTAAACTTCATCCACTCCTTATCCATTTTAAAAATGATGATACTGTAAGTAAATCATGTGTAAAACTTAGATTAAATATTATTTTTAGATATGCAATAAATGCACCCTATCACCAACTAATAGATAAAGATAGATCCTATTCCATTCAGAAATTATATTAATTCTATAGGTTCATTACAATAATCAAATGATATGCAACAGGGATCGAATAAAATTTTGATAGCATTTTTTCTTAGTTCTTCCATGTAGGGAGAACAAAAAAAAATACTGTCCAAAATTTTATTCAAAATTCTTAGTATATCATTTGATTACTGTAATTATCTATAGAATTATCTATAATTTCTAAATTATCCATATTGGACAATCAATTGATCATTGTACATAATTTTCTAATCCATAAAATTATATATAATTATATGGATGCCGGAGATTATGTACACAAATCAATTGATGGGTCTATCATTATGCAATGCAATAAATAAAAGCAACAAGATATAAACATCCAAAAAATGTTATGCAATAAATTCTATAACACGAATTATATTTATAAATAATTAATAATGAGCAACAGTCGTAGATTCGATCTCTTATACGAACCTTGGTGTTAATCTAGAAATCTAAAAGAAGAATAAAATAGATGATGGTGGCACCTTAGGGCTTAAAGTTGAAACCTTATAGAGACATATTAAATTCTATTCGCTCAGAAGTCAAGCTAGCTCCATGCTTGAGACAACCGACTCCATGCCTAAGACATCTGACTTGGGTCCTCCCTCAGTCGGCTCGATCACGATCCGAGCTGGCTCGATTGCATATCCAAGCTGACTCGACTGTATGCCATCCCTTCGATCACTCTTTCTCTCTCCCTCTCTCGATCTCTTTCACCGGCGATGGCGGCGAGGTTGAACCCCTCGCTCCCAGCTTTTTTATCTCTCGATCTTCCTCTCTCCCTCTCTCGATCTTCCTCACCGACAAGGCTGGATCCCATCCCTTCCTCTCTCAGTCTCTCAATCTCCCTCGCAGGCAAGGTCGGACCCCATCCCTCCTAGTGATGCCAACAAGGCCGGATCCCCTCCCTCCCTCTCTCGCTCTCTCGATATCCCACTCTCGCTCTCTCGATATCCCTCGCTGGCGAAAGTCGGACCCCCCTCCCTCCCAGTGATGATGATGAGGCTGGATCCCTTCCTTCCTCTCTCCCTCTCTCAATCTTCCTCGTCGATGATGATGGCAAGGTTGGACCCCCTCCCACCCTCCCTCCCACTCTCGATCTCCCTTATCGACAGTCCGATGAGCGACCGACCCTCCCTCTCTCAATCTATCGGTCTCCTTCTCAATCTCTCCATTTCTTAGTTTTGGATCTCGAAATCAGATCCAATCTTTCGGGATCCGTTAGGGTCTGGGTCTGGTACTTCAAGTATAGATCCATCGAATATTCAGGTTTGGATCCGATACTAATAATTAAAATTGAGTCTAGATCTGAATATCCAGATTTTGATTCGAACTCAATTCGTTGATTGATCTAGTCCACAGCCACCGACATGGCACAGCCTAAGGCTACCACTACGGCATGGTCCAAAAACTATGGCATGCTGATAATTATAATATTTATAATAAGTATTTATAATATTTATTATAAATATTTTATAAATTATTATAAATATACATGATTAATAAATAATACTATAAAATTTAAAAAAAAATTATATCTATGGCTATAAAGATCGGGTCGCATCGAAAGCTCTGAGGATCGCCGGCGATGATGCTAGAGGAGGACGACGGTAATAGAGATAACCTATGAAACAAAAGTAAGATAGTGAGATAGAGAAGAGAGAGAAAGAGGAAAGAAAGAGAGAGTAGGGGTGGCCGGGATGGAAGGCAAGGGGAGAGGGGCACAGTGACGAGGAGGCCGGGAGGCATAGTGACGGGAGGGTCGGTGATCGAAAAGGAAAGTATGGAGGGTGGGGGGCGGGTGGGGGGGCGAAAAGGACACCGGGGATGGGGGCTGGGGGTGGAGGGTGGTAGGGTGGCCAGATGGGCGGTCGGGGGGGGAGGAGGGCGGCCGGAGATGGGGGGCTGGGGGTGGGTAGGATGGTGGGTAGGGTGATCGGGATGGGCGAAGGAGGGGCGGTCGAGGGAGGTGGGGGCGCCAAGTGAGGGGTGGCAGGGGGAGTAAACCGAGGATGGAGGGAAGGAGGGGGTAAGGGGAGGGTGGGGCGTGGGACGGTCTGGGGGTGGCGGGTGGTGGGGAGGGGTGGTCGATAATGGGGGGGTCGGAGGGGGAGGGGAAGTAGGGGCGCATCGATCGAGGGGGAAGAGGGGCGCATCGATCGAGGGGGAAAGAAGCCTCACCGATGATGGAGTAAAGGGGGAGAGACAAAGAGAGATCGAGCGTGCACGGAAGGAAAGCAGAAAAAATTTAAAGATTTTTAACCTAACCTACGGCAGTGGTTATCAAACCGCTATCATAAATCTATGGCAGTCGTTATCCAAAATCGCTATTGTAGATCTGTAGCAGCGATTTTTGATAACCACTGCCATAGGTTGGAAATAATTTTTTTTATTTTTTTAAAATATTATATAAATTTTTTTTTATTTTTTTAAAATATTATATAATTTTAAAATTTAATATCCATCTTTATCATTTATTATCTAAATAATTATCATTAGAGTGTCATCGCAAAAAGTCGTCTCGATCCGATGGCCTTAGCTTCATTGATCAAAAAATTTGATTTCGACGATCATGAATAATGATGCGATGATTTGATCGATGAAGACCTTCGATGGGTTCAAAAATCTGCAACGATGATCTCAATGATGTTTATAACATACTATCAAAGTTTTACTTTAATCGAATATCGTTATCATGGTTAATTTAGTAAGGAATGATTTCGATCGTTAAATTAGAAACAAGCGATCAAAGGGTTAAACGACATCCGATTATGAGATAATTTTTTTTATTAAATAATCTTTATTATAATTTTAAATATTTTATATGGTGATGATAGTAAAATTTAAATCATTTTCGTATAAACTATTCATGTTAAGTAGATAATGTAAAAGTATGAGCATAATAATCAGTGAAATTTCAGAATGGTTATCAGAAGATGTATAGTTTTAATCATTCCTCATCTCACGAGTTAAATTTTATAATCACTACCATAAAAAATGATTAAAGTAGTATCCAAAATTATTTATAAAAAAAATTATCTCATAATCGGATACCGTTGGATCTTTTGATCACTCATTTATCATTTAACGGTCGAAACTAATCTATACTAAATTGACCAAGATAACTATATCCGATTGAAGTAAAACTTTGATAGTATGCTACAAAAATTATCGAGGTCATCATTGTAGATTTTTGGATCCATCGAAAGTCTCCATCTATCAGATCATCACATCATCGTTCATGATCGTCGAAATCAAATTTATCTGATCGATGAAGCTAGAGCCATCAGATCGAGGCAACCTTTTGCGACGACACTCTAATGATAATTATTTAGATAATGAATGATAAAGATAGACATTAAATTTTAATATTATATAATATTTAGAAAAAAAATAAGAAAAAAAGTATTTCCAACCTATGGTTGTGGTTATCAAAAATCACTGCTATAGATCTACAGCAGCGATTTTGGATAACCACTACCGTAGATTTATGGTAGTAGTTTGATAACCACTATTATAGATTAGGTTAAAAATCTTTAATTTTTTTTTGCTTCCCTCTCGTGCATGCTCGATCTCTCTCTCTGTCTCTCCCCCTCCACTTCATCTTATAATTGACGAAGCTAGGGCCATCTTCATCCATCGGATCGATGAAGATGGGTTTTAAATTTTAAAATTATAATATATATATATATATATATATACATATATATATATATATATGATAATGGTTATAATTAACCACTGCCATAAATAAGCTTATAGTAGCGGTTCCTACTAACCGCTGCTATAGATCGAACTTATAGCAGTGGTTTTACTAACCGCTGCTATAGATCCGACCTATAGCAATGGTTACAATGAACCGTTCTTATAGATCGATCTATGGTGGCATTTTTTTATAATCGCTGCTATAGGTCCGACCTACGGCAGCGATATTCGTTAACTACTGCTATATATTGGACTATAGCAGTGATTACAAAAATCGCTGCCATAGGTCCGACCTATAGCAGCGATTAATGAATATCGCTGCCGTAGAATTTATGATAATGATTTTAAAAACTACTACCACAATATGCATTGTCACAGACCATTTTTGTAGTAGTATTTTTATCTGATCTGATGGCTGATATTGAGTCTTGATGATCTAAGACTTTATGATCAAGAGTCCTACTGGACTGGGACTCTATGATCAAGAGTCCCACTGGACTGAAACTCTGAGTTCTTCATATTCAGAACTCTTCGATCGAGAGTCCTGATGATCTGAAACTCTATGATCAAGAGTCCCACTAGATTGAAACTCTATGGTCAAGAGTCCCACTAGACTGGAACACTATGACCAACAGTTCTAGTGGATTGAGACTCTGAGTCCTACTCATTTAGGACTCTCTAATCAAGATTTCTACTGATCTAAGACTCTATGATCGTGAGTTTAATTCGTTTGGGACACTGGGTTCAAGAGTCCCACTATTTTGGGACTCTTCAGAAGTTTCATGTTGATGGAACTCTATTATCCGGTAATCCATCTGATTTAGACTTAGATATTTTTTAGAGGATTAATTAGTAATTCAATTGCTAAATAGCTTAATTTGATTGAGCGATGGGGATTCGATCAAGTTTGATTAAATTTGATTTGATTGGGCTTAACCCGATCAGATCATGAGATGACCTAATTGCTATGGAAGTTTTGATCCTGATTTGATCAGAACCTGGATCTAATTAATTTTTAATTTGATTAGAATTTTATTGGATTAGCCTAAACCTAATTGGGTTGTATTTAACCTGGTCTAATTGGATCTAAATTAATTGGTTTGGTTGAAACCAATTAGGACCAAGTTAAATGAAGTTTGAATTCAAACTCTCCTATACGCCCACCATTTTTGACTTTTTCACTCTTGTTCTACATCCAAAATTTTGTATGTAACTTTTCTATAACTCAGAAGGTTTCTATACCCCCTCTCTTATCTTCCTTTGACCTGGTCCAAGGGTTAGACCGGTTCAAAGTAAGTTGAGTTTTGAATTCAACTCAATTTATTGGAGGTTGGAACCAATCCAACCTTATTTGCTTCCCACGCCCTTCCGTTTGATTATCAAACATTTTTTGGAGAAATAAAATTATGTGCATGCAAAAGGAGAGTCCTTCTATGTGTTAAACACATGGGTGGGGGCATTGGATAAGGAAAAGAGGCTCACTTGATTTTTGAAATCAAGTGAGTGGTTAAAACCTCCTAATCACTCGACTCTTATCTTTTTTCATGCATTTTTTCCTTGGTATTCACATCAATAAATTATAAGAATTTTTGTGCATCTATAATAAGCAGTTAGAATTACTTGATAAAAATTTTAGAGTGATTGGACTTTAGTTTTGGGGAAAAAAAATCTTGGAGTGAAGGTGAGCAGGGTCCTTTAGCACTTTTCTTTTTCCTCATGCTTTTCTTCTCTTTTGATTTTCACCTCTAAGGATACCAAATTTTTAGATAAAATCTAAATAAGGTTTACAGATCTAAAATTCATATTTCTATAAAACTTATTTCATAGAAAAACTCTATACATAGAGGGCATGATAGAATTTTTAGTGTGTCAAGATTTTTGGGTTGAGTGAAACCCTAGATTTGGGAATCTGGATTCGAGTGGAGAGATCGAGTGCTGTGAGCATCGGATCACCACCAAATTTGAAACACCTCTTCATCATCCTTCAGTATTTATATTTTAACTTTTTGAAGTATTCAAATAATCATAAAGTATATGATCGATTGGATTGATCATAATCAGCCATTGATGTTCCAAGCTAGGAGCTAGCACTCTAGTGGGACTGATTAGGACTAAGAGCTTCATGCGGTCTATCCATAGAGGTCGAACATTTACGCAGCTATGGTGTGATACCAAAGTATTATCCGATGGATTTAGATTATGATGATTAGCTATCCACGAAAAGATATTATGTTCTGAACAGATAGATGTATTAAAGAGTTTGGTGCATAGTTTTATTTTTAGATCTATATGAATGCATGCATATTATGTTTAGATCCTTATTGGAGGACTTAATACTCTAATATGATAAAAAAATAATTAATTAGATTAATTAATTTTTTACTATATTTTAGCTATTTTTAAAAAAAATTTTGAAAGTAGCACTACAAACCCTGTACTGCATCCTTAAAATGGTATCAGAGCGTAGGTTCACTAAACATGATGTGCTTGCATGATTAGATTAATAATTTAAATTTAATCTAAATATTAATCTAATATTCTAATTAATTAGATCTAAAAATTAAAATCAAGATCGCATGGACTACAGGTTGTCCTGCTGTAGGGTTTATCCTCTGTAGTGCAAAGGTTGTTCTTATACGAGCTTGATCTTGTAGTTGATCATAAAATTTTTAGATTAGATCTAATTTTTTTATGATATATTAAATTAAGTTTTAATCTAATTTTTGATCATGAATATATATTTAGATAGGATATAAAATTTGATTTATGATTTAGTATTATGTAGTGTATATAGTTTCAAATTAAATCCTATAACTAGTATTATTTATGAATTGAACTGATTCAATTTTAAAGTGAGTCAACTCAATTAGTGAACAATGCTAATTTATAAAGAACCTTTCAAAATTTAAAAATTATTTTCGAAATGCCGAACCCCAATCCATCAGCTCAAAACTTAATTAAAGAAATTACGTATTGTTCATAGGGTCTAGAATTATGAATTAAGATCCTAAGATAAAGGCATAAGACTGTGGGTTAAAAGATTAGATGAATTAGATCCATTAATTGGGTTAGACCTATGATTAGTTAGAGAATGGATTAATCTAGAGTAATTGATCAAATATAACCAAGTGTTGTATTAGATTAGGTCAAGAACACTCTAGAATCAACTCCAATAGTTGTAATTGGATGAGTCCATATCTTTAACAAGACCAAAATGGACTTAATTCATGGCTATGCGGTTAAGCTCGAAATTGCTAGGTTGATCAGATTAAATCTATTTAATCAGTTGGTATTTAAGGTAAGTTTGACAGTCTAGACCAGTGAATTTTAATTGGGAGCTACTCGCACTAATTCGATCTTTGACGAGTTAATGGCATATCCTTTCCACTGATCTCACTTACCTGACCGACATGGTCGATTGAGATTTGATTAGATCAATTGATGATTTGGACTGACCCATGTCATTAGGATTCAGTTTGACTGATTTCAATCAGTAAGACTGAATAAGGTGCCCATGGATCTAAATTGATCTTAGTTCTAACCTATTGACTTGGTGAAGTCAGTGGGAGGATTTGACTTGGTGAAGTCAATGGGAGAAATTTTATCCATATCCTTTCTATCCTTAAATTACACGTAACCTAAATCCTATAAATTATTAGATTCTTAAAATGACTAAGTTATGAAGATAACTGAGTCATAGCCTTCCATTAAGATGAATAGTAATGAGTCCAATTTTTTAAGTGGACATTCGAGGTGCCTTACACATAGTGTTCATTTGGATATTGGAATTACCATCCATCATGTGATGATTAGATCGCACTTTCTTAATGGTGATCAGGTTAGCTAGAGCTTTCCTTGGACCTGGTTATCATTGGTTTGATGCACTGAAGTTAATCATGTTAATGGTTGGGCCTAACCAAACTTTTTCAATGGAGGCCATAGCCTATTGATTTGGTATCTGGGGCAAAACCTAAATACTAAAAATTATTTAAAAAAATAATTGATTATGAACCTACCTGTAGATGCACATGGGTTAGCCAGAGCTTTCCTCAAGCCCGTCTATATTCTATGTGGATTTCAATACCCACTAAGGAGTTAGTGTAATTCCTCAAATTGAAGGTAGAGGCTACCAATTCGTTAAAAATAGTGAAAGAATCTTTAGACTAAAGTCCAAGCTTTTAGGATTTAAATTTATTCAAGTACTTATAGGTTTCATATTTTTCTTTTAGATAAATAGAATGGCTAGAATTGTTGGAAATATGCGCTCTTTCCTTACGGATCAGCATGGCCGCTGGTGATTAGCCAAGTAACAAGAAAGTACTTCTGAGAGATTTATGCGGAAGCACGATCAAACAAATTAAGAAATAGAGAAGAAGAGAAGAAGAGATTTTCGAAAGAAAAGAGCTTTTATTGAGTATATTTCAGCACTCTTACAATCTTGACCTATTTTCAGTATATATACTTTACAAAGGATCAAGTCTAAGCTCATAGAAAAACTCTCCAAATCCAAACAACCTACGTACATAAAATAATTACCCATAAAAACTGAGCCAGCCTAGTTTTAGACTGAGCTGGCTAACCTACGACTGGATCGGCTCAGTCCCAGACTAAGTCGGCCCAGTTGTGTATCATGCCAACAGTCCGAAAATACTATTTTCTATTTGAATTTTTCTCTGAGACCTAGCTGACCCAGTCTTGGACTGAGCCGACCCAGTTTTTAATTAAGCCGGCTCAGTTTCAGTTGAGCCGACCTAGTTTTTGAACTTTGCTATTGAGACTGATTCTTCTTCCGGCTCGCTGTTATCTTTCAATGACCTATCTTCTCATATTTTTAAGACTTGGAAGCGCCACTTCTGAGCTCACATTCTCTACCTTGGTGCTTCCAAGTCCTTGTAAACTCATCTTTTCTCAACAAACCCATCCGTGCCACACATCTCTGAAAGCTGTCTCTGGGGAGTACCTTCGTGAGTGCATCAGACTGATTCTCCTTGGTATAGATCTTCATCAGCTTCACTTCACCTTTCTCCACCAGTCCTCTGATCTTGTGGTATCTCACATCTATATGCTTTGTATGCGTATGATAGACTGGATTCTGTGTCAACAATAGAGCACTCTGACTATCACTGAATAGTGTAACCTTGCTCTGCTCCACCTCCCAACTCATCAATCAGTCTCCTAAGCCAAAAAGCTTTCTTTGCAGCCTCCGTTATCCCAATGTACTCGACCTCTGTGGTAGACAAGGCCATGATTGGCTGAAGGATTGATCTCCAAGACACCGATCCACCATATACACAGAAGAGGTATCCAGTAGTAGACCTTCTTGTATTAAGATCACCAACATAATTTTTATCAACAAATTCTTTCAAAGGATCTGAACCTTCACACATCTTCATAGATTATTATCTAAATCCTTCCAGCTGCCCACCAAACACTAAACTATAATCCCTTATTCCATGCAGATATCTCAATATCCATTTCAATGCTTTTCAGTGTTCCTTCCTAGGGTTAGCCATGTATCTACTAACCGTGCTCATTGCATGTGCTATATCTGGTCTACAGCACACCATAGTGTACATTACACTGCCTACAGCATTTGCATAAGAGACTCGTTCCATATACTCTCTCTCCTCTTCTAACTGGGGACACTATAACTTGGAGAGAGACATATGGCTCAATAATGACATCTCTATAGGTTTGGCCTTCTCCATCTCAAACCTCTTCAGAACCTTCTGGACATACTTTTCTTATGACAAATGGAGCATTCTTTTGCACCTATCTCTGCAAATCTCCATTCCAAAAATTTTCTCAGCTAGACCTAAATCTTTTATCTCAAATTCAGATGATAATGCCCTTTTCAACCTTTTCATAGCATCCATGCTTCTACTGGCTATGAGCATATCATCTACATACAATAATAGGTACAGGGCATCTTCCTCATCTACATCCTTGACATAGATACAACAATCATGTTCATATCTACTGAAACCCAGGCTCAAAATAAAGCTATCAAATCTTTGATACCACTGACGAGAGAATTATTTCAAGCCATACAAAGACTTTCTTAGTAAACACATCTTTTCTTCCTATTCCATCTTCATGAAATCATCTGGCTGCTTTATGTAGATTCTTTCCTCCAAAGTCCCATGAAGGAAGGCCGTCTTCACGTCCATCTGTTCAAATTTCATGTTATGCTGTACCACCAGTGACAGCAAAACTCGAATAGATGTATGACGGACCACAGGAGAGAAAATTTCTGTATAATCAATTTCTTTCCTTTATGAGTATCCCTTTGCTACCAGCCTTGCTTTGAATCTGACTCTACCTTATTCTGAAAGTGCATCTTTCTTTGTGAACACCCACTTTGAGCCAATAGATCGAGCACCCTCTGAAAGATCCACCAGCTGCCATGTCTGATTCTTCTCAAGTGATTCCATCTCCTCCATCATGGCCTGCATCCATGAATCACGATCCTCACTCTCCATGGCCTCTGCATAACTCTCTGAATCTCCATTAGCAGTGATGAGTGCATAGGAGATAACCTCATCAATGTCATATCTGATCGATCTCCAATAGTACACTGGGGCTTGTGCAAAGTCACTCTCACTGGCACATTTCTGTCTAATGTCTGTGGCTACTCTTGCACATCTGTTTGAACTACCGACCCTCCATGCTGATTTTCAATCTGAGACAATAGTTTTCTGCCCAACTCCACCTCAACAGGAATACTCCTATAAGTGGATGTAACCTGCATGCCATCATTTCTGACTGGCCAACGCTGTTCACCTCTATTTTCCTAGTTCCATCCATCCCAAACCTCCTCAAGATGCTCTTCTCATCAAAGATAATGTTCCTATTGATCACTGACTTCTGTGCCTGAGAGTCCCACAGTAGGTACCCTTTGACTACTTCTGGATATCCTATGAATGTCATCTTTTGAGATTTTGGATCCAATTTGTTCCTCCCGATTGCCTACACATGTGCATAGACTATGCAACCGAAGACTTTCAGATGGCCAAGCTCCACCTTCTTTCCACTCTAGATCTTCTCTAGAATGCCTCCATTCAGCTTATAATGAGGGAACTTGTTCATAAGAAAATAAGAAAAAGTTAGAGCATCACCGCAAAAGGACTTTGGGAGTGATGTCTGCAGCCTCAAACTTCATGCCTTCTCGATCAGTATTCGGTTCATCCTCTCCACAACACCATTCTGCTGGGGAGTCATCCTCACCGTGTAATGGCATTTGATGCCATTTTTCTCACAGTACCTCCTAAACTCTAGGCTAGTATACTCCCCTCCATTGTCCGACCTCAGACACTTCACCTATCTTCCTGACTTCTTCTCTACTTTAGCTCTCTAGGCTCTAAACCGGACAAACACCTCTGACTTTTTTCTAATCAAATAAACCCACACCTTCCTTAAGAAATCATCAATGAAAGTGACAAAGTATTTTGCCCCACCTAGCTGATACAGGAGTTAGTCCCCATACATCCGAGTGCACTAAATCCAGCACTCCCTCGCTGTGCTTGGTACTTCTGGCAAACTTCATCCTATGCTATTTGTTAAAGATGCATGGCTCACAAAGATCTGTGCCCTCCTTCTTTAGGGCTGGGATCATACCTCTTCTGCTTAGTTCAGTGAGTCCACGATCACTCATATGACCCATCCGATGGTGCCATAGCTGATATAAAATCTACTCCTTCTATGCCGCTGCTAGCACCTTTGCACTATCATTTACCACTGGGCCTTCCATTCTATAAAGATTGTTGCTCAATCTTCTACCTCTCATCACCACCAAAGCTTTCTTGGAAATTTTCAGACATCCACTCCCACCTTAGCTACTAAAAGCATAACCCTGCTCCTCCAAGTAGCCCAAAGAAATCAAATTCTGTTTCAACTCCGGTACATGCCTGATATTTGATAATGTACGAATGATCCCGTCGTACATCCTCACCTTGATAGAGCCAATTTCAGCTACTTTGCATGGGTGATCATCTCCAAGACTGACACTTCCACCACTGACCTTTTGGTAGGTAGCAAACCACTTTCGATAAAAAGTATAGTGGTGCAAGCATGCTAAATCTAATATCCATATAGTATCATACTCTGTGGATCCATCTAATACAACTAACAGGTCTTCTCCACTGCTCATAGAAGCTGTATCATCTTCCTTGCTGGCCTTTTCTTTTTCTGATCTCAAAAGGGGACAATCTCTCCTTAGGTGTCCAGGTTGATGATATTTATAACATTTCAATATCATCTTCCTCTGATCGTGAGACTTTGACCTATCCTTGGATTTTTCTCTTATCTTCTCCTTTGATCTTTCCTGTCTTTCATTCACAGCCAAGATCTCAGACTTAGGGTCTCCCTTGTAGATCTTCTCCCTTTACACATTTGATCTGAGCACACCAATAACCTCTTCATAGTTTAGGGTCTTCTTTCTATAAACTAAAGTTGTTATGAGACCATCATACGAATCTGGGAGAGAACAAAATAGCAGCAATGCCCGATCATCCTCGTCGATCTTCACATCCAAACTTATCACCTCAGAACATACCTGATTGAACCTTTGGATATGTACATCAAGATCTCCGCCTTCGGACATCCTCAGACTATACAGCTGTTTCTTCAACCATGGCTTGTTCATCATGTTCTTTCCCATGTATGTATTCTTCAGTCTCTCCCAGAGCCCCTTTGCCATAGTTTCTATGCAAACTTTGGGCAAAACCTGATCGGCCAAGCACATCCGGATTGTGCTAAAAGCAATTTTCTCCAACTCTTTTCAATCCTCAGCACTAATCTTTTTCGGCCTTTCTTTTGTCAAGCCCTTGTAGATCCTCTGCTGAACCAACAAGTCCTTTACTCTTTGCTGCCATAGAGTAAAATTTTCCTTGCCATCAAACTTCTCAAAATTCATCTTGAATCCACTTGATCCTATGACTTCAAACAAGTCAAGAACAAATCCCTAACATCCTTCACAATCTTATACACCAGTAAAACTATCCTTCAAAGAAGATCTAACAAGCCCTAGATCCTCTATCTAAACTTTTGTATCACCGTTCCTCCATGTAAACAATCTCCACCTCAATCTAGAGACAACCACGAAGCAAACTAGAAGTTTTAGGATAAAATCTGATGCAACAGATCCTAGATGTAGTAAATTTAAGGTGTCTTCCTTCCTTCCACGCAACACCGCTCAGATACCAAATGTTAGGAATATGCGCTCTTCCCACACGGATCGACGTGGCCGTTAGTGATTAGCCAAGCAACAAGAAAGTACTTCTCAGAGATTTATGCAAAAGAACGATCAAACAAATCAAGAAATAGAGAAGAAGAGAATAAGAGATTTTCGAAAGAAAAGAGCTTTTATTCAGTATATTTCAGCACTCTTACAATCTTGACCTATTTTCAGTATATATACTTTACAAAAAATCTAGTCCAAGCTCATAGAAAAACTTTCTAAATCCAAATAATCCACGTACATAAAATAATAACCCACAAAAATTGAGCCAGCCCAGTTTCAAACTGAGCCAGCTAACCTGCGATTGGGTCGGTTTAGTCCCAGACTAAGCTAGCCCAATTGTGTACCGTGCCAATAACCCAAAAATACTGCTTCTATTTAAATTTTTCTCTGAGACCTAGCCGACCCAGTTCTGGACTGAGCCGACCCAGTTCTCAACTGAGCCGGCTCAGTCTCAATGTGAGCCAGCTCAGTTTCTGAACTTTGCTATTGAGCCTGATTTTTCTTCCGACTCGCTCCTGTCTTTTCATGACCTATCTTCTCATATTTCCAAGACTTGAGAGTGCCACTTCTGAGCTCACAAGAATAAGTCCGCTCCATTCATTATTGGATAGTGGTAAGTATTTAGGACCTAAGAACAAGAAGTCTAGTTTTGACCCTAATAAGACAGATCCAAAGAGAAATGGTCCTCTTAACCCATATAGGTTGAAAAGAAAAAATCAGCAAGTGGTTGCTAGTCAAGGCTGTTATATGATAACACCTTGCAATTTTTCTGTATATGACATATCTACCTAGGTATTAGATATCGAAAGTCTGATTCATATATGCAATTCATTGCATGGACTTTAAATTGGTAGAAAATTTAAGAATGATGATAGATTTCTTAATATTAAAAATAGAAGTCAAGTTTCAGTTCTAGCATTGAAAACTCTTGAATTATTTTTTAAAAATAATAGTATCATTTTAAGTGACTATTACTATTGTCCATCTTTTATGATGAACATAATATCTATTGGGCTATTAGCCCAGGATGGTTATTATTTATCAATAAAAAAATTATTATAATATCATTATGAATTATGTTACAGTACCATAAGGATAATTAAGAAATGGTATTTATATTATATCATAGCTTATTAATATAATGTACACGTCGAATAAACGACCAAAATTAGATAATGTCACTAATGCTTATCTTTGGCACCGTAGACTTGGTCATAAACAAGAATAGGATTAACAGGTTAGTCAAAGAGTGTACCCTTGATATTGATGATTATGAATCAATAAATACATATGAGTCTTGCCTTCTTGAAAAGATGACCAAATCATCTTTTACTGAAAAAGGTGAATAGGCCATTGAGCTTTTGGGCCTAGTACATACTGATGTATGTAAGCCTATGAACACATATGCTAGAGGTGGATATTACTACTTCATTACATTTACTGACGATCTATCTAGGTATGGATACGTCTATCTTATGAAGAATAAATTTGATTCGTTTGAAATGTTCAAATGATATTGAAATGAGGT
This sequence comes from Cocos nucifera, assembly GCA_006176705.1. Taxonomy (NCBI): domain Eukaryota; kingdom Viridiplantae; phylum Streptophyta; class Magnoliopsida; order Arecales; family Arecaceae; genus Cocos; species Cocos nucifera. The sequence goes on from QRFJ01000130.1 coordinate 992,430, forward strand.
AGAAAAATAACTTAAAAAGAGTATTAAAACTCTTCGATCTGACCGAGGAGGGAAATACCTTTCCAACGAGTTTCTGACATATCTAAGAGAGAATGAGATTCTTCCATAATGGATCCCTCCTAGAATACCACAGCATAATGGTGTATCTGAAAGGAGGAATCGAATCCTGTTGGACATAGTTCGGTCCATAATGGGGTTTACAAGTCTGTCGATTTTATTTTAGGATAATGCACTAAAGACTGCCTATTTTATTTTGAATAATATTTCGAGCAAGTCTGTTGCAAAGACTCCATATGAGATATAGATTGGGCGTAAGCCGACACTATCTCACTTTAGGATTTGAGGATGTCCGGCTTATGTTAAATATTTGCAGCCAAAAAAGTTTGGATCTAGATCTGATAAATGCTTATTCATAGGGTACCCCAAGGAAACTAGGGGTTATCATTACTACAAAAATGGTCTATGGTAGTACATACTGTGGCGGCGGTTTTTGAAACCGCTGCCATAGATCCAATGGCAGTAATTTTTGTTAACCACTGAGAGGCTGAGAGGAAGACCAATAGATTGAGAAAGGGAGGGCCGGTCGCTTGCCGGCCGCCTACAAGGGAGACCGAGAGTGGGAGGGAGGGAGGGAGGGGGGAGGAGGAGGTCCAGCCTCATCGAGGAGAGAGATCGAGGAAGGAAGAGAGGAAGGGAGGGATCCAACCTCACCGCCATCATTAGGAGGGAGGAGTTCCGATCTTGCTACCATCATTGGGAGGTAGGGGGTCCGACCTCACCGATGAGGAAGATCGAGAGAGGGAGAGTGGGAGATCAGAGAGAGCAAGAGAGGGAGGGAGAGGGTCCGGCCTCGTCCAGACATCATTGGGAGGGATGGGGTCCGGCCTTGCCGGCGAAGGAGATCGAGAGAGTGGGAGAGGGAGGGATGGGGTCCGACCTCATCGATGAGGGAGATCGAGAGAGGGAGAGAGGAAGATCAAGAGATGGAAAAGCTGTGGGAGCGAAGGGTTCGGCCTCACCACCATCGTCGGTGAGAGAGATCGAGAGAGGGAGAGAGGGAGTGATCGAGGGGATGGCACACAGTCAAGCTGGCTTGGATATACAGTCGAGCTGGCTCGGATCATGATCGAGCCGGCTGGGGGAGGACCTAAGCCGAATGTCTTAGGCATGGAGCCAGCTCGGCTTCTAAGCAAATAGAATTTGATATATTTCTCTAAGGTTCCAACTTTAAGCCCTAAGGTGCCACCATCATCTACTTTGTTCTTCTTTCAGATTTCTGGATTCACACCAAGGTTAGTGCAAGAGATCGGATCTATGACTATTGCTCATCCTTAATTATTTATGAATATAATTCATGTTGTAGAATTTATTGCATAACATTTTCTAGATGTTTATATCTTGTTGCTTTTGTTTATTGCATTGCATAATGATAGACCCATCAATTGATTAGTGTACATATTAGAGAATATTTATTAATGCTATAGTAATATTATTGTTCAACATGTTATATTGATTAATATTCATTAACATTGCAGATCATGATGACACTGAAATGCCATCTAGCTTTCATCCTTGTCCCTCGATGGATTACGTGCAGTTCAGCATCCAAGGAGCAGTCAGGAGTACACTTCCATCCACCTCAGACATCGATTACTCAGGGACCTCCACCACCGACATCTACTCCACCGATGACATCTACTCCACCGTCGGCAGGCATCTACTCCACTAGCAGCTGAGCCTCTACCATCATCCATATCTGAGATATATGCTACTACACAGGCATCTGAGTTTACATTTTTATTATATTAGCATAACTTTATTTTTTATATAGTATTTGTCCACTTATATATTTGCATAACATATTTGTATTACAGGTGCATCATCCAGTAGGATATTTCAAGATCCCACATGTATGACATACGTGTGGAACCGCCAGCATTAGGTGATGGTCTATTATGATGCAGAGCGGAGGTCGGTAGGGAAGATCATGTGGGAGATGCATTCCTTCTTTCATGTGTTTGTGAGGCGGTCGGATATTATTTCCATAAAGCCCAAAGATTGGCATTTGATGAATGCTGTCATCAGGGATCGAATATGGAAGGAGATATGGATAAGTAAGCGCATCTTAGTTATATTTATGCATTTTATATGTTTACACTATATATATTAGATTAGAATAATTTTGTAACTAATTTTTGATAACTTTATGTAGAAGAGGTACGACTTTTTCGATCACGAAAAGGCTTGAGATGCCCGATTGAGGAAGATCGGAGAGTTATACCAGGGTTACAAGGTCAAGCTCTACAGAGGATGGCTCGAGCATCGATGAGACACTCCGAAGGAGCTTGTTCCTTGGATACAGGACTGTGCTCTGAATCAGTGGAAGAGGATGGTTAGACACTGGAGAAGTCAGAAGTTTGAGATAAAATTTCTAACTTTTTAATTTTTCAATACGCTTAAAATTTTATTTAAATATTTTTTAAATATTTATTATTTATTTGAATACTTGTTAGGCTATCTTCCGTCAGAATTGAGAGAACTATGCAGCCCAGGAGTACACGCACACTCTAGGATGCGATTCTATGGCCAGTCGTGTGCATAGAGAGGTAATTAATTCTAAATCTTACTAGATAAATTAAATTCATATTTTTTATTATCTTTTTGATAAATTTATTCTTTGTTATAACTGATAAGAGATGGAGTGATGCCCAGCCATAGTGAAATCTTCCAATCCAGCCGCATGGACAAGACAGGTAGGCCAATGAATGCCACGATCGAGCATACTTTTGTAAGTATTAAATATATTAGTATATATGATTAGTATTATAGCATTTCTTATAAAATTTTATTTTAATTTATAATTATAGGATCAGTTAAATGCGCTCGCAAGCGAGGGCCCGGATACCTCTGAGCCCCATGACCATCTATCTCAAGTCTTGGGACCTGAGTACTCTGGGAGGATCTGATACGGGCCCAGACACATGCCGATGAGCTACTGGTCCGAGGCGAGTGTCTTCTTATAGACTTTCGGTATCATCAGTCGAAAGGAGCTTGAGGAGGCATTGGCATAGGCAAATCATGCTGCGATATGGGCAGATCAGGCTGAGGAGCATGCATCTCATCTGAAGAGCATCATGAGAGACATGATGTCGACGCTCAGTATGCATTTTGAAATCATAGGCTTCGAGAATATATTGGCCCACATTCTAGCTCTAGCTCTAGCACCAGCTCCAACTCCAGCTCCTGATGATGATGATGATGATATAGATTTAGAAGAGTTTTGATGTATTTTATTTTTTTTAAAAAAATATTATAATAAATTTTATTCAATAATAAAATTTTAGTATTTTAGAATAATTTTTATATTTATTATTTTTTTATATTATATATCTATATTTATTAGGTAAAATATATAAAAAAATAAAAATTTTAATTTTTTAATTATTCAAAATCTATGATAGTGGTTTTATAATCGCTGCCATATCCATACCAACCACTACTATAGATTTTTGGTGTAAATGGTATCAACCGCTGCATTAGATCTATGGCAGCGATTAAAATATCATTGCTATAGATTACCTATGGCAGCAGTTATATAACTGCTGCTATAGATTACCTATGGTAGTGGTTATATAACCACTATTATAGGTCGATCTATTGGAATGGTTTATAAACCACTGTAATAGGCTATCTATGGCAGCGGTTCAAATAACCGCTGCAACAACTACTGTTATAAAGCTACGAAGATGGCTGCAGTAGCAATGGTTAAATAACTGCTGTCATAGCCTATGGCATTGATTTTTTGGGCTACGACAGCGGTTACAAACCGCTATCGTAGCCCTTTTTTGTAGTAGTGTATTACTTCTATCTTACTGAAGAACAAAAGATGTTCATCAACAATAGAGCAGTCTTTTTAGAAAAGGAGTTCCTTAGTGAAGAAACAACTGCCTCTAATGTTGAACTTAATGAAGTTCAATAGGTGGAAGAACCAACACATTCTAGTGAACCTGCAGAACTGGATTTGGTAAGATCAAATCTAGAGCTTATTAAAGTGGCACCAAGGAGATCCAGAAGAGTACCACATCAATCGAATAGATATTATGATTTCTTAATCCAGGATGGTGATCCTATCGAACTTAATGAGAACGACGAGAATCTGATCACCTACATGGATGCCATGCAGAGGTCTGACTCCGATAAGTGGCTAGAAGCCATGAAATCTAAAATGGAGTCCATGAAAGTCAACAATATATGGACACTGGTTGATCCACTTGAAGGGGTAAAATTCATTGGGTGTAAGTGGATTTTCAAAAAAAAAAGAGACACAAATGGGAAGGTGGATACCTATAAAGCCAGTCTTATGGTATTGACTATGATGAGATATTTTCTCCGGTGGCAATGCTCAAATCTATTTGGATCATGCTTGCGATAGCGGCATACGTAGACTATGAGATCTGGCAAATAGATATGAAAATAGCTTTTCTAAATGGTGAGCTGGATGAAGAGGTTTATAGAATACATCCTAAGAGTTTCACATCCACAGATGAGTCTAAGGTGTGCAAGCTTCAAAGATTCATCTATAGATTGAAGCATGCATCACGGAGTTGGAACATACATTTTGATAAAGTAATCAGAACGTATGGCTTCATTAAGAACGAAGAAGAATCCTGCATATATAATGGGCTAATAGTTCTGTCATTGTATTTCTTGTACTGTATGTAGATGACATTCTCTTAATTGAGAATGACATCCCTATATTACAGGAAATAAAGATTTGGCTGTCATCTTAATTCTCCATGAAGAATTTGGAAGAAGCATCCTTCATCCTAGGGATAAAAATCTATAGAGATAGATCTAAAAGATTGCTTGGATTATCCCAGTCTACGTACAATGATACTGTACTGAAATGATTCAGCATGGAGAATTCTAAGAAGGGCTATCTTCCGATAGGCCATAAAATTTTACTCTCCAAGAGGGATTGTCTGACAACTTCTTAAGAGAGATCGTAAGAGTAGAATATCATTTGCTTCGATAGTGGATTCTATTATGTACGTTATGATGTGTATGAGATGGATGTGGCATACTCACTAGGGGTAGTGAGTAGATACCAATCTGATCCAGCTGAGAATCACTGAAAGGTTGTAAAAACTATCCTTAAGTATTTAAGAAATACTAAGAACTAGTGGCTCATCCATGGAGATTCTGACTTGAAACTTGTAGGATATACTAATTTTAATTTTTAGTCAGAGAATGATGATAGCAAAAGTGTACTAGATTTTGTGTTTATCCTAAATGGTGGAGCAGTCTGCTGGAAGAGTTTCAAGCAACATACTGTAGTCGATTCTATGTGCGAGGTGGAGTATGTCGTAGTATCTGATGCTACAAAGGAAGCTATGTAGCTGCAAAAGTTCATCGACGAGCTGAAAGTGGCACCCTCCTTAGATGGTCTGGTTCTACTATACTGTGATAGCACTGGAGCCATAGCTCAAGCAAAGGAGTCGAAGGTACATCAGCACACCAAATATATTCTACGTCGCTACCACCTTATACGAGAGATCGTGGAGTGAGGTGACGTCGAGCTTCAAAAGATCGACGAAAATGAGAACGTGGCCGACTCCTTTACTAAAGCTCTTGGAATCAAAGAGTTCGACAATCACAAAAGGAATATGGGTATTCGATACTGTTCTAAGCGGCTTTAGTCTAAGTGGGAGTTGTTGAAAAATGTATCCTAAAGTCACTCATTTAGGTTATAAATGGTTGAGCTAAATGTAATTATACTTGAATTATTAATGAATAAAATTATTCTTTTGGTATATTCATCATTTTGGACATCTTTCTGTAATGAACTCTTCTGTGATGAAGTCCTCAGGACTATTTAGACTCGACAAAAAATGATTTATCATTTAGTCCTCAAATATGTTCGTGACCAAATGATTCATTGTTATCCAGGAAGACAACGTATCGAGTGTAAGTCATTGTGTGCCATAAATGTTGGTTGTCCTCTTAACCAAGAAGTATGGAGATACTATTATGGCAAGCAGGTGAATTATAGGAGTACATTTCACTGAACGTGATCCAACTGTGGAGCTCTCTATTGTCAAGAGTTGTCCGTAAAGGATATAGGTATGAGTGTCTCTTAGACCTGAGATCACCACGGTGATTTGCAAGCAACTCACTGCACATAGATAACGGACTACCTAAATTTCTAATTTAGTGATAGAAGGCTATTGGGTACAGTCAAGTACTTGGCTTATCGGTGTTTGAGTCAAGATGTGATTGACCTTTACAAGTGTTGGAGCAAGTGCATTGCTATATTTCAATTTAGCAAATCCTCGGTCAAGGTAGTCCATATGATGGATGCTAAATTTTGAAATACACTATGGATGAATTTTAGGATTGACAGTAAATCCTAAATTATCCTCTAAGCATCGAGGTCAAGGGGATGAATTATACGGTAACCATATGCCACAGGTTCATCGATGTTGCATTATAATTTTTTGATCTATCCGAATGTTAGGTACCATTGCTAGATGGTCACATTGATTGTTATAGAAAATTAGTTTTTGTGCTATCGGCTTATGATTCGAACCTATGAGATCACACATAATAGAAGATTCTACCTGATCTGATGGCTAATATTGAGTCTTGATGATCTAAGACTCTATGGTCAAGAGTCCCACTGGACTGGGACTCTATGACCAAGAGGCCTACTTGACTGGAACTCTGAGTCCTTCGTATTCGGAACTCTCTGATCAAGAGTCCTGATGACCTAGAACTCTATGGTCAAGAGTCCCACTGGACTGGGACACTATGACTAAAAATTCTAGTGGACTGAAACTCTAAGTCCTACTCATTTGAAACTCTTTGATCAAGAGTCTCATAGGTTTGGGACTCTGTGATCGTGGGTTTGATTCGTTTGGGATACTGGATTCAAGAGTCCCACTGGTTTGGGACTCTTTAGGAGTTTCATGTTGATGGAACTCGGTTGTCCGATAACCAATCCGATTTGAACTTAGATATTTTTTAAAGAATTAATTAGTAATTTAATTATTGATTACCTCAATTTGATTGAGTGATGAGGATTTAAACAAGTCTGATTGAATTTGATTCAATTGGATTTGATCCGATCAGATCATGAGATGACCTAATCGCTATGAAAGTTTTGACCCTAATTTAATCAGGATCTAGACCTAATTAATTTTTAATTTGATTAAAATTTTATTTGATTAAGCTAAGCCTAATTTGATTGGATTTAACCTAGTCTAATTAGATCTAGATTAATTAGTTTGGTTGAAACCAATTAGGACCAAGTCAAATGAAATCTGAATTCAAACTCTCCCATGCGCCTATCATTTTTTACTTTTTCACTCTTGTTCCATGACCAAAATTTTATACGTAACTTTTCTATTTCCCAGAAGGTTTCTACACCCCCTCTCTTATCTACTTTTGACCTGGTCCAAGGGTTGGACCGGTTCAAATTAAGTTGAGTTTTGAATTCAACTCAGTTTGTTGGAGGTTGGAACCAATCCAACCTTATCTGCTTTCCACGCCCTTCCTTTTGATTGTCGAATATTTTTTAGAGAAATAAAAATGTGTGCATGTAGAAGGAGAGTCCTTCTACGCGTTAAACATGTGGGAGAGGGCGTTGGATAAGGATAAGAGGCTCACTTGATTTTTGAAATCAAGTGAGTGGTTAAAACCTCCCAACCACTCGACCCTTATCTCTTTCCATACATTTTTCCCATGGTATTTATGTTAATAAATTATGAGAATTTTTTTTCATATATAAGAGGGGGTTAGAATTATATGGTATAAATTTTAGAGTAATTGGGCATTAGTTTTGGGTGAGAAAAATCTTGGAGTGAAGGTGAGCAGGGTCCTATAGCACTTTACTTTCCCTCATGCCTCTCTTCTCTTCAAATTTTCACCTCTAAGGATATCTAATTTTTAGATATGATCTAAATAGGGTTTATAGATCCAAAAGTCATATTTCCATAAAAACTTATTTTATAAAAAAACTCCACATAGAGAGGGCGTGATAGGATTTTTAGTGTATCAAGGTTTTTGGATCGAGTGAAACCCTAGATTTGGGAATCTAGGTTCGGATGGAGAGATCGAGTGATGTGAGCATCGGATCACCACCAAATTTGAAACACCTCTTCATCATCTTATACTATTTGTATTTTGATTTTTTAGAGTATTTAAGAAATCAAAAAGTATATAATCGATTGGATCGATCATAATTAGCCACTGAAGGCTCCAGGGAAGAGCTAGCACTCCTATGGGGCTGATCAAGATCAGCAGCTCCATATGGACCATCCATAGAGGCCAGACATGTGTGCGGCTATAGTATGACACCATTGAATTATTCGGTGGATTCAGATTATGGTGATTAGCTATCCATAAAAAGGTATTGTATTTTGAATAGATAGATGTAGTAAAGAGTTTGCTACATAGTTTTATTTTCAGATCTATATGAATGCATGCATATTGTGTTTAGATCCTTAATGTAGAACTTAATATTCTGATATGATCAAAAATTAATTAATTAGATTAATTAATTTTTTACTATATTTTTCTATTTTTTAAAAAAAATTTTGAAAGTAGCACTACAAACCCTACACTGCATCCTTTTCAGATCTATATGAATGTATGCATATTGTGTTTAAATCCTTAGTATAGGACTTAATTTTTTGATATGATAAAAAATTAATTAATCTAATTAATTAATTTTTTACTATATTTTAGCTATTTTTAAAAAAAATTTGAAAGTAGCACTACAAATCCTGCACTACATTCTTAAAATGGTATCAAAGCCAGGTATCGATCCTGGGGCCTATGATATCATGTAGGGTTTAAGCATGCATTTTTAAATTTTTTTTAAATAAAATAGCAGCAAAAGCAAATATTAATCTAAAATTAATATTTTAGATGAGATGGAGAGAGAAAGAGAGAGGATGGAAAGAGATCCTAAAGAGATGAGGAGAGAGAAATTTTTTTATTTTTATTTTTATTTTATTTCTTTTTTTCCTTCTCTTCTCTTCTTCTTCTTCTTTTCTTCTTTCTTTCTTTCTTTTCTTGGCTGAATAGGGGACAAATGAGGGCGGTGGTTTCTTAATCAGGAAGATCGACAGCAAGCGATCGATGGTAGTGAAGCAAGGGACGGTCGGCGGCAAGATCGATTGGCAAAAAATCAAAGAAAAGGGTAGAAAAATAGGGGATAGGTAGAGTTCTTCTTTTCTTGATTTTTCGATGAAAATGATGGCCGACGATGGTGCCAAATATCACGAGATGAAAGAAAATAAAGAAAAAGGGTGGGATCGAGACTTATCTTGCACTCTAGTAATGTCTTAGCTTCGATTTTCTACGAGCACAGGCAAGAAAGGTTGCAGCTTCAATGAGAGAAAAGAGGAAGAAAGAAGAGAGAAGATGGCTGGTGTTCATCATGGACGGCATTGGAAGAGGGAGGGGGAGATTTAAAGGATGGAGGGGAGGCTGAATCCTCTTCGAATTTGACTTCCTCTCCGATGAAGTCGTGTGGAAGAAAACTCCTGTTGGGAGTCTTCATCATTTCTTTTTTTGGGGGGGGGCTGCTTTGAGATTTGTGTGATAAAAATCAGATTATCATTCTAACTATAAGCATATTGGTTGATTAGTGATTCACTCCACATAGTTCCTTGGGATAACTTTTTTTATACTTGAATGTTTCAAATTTATGAATTTTGAGCATTATACTTTAAAAAATATTTTTAATTATATTAATTATCCAAAAATTTCTCCATTGGTATCAGAGGATATAGATGTTAGATATGTGTGCCCTAAAAGCTAGAATTGGCTGAAACTTGTAATATACTTCTAAGGGCAAAATTATAATTTTGACTATAAATAATAAAATGGATTATTTTCTATCACATATGTATATTTAGTGTCTGTGATATATTTCTTGAGTTAATGATAATGATAATTCATATTTTCAAGAGTTAAAAGTTTAAGACATGAATTTTTATTTATTAACTCATAAAATGCTTCTGACCATAGGATCATCATACGGATGGTGATTGATCTGGAAGATTAGTGTACAATCGCTTCTTTATAGTAGATGAATCTTTAGTCTACGGTGTAGAGACATCGAATCGAGAGTACAGATACTCGTTAGAGAATAAGGGCACTGAGCATGACCACCTCGAGTAGTCATAAGAAAGTCTATCTTCTCATCGATGACTGACTCGATGCTGCAGTGGTGTGTCTGATTCTTTGATCTGAGGTGCATCGGTAATTTACCTTGAGGGTATTATAGTTTGACTACACCATGACTCGATCTTCTAGCCATTCAAAATTCTGAGGTGTATGTGGGCTATAACATGTTCATTATAGGAATTGGATTGCACCAAGATGGAATCCATCTACCTCGGTAGAAGAGGAGCAGTCCTATGATGATCATGAGAATCAAGTCCATTAGCCCATGACCATGGCAGAGTGTGAAATAATAGAAAGAGTTTCTATTAAGGTTTCCACATCGGACGTGAATTGAATGATTAAATCATATGATAGAAATTATGGTTTGACAAGTTCACCTTAACCCTAATCTGATCGGGGCTCAAGAAAGAAGAACTTAATCACACAAGTAGCTACACCGAGAGGTTCATTTTCAATTTTGATGGGTTGCCACCATATGCTGCTAGGTGTCATTGGTAGATTTTGGGAGCAATTAGAATGATCTAGATGATCGATCATTCTAAGTTGTCTGAATCAGAAGAATTCTGATCCATCGAAAGGAGTTTCGATGATGTCGATGATGGAGATCATAACATGTCCCATTATCATATAGAACTTAATCTAACTGGATCACATAAACAAGAATTTGAATCTAGATATCATCAATTGAACTAATCCAGTTCAATTGATTTGAATAAGATTCAATTAGGTTCAAGAAAATCATGTTAGCACACGATTGAGATTAACATTCTCCTTTTTCTATCATAAAAGTTGTCTCGACTGAGCCAAAAAGTTTGTGCTCACTCAGGTACCTTTACCTGGTCTGACTGAAGCTTGTCCAAGTCAGAAAAAGATTGTTTTAATTTATGAGATAAATTTGAGACAACACTTGCCATTTTTTATCACCTGCTAATTCTTGTACTTTGACTTGGTCAAACATTGACCTTTGATCCTTGGACATCTGCCCATGTGTCATACACTTATTGGAGAGCAGATAGGGACTTGTCCCCTCTCTGAAAATTGAAAAGAAGGGAGCACACACCTAGGATGGAGTGCGCCTATGGATAGGGAGACTGGAGTCCCATATGGATGGAACTCCAGGTTGCTTCTTGGTTTCTACTTAGATAGCCCTTGGGTATCTACTTTGACCAGACATAGGTGCCATCTAAGAATGAACCTATGGGTCACTCATCTGATTGGATCAAGTGATGTCATCCCACCAATCAGATTTAGATCTGATTGAACGAAGCAACATGATTGGCCAGGATGATGTAGCACTGCATGGCGCAGCAGAGTCTATAAATAGACCCTATCTGCGCCCACTTTAAAAAAAACTCTTTCTTAGCCATGCCCCAAGGCTGCCTCTCTTCCTTCTCTATGCCACCATCTAGCCCTTTCTCTCCTCTCCACGCCCTAAGAAGTTGTGTCTTCTGATTAGTGCGAGTCAGTCAAGGAAAGGCTGACGAAAAAGGAAGAAGGCAGTACTGCTGCAGAGACGACGGGTGATCTTCAGAAGGAGTTTTGAAGATTCTCTAAATTAGATATAGATTTAATTTTTGAAGAAAAGAAAGAGAAGAAGAAGATCTCTAGATCCAGTCTGAGTGGATACCGATAGAGGCCAGGCGCATAGCTAGATCCAGAACCTCAGGACTTCAGCAGGATATCAACGGGTAATAGGATTACCCAGAATCAAGGTATAATTAATTTAGTTTTAATATAATTTAATTTTTTTATTTATTAGATCATAATATCAGATTTAAAAAGTGTTAGATCTGATCTAGATTTGAGAGAAATTTTTTTGAAATATGCCTCTCGATCCAATCAGATCTGAATGAACCTGACCAAGGAAAATCTGATTTTTTCTTCAACTGGTATCAGAGCCCGATTCACATAAAATTTATTTGGATCTAATTTTAATCTGATAAATTAGTGGTTTTAGATATCACATGAGATATGATTAGATCTGAAATTAAAAATTAGAAAATTAAAATTAATGAATTTAGATCTGGAATGTATGAAATACATAACTAGACTAGGAATAGAATTGTTCTATGTATAGTCTAGTATAATCATAATTTTAATTTAATTAATTATAATTTTTAAATTTATTTATTTTTTATTTTTTGATATTATAAATATTATAATCAGGTCTAAAAATAGAAAATAAAGTAAAATTAATTTATTCATATGAGATATGATAGTTGCATGTTTAGACTAGTTGTAGAATAGTTCTACAAATAGGTCTAAATTAAATTTTATTTGATAAGATCAAATTTAAATTTAATTTTTTAGATGATTATGAGATAATTTACATCTGAAAAATATGTATGAATGATACATTAGATGTATGCAAAATATATTTTAATTAGATCTATTTTTTATATGAGACATATGCTTAGATCTAATTTATTTTTGTAGATTAGTTGTATTTCTGATTAAGGCATTCCCCTTGGCCGTCCGGTCATAAGAATAAAGTAGGGCTTAAAGATCCTCTTCTTCTATTTGATGGGGTGTTCTAATGATGTGTAGGAGTGTTGTGCGTTCGTCTTTAATCAGAAATTAAAAACTTACTTTCTGCAAAACCCTAGATCCTGAAACCCTAGGATCTTTTTACATGTTTTGTTTATGAACCCTAACTTAATTAAGAATTAAGTTTATGAAATATCAATTAGATCTAAAATTGAGAATTTCAGATCTAAGACACATTCATAAAATTGGGTTCGAGCTTGGGTAGCTCAATTAGGTCTAAGCGGTTGATCAAACCGAACCAAGAGTTGGTTAGACGTGATCAACACTGCTTAAATTAACCAACCTAATAGGATTAAGTCTGGGTCAAGATCGAGTCACATGTGTGATCGATCAAGCTAAGACCTAATTAGGCTTAGTGGTTAGAGTCTGGATTGTTGGCTAACCTGATTGATTCTGACTCAATAATTTGGTGTCTAAGATAAGTCTGGCAGATACGATCGACTGATTTTTAATTGGATGCTACTCGACTCGAATGCATTCTTATCAAGTTAATGGCATATCCCTTCCTTCAATCTCATTTACCTGGTCATGTTTGTTGACTCAAGTTCTGATCTGAGGTGGTCAATAATCCGAGCTAACCCATGCCACTAGGTTAGTCATAATGGTTATGACTATATCAAGTCTAGTTTAATGAGATCTAAATCAAATCTTCCTAAGAAAAGATTAAGTCTAAGGTCTTCCACCATTGTAGATGTGCGGGCTCTTTTCGGGATTGATTGTTCTCGACTGGTTACAGTGGTTCAGTTGCACCGAAAAGAAGCAACCATGTCTACTAGGCATTGGATGCTATAGGCTGGAGGATGGATTGTGCTCAATATTTTGGATACGGTGAGAGACCCAATTAGAAATCCAATCTATGCAAATGGTGAGTCTGACTTAACTAAGGAGTAGATCAATATTTCGGACACGATGAGATTCATGAATTAGAGACCAAGTTTGGGTGCATCATGATTAGAGAATTATTGAACAAAAGTTGTTCACTCATTAGCTAACTCATCATCAATAACTGTTAGGTGAGGTGATAAGTCAGTTCATGGGACCGCACCACCCACTAAAAATCTGTAATCATGAAGATTTTTGCATCTCTATAGAGGGAGTATAAAGATCTAAGAAAATAGTGAGAGCTGATTTATTTTAAAATAAAATTTCTAAATAAATTAGTTAAGACTTAATTATAATATCTAACTAAAAAATTTTGACTCTCTATAGGAAAATGTCTGCATCCAATCCACTAGCACAAATTCTGGACACCCATAGACTGATCGGACCAAATTACAAGGATTAGCTCTAAAACTTCAAAATCATTTTGGGTTTTGAGAAGTTAACTCATGTATTGGATCAGGATCCTCCCACCTTACCAGCTCATCCATCCGCTGAGCAGAGAGCATCTCTAGATAAGTGGACTGACGAAGATAATAAGATCAGATACTACATGTTGGGCTCGATGTCTGATGAGCTTCAGCACCAACATGAAGATATCAGAACTGCTTGTCAAATGTTGGCTCACCTACAGGAGATGTTTGGTGAACAGAGTCGTGCAGCCAAGTATCAAGTCACTAAATGACTGTTCAAGGCTAAGATGCACGATGGACAGTCAGTCCAAGATCATTGTTTGATGATGATCAAGGACTTGAAAGAGATTGAGAAGCTCAGAGTGAAGTTAGACTTGGATCTATAGAATGATATAATTTTGCAATCCTTGACTGATGCGTATGGACAGTTCATCATGAACTATCATATGCATAAACTTCAAAACTCCTTGGCCAAACTTATGAACATGCTGGTTACCGCTGAGCTTTTCATGAAAGGTTCTAAAGGCTCAGTACTTGCTATGAAATGGACTTCTTCCAAGAAAAAGTCTTTTGGAAAGAAGAAGTCTGCGAAAAAGCAGAAGGTGGAAGGAGGAAAGAAGAAAAAGGCAGAGCTGAAGAAGACCGCTGATAAAGAAAAGTATTTTTATTGCAATAACGACGACCACTGGAAGTGAAACTGTCCTACATACCTGGCCATCCTAAAGAATAAGAAGGAGGCTGGTCCTTCTGGAGGTATGCTCGTTATTGAATCTAATCTTACGATTTTTTTTGCATCTAGTTGGGTGCTTGACTTTAGTTCTAGTGCTCATTTGTGCACTTCTATGCAGGGTCTTAAGGATAGCAAGAGGCTGAGGGATGGTGAGATGATCCTGTGTATCGAAAATGGAGCAAGGATTGCTGCCGTGGCCGTGGAAACATACCCTCTTCAACAACCATCTAGATTAGACTTAGTATTAAAAGACTGTTATTATGTACCTACAGTAAGTAAGAATTTGATTTCTATTTCTTGCCTTGCATTAGAAGGCTATGTAATTAGTTTTCTTAAGGACCATTGTAACATTCTTTATGAAAGAAATAAAATTGTAAATAGTTTTCTTATTAACGATCTTTATCAGTTACATATTGATGTATCTATTTTTAATTTTGAGCAAAATGTGAATGCCATAAAATCAAAATGACCTAGGAATAGTCCAAATGATAGATATCTGTGGCACCTAAGATTAGATCATATAGCAGAAGATAGGATTAACAAATTGGAGAAAATCGGGCTATTGAGTCCGTTGACTTTCGAGTCATATCCAATTTATGAATCCTATCTTCATGGCAAAATGACTAAACTCTCTTTTGTAGAACAAGGAAAAGGGCCATGGATCTTCTTGCCCTAGTACATATAGATATGTGCGGCCCATTTGATGTGCCGACTAGAGGCAACTTTGTCTACTTCATAATCTTTACCGATGATTTATCTAGGTATGGATATATGTATCTTATGAGACACAAGTCTGAAGCCTTTGAAAAGTTCAAGGAGTTCAGACATGAAGTCGAAAAGCAAACTAAAAAATTCATTAAGATTCTTCGATCAGATCGAGGAGGTGAATACCTCAGTCGAAAATTTCTGCACTATCTCAAGAAAAATGGTATAATCTCTCAATGGACTCCACCTGAGATACCTCAACTCAATGGAGTTTCAGAATGGAGGAACCAGATCCTATTAGATATGGTCCGATCCATGATGAGTTTCACAGACCTCCCAGATTTTTTTTGGGGATACTATTTGTTAACTGCAATATACTTACTGAATAGGATTTCTTCTAAAACCATTCCGACCATACCGTATGAAATATGGCATGGTAAGAAATCGAGTCTGAGTCATCTCAGAATTTGGGATTGTTCGGCCCATGTCAAAAGACAACAAGTAGACAAGTTAGACTTTAGATCCTTCAGAGCTCGATTTATAGGATATCCTAAAGAGTCATTAGGATATTATTTCTATATTTTAGAAGATCACAATGTGATTGTGAGTCGACATGCCATCTTTCTTAAAAAATAGTTTATTCAAGATAGCAGCATTGGAAAGTAGATCAAGCTCGATGAGAAAGTCTCACAAGAGCAACGAGTTAAAGACCAAATGGAACCATATCAGGATAAGCCAATTCAGTCACTACCTCCTCCACCTCCTAGATTGGAAAGAGTTTTACATCCTCCTGAAAGGTACTTAGGTACGATTTCAAAGGAAGTAGAGAAAATGTTTCTCATAGGTAATGGGGTTCATGGTAATGATCCCAAAATCTATAACGAGGCATTATCAGATATTGACTCCGAAAAATAGTTAGAGGCAATGAAATCAGAAATTGACTCAATGCACTCAAACCAAGTCTGAACCTTGGTAGATCCACCAGAAGGTATAGTACCTATTGGGTGTAAATAGATCTACAAGGAAAAGATTAGTGCAGATGGGAATGTGAAGACATTCAAAGCTAGATTAGTGGTAAAAGGTTATAGTCAATGCGAAGGCATTGACTATCAGGATACCCTTTCGCCAGTAGCTATACTAAAATCCATTCGCACATTGCTTGCTGTTACAGCCTATTTTGATTATGAAATATGGCAAATGGACATGAAAATGATGTTCTTAAATGGATATCTTGAGGAAGATATCTATATAGAATAGCCCCTAGGTTTCACATCCAGTGATGATGATCACAAAGTATGCAAGCTGTAAAGGTCCATATATGGACTTAAGCAAGCATCTCGAAGCTGGAATACTCGTTTTAATGATGTGATCAAATTATTTAGTTTCATCAAGAACGAGGAGGAGCCATGTATCTTCAAAAAGGTCAGTGAGAGCGCTGTTGTCTTCCTCGTATTGTACGTAGATGACATCCTCCTTATAGAAAATGATATTCCCATGTTGACCATAGTTAAAATGTGGTTATCTAAAAAATTCTCCATAAAAGACCTAGGAGAAGCATCCTTTATTCTGAAAATTAAGATCTATAGAGATAGACCGAATAGGATGCTAGGACTTTCACAAAAGATGTACATAGAGGAAGTGCTAAAGAGGTTTAGTATGAAAAACTCTAAGAGGGGTTTGCTATCCTTCAGACATGGCATTCATCATTTCAAGAAGATGTGCCCTAGCACACTTGAGAAAATAGGATGCATGAGCAAGATCTCTTATGCTTCAGCAATAGGGAGCCTCATGTATGCCATGTTATGTACACGACCTGATATAGCCCATGCTGTGAGTGTCACGAGCAGATATCAATCGAATCCAGATGAAGAACACTGAACTTCTATGAAATGTATCCTTAAGTACTTGAGAAAAACTAAGGATATGTTATTGGTCTTTGGCAATGGAGAACTCCAAGTCTAGGGATATACAGACTCGGATTTTATGTCCGATGTAGATGATCAAAAGTCAACATCTGGGAGTCTATTTGTGTGCAATGGTGGAGCTGTCAGTTGGAAGAGTTCTAAGCAAACAGTGATAGCAGATTTCATCATGGAAGTAGAATACATTGCTGCATCAGAAGCTGCAAAGGAGGCATTCTGGTATAAAAAGTTTGCTGCAGAGATCGAAGTGATGCCATCAGATGCCATTCCTCTGTACTGCAACAACAATGGCATCATAGCCCTTGCTAAGGAGTCGAGGTCTCATCAAAAATCCAAATACATCGAGCGACGATATCACCTTATCCGTGATTACCTCGAGAAGGATTATATTGAGGTCAAGAGAGTCGACTCCGCAGATAATGCATCGGATCCGCTTATAAAGTCATTGGGCCAGTAGAAGGTCGAAGCCCACCTTGAGAAGATGGGACTTAGATTTGTAGCCAATTGACTTTAGGTCAAGTGGGAGTTTGTTAGATATGTGTGCCCTAGAAGTCAGAATTGGTTGACACTTGTAATACACTTCTAAGAACAAAATTATAATTTTGACTATAAATAATAAAATAGATTATTTTCTATCATATATGTATATTTAGTGTCTGTGATACATCCCTTAAGTTAATGGTAATGATAATTCATATTTTCAAGAGTTGAAAATTTAAGACATGAATTTTTATTTATTAACTCATAAAATGCTCCTGACCATAGGATCATCATACGGATGGGGATTGATCCGAAAGGTTAGTGTACAATTATTTCTTTATAGTAGATGAGTCTTAAGTCTACGGTGTAGAGACACCGAAGCGAGAGTACAGATACTCGTTAGAGAACGAGGGCACTGAGCATGACCACCTCGAAGAGTCATAAGGAAGTCTACCTTCTCATCGATGACTGACTCGATGCTGCAGTGGTGTGTCTGGTTCTTTGACCTGAGATGCTGGAGTCCCATACGGATGGGACTCCAGGTTGCTTCTTGGTTTCTACTTAGGTGGCCCTTGGGTATCTACTTTGACTAGTCTTAGGCACCATCTAAGAATGAACCTGTGGATCTCTCATCTGATTGGATCAGATGATGTCATTCCTTCAATCAGATTCAGATCTGATTGAACGAAGCAATGTGATTGATCGGAGTGATGTAGCACTGCATGGCGTAGTAGAGTCTATAAATAGACCCTGTCTGCGCCAACTTTAAAGAAAAACTCTCTCTCTTAGCCATGCCCCAAGGCTGCTCCTCTTTCTTCTCCACGTCACCATCTAGCCCTCTCTCTCCTCTTCACGTCCTAGAAAGTTGTGTCTTCTGATTAGTGTGAGTCAGGCAAGAAAAGGCTGACGAAAAAGAAAGAAGGCAGCACTGCTACAAAGACGATGGGTGATCTTCAAATGGAGTTTTGAAGATTTTTCAAATCAGATCCAGATCTGATTTTTGGAGAAAAGAAAGAGAAGGAGAAGATCTTCAGATCCAGTCTGAGTGGATACCGATAGAGGCTAGGCGCTTGCATGGCTAGATCCAGAACCTCAGGGCTTCAATAGGATCATCAACGGATAATAGGATTACCCAGAATCAAGGTATAATTAATTTAGTTTTAATATAATTTAATTTTTTTATTTATCAGATCATAATATCAGATCTGAAAAGTGTCAGATCTGATCTAGATCTGAGAGAAATTTTTTTAAAATATGCCTCTCGATTCAATTAGATCTGAACGAACCTAACCAAGGAAAATCTGATTTCCCCTTCAATAGAGGTGTTTCCTAATCATATATATGCTATAGATATGATTATACTTGCTGTATTGATGTTTTAATTGCAATAGACCCATTTTGTGGTATTTTTTCGATTGATATAGTTAGAGTTATTGTTAGGCTATGAGATTTTGCATGTAACTACATTATATATGTCTGATGTAATCTGAAAAATTTTGTAGCATGAGATTTTGTTGAGAGATATTAGTGACCCAAACCAATTAAACTAGAATTTTGTTTTAACTATTTCTCTCTCTATGATTTGTTTTAGACTATAAAATTTATATGGTTTAAACAACTCTTCATAAGTTACTAAATGCATGTGTTACTAAATCCAACTTGCACAAAGCTATGGGCTTTAAGCGCAAGAAGGGACTTGAAGCTTTCAAGAAAGGGAACAAGGCTATCTCCAATGGGAAGAGAAACCTACCTAATCATCATAAGATAGTTATACGTAGTGAGAAATAGAAAAAGGATAAGAGTAAGATCAACTATCATAATTATGGCAAATTAGGACACTTCGCTCGTGAGTGCACCGAGCCAAAGAAAGTACAATATTTCTCTTCCATAGCTTCAGTTATGTTTCTAGCATAGTTTTACTTAGTGAATCTCATTTTTTATTGACTATAGATTCAACTTTCATCAACCATATAGCTAGAAACTATGAAGCATTCATGGAATATCACTAAATTTCAATGAGAATGAAGTGGATATGTGTTGGAAACAATACAAAAGTTGAAGTCAAACGCATTGGCACTTGCAAGTTGAATCTTCAAGGTAGTCAAATGCTATTCCTTTATGACATTCTCTATGCCCCAAAAATTTGGCAAAACTTAATATCGATTATTATTCTTTTAGATTTAGGTTTTAATATGAATTTTCAGGATAGTGGTTTTGATTTATATAACAGAGATTTATTTTATGGTACTATAGATACTTTATGGATGGATTTATTATGTTGGATATTGAATAATGTGATGTTTTTGTTAATAGTTTTCTTTAAATGCATCTTCCAGTAGTAGTGATATAGACATAAATATTTGGCATGCCCGAGTAGAATATATAGGTCAAGATCAAATGGATAGATTTGTAAGAGAAGGTCTGTTGGGTTCAATTTTGAAAGTAGACCTACCTATATGTGAACACCACTTAGCTAGAAAAGCAACGAGAAAACCATTCAGTAAGAGAACTAGAGCAGATTTCCTGTTGCAATTAATCTATACTAATGTTTGTGGCCCAATAAATATGAGGGCAAGGCACAGAGCTTAGTATTTCATCATGTTCATTGATAATTTTACATGATATGGTCATTTTTATATGATTTTTTACAAATCTAAAGCATTGGATTACTTTAGAAAGTATGTGAACCTAGTTAAGAATCAGCTTGACAAACTTGTTAAAGCTTTGAGAGCAGACAAAGAGCATGAATACTTATTTGAATAATTTAAAGAGTTTTTTTGTGATGAAAGAGGCATATCTAGACAATTAATTATTTCTAAAATTCCTCAACAAAATGATGTTGTGGAAAGGAGGAGCAAAACACTCTTGGATATGGTTAAGTCAATGATGGCATAAGCTAATTTACCAATATCTTATTGGAGTGATGTATTATTGATTGCAACTTATATTCTTAATTGTGTCCCCTTAAAATTAGTTAATTCCACTCCTTATAAATTATGGTCTAGTAAAGACCTAACATAAAAAAAAAATTTATGACTGGGGTCGCTTATATTCATGACTCATCTCACAAGTATGAAAATTTGTCTAAAGGGAAAGAAATGTATCTTCATTGGATACTCTAAGCAAGCCAAAGGATATATATTCCTCGGAAAACAAGCAATGGAAGCATAACTGGATTTGAATAAAGAGATGCCACATTCTTGGAAAGTAAAATTTTCAAGTACAGGTGTGGTTAATAAGGATTTTCAATTCGAATAGAAGATCTTAATAAAAGTGAAACCATTGAACAATCAAATAAGGAGTTGTCAATAGTATCTTGAGACAAGTGGGAGTGATCCACTTACCAATAAATTGGCTCAAGAAAAATATCAAATACGTAGAAGCAATTGTGAAAGAATATCTTATCATTGTTTCGACATCGAGGGTGAGGCTTTTATGATTGCTCCATAAGATGAAAGCACTACTACAGAACCAGGCTACGATAGCAGTTTGTAACCGCTATCGTAGCCCAAAAAATTACTACTATAGCATATGGCAGTGGTTAGCTAACCGCAGCCACCACAGCCATCGTCGTAGGTCTATGGCAGTGGTTATGAAAATCGCTGCCATAGATGCCTATTACAGTGATTTTCAAATCGCTGCCATAGGCTTGTCTATATTAGCGGTTATAGAACCGTTATTATAGATCGATCTATAGAAGCAGTTATGGAATCACTGCCATAGGTTTGTCTATGAAAGTGGTTACGTAACTATTGCCATAGGTCTAATATAGCGGTTGACGCATTGCTTACGGCAGCGGTTGGCACGTCTATGGCAACGGTTATAAAACCACTATCGTAGTTTCTAAATAACTAAAAAATATAAAATTTTTAATTTTTTATATATTTTACCTAATAAATGTAGAGATATATAATACAAAAAAATATTATAAACATAAAAATATTTTTAAAATGCTAAAATTTTATTATCGAATAAAATTTAATAATATTTTTAAAAACATACATCAAAAGTTTTCTAAATCTACATCATCGTCGTCTCCGAAAGATGGAGCATAAGTTGGAGCTGGAATGCACTTCAACATATCCTAAAAGCCCATGAAAGCATCTCCAAAATACGTGTTGAGCGTTGACACCATGTCTCTCATGATGTCCTCCAGATGAGATGTATGCTCCTCAGTCTGATCTACCCACGTTGTAGCATGATCTGCTCGTGCCAACACCGCCTCAAGCTCCTCCTGATTGACTATTGAAAATTGTATCCCAAAATCAATCATCAACCTATTAACGGTTAAGATATTATAATTAATTTATTAATTAATAAAAAATATTTTGGCATCTTTTTTCATCATAAGTTTACATCTTCTAATGAACTCCATTATTGTGATGAAATCCTTAGAATTATTTAGTTTCGATAAAGTGAGAAATTATCAATTAGTTCTTAAATTTATTCATGACTAAATGATAGGCTATTAATTATGATGACAGCATCTATCGAGCATAAGTCGCTATATGCCATATAGATTGTTTGTCCTCTTAACCAAGATGTATGGAGACACTGGTATGGCATACAGATGAGATGTATGGGTACATCATCATTGAATGTAACCAACTTCAGAGCATTCTGCTATTAAGAATGTCTCAAATGGGATATAGGTATAAGTATCCCTTAGACCTGAGATCACTTCGGTGACTTACAAGCAACTTACTGTGCTTCAGTACCGAACAAACTAAATTTCTAATTCAGCAACGGAAGCCTTCTGGGCACAGTCAAGTATTTGCAAAGTTGGAGTATGATCAAGATGAAATTGACCACTCCAAGAGTTAGAGAAGAATGTATCACTGTATTTCAATATAGCAAAACCTTGTCTAGGATAATCCATCAAATGGATTTGGTATTTTAAAATACAATATGGACAACCTGATCAGAGTTCATAGTTGAACTCTGATGTGTCCTACGAGCATTATGGTCAAGGGGATGAATTATATGGAAATTATATCCATATGGATTCTAAGGATGGTGTTCTACACCTTCGACCTATCCGATCATCGGATATCATTGCTAGATGGTAACTTCGATTAGTACAAAAATTTATTCCTATGCTATCGGCTTAAGTTCGAACCTATGAGATCACACACATTAGAGCTTATGATCTAATTGGATGATTGATCAACGATTAAGAATCGTTCTAAGGTTAAACAATCAATATGATTAGTGTTTAACCTAGTGCAAGTGTTGCAGAAGGATCGATTAGCAATTGGATTGCTAATTGGCTTAATTTGATTAAGCCAACAGGCTAAGATTAAGTCTAATTAAATATGATTTAATTACATTTGGTTTGGGCTTAATTGGATCAATTCTAATTGGTTTATTACATAAGCTAAGTACAAGAAAGAACTAGTCCTAGTCTAACTAGGACTCAGATTAAACTAATTTTTTAATTTAATTATAAAATAAATCAAAATTAAATCTAATTTAATCTAATTTAATTAAATTCTTAAATGGGTTAGGGTCTTGTTGGGGATAAATTTCGCTCCCGCTGAAGTCCAGCCTGATGCTTAGCCTAATGCAATCGATAATCATGGAAGAGCTTCAATCCAGAATTCTCCCTCCAGCGGCCGAACCCCAACCAATCTGCTCCAATGGCCGAACTCGTTCAGTAGCCAACTCCTTCAGAGCCGAACTCTTTCGACTTCTCTTTCAATCAGATTCCGAACTTCAGGAGCCGAATTCCTTCCGAACTTCTTCTTCAGTCGAATTTCTTCAGAAGCCAAACTCCTTTCAAACTTCTCCAGCAATTGGATTCCTCCAAGAGCCTAACTCCTTTCAGATCTCTCCTTCAGTCGGGTGCCTACAGGAGCCGAACTTCTTCCAAATTTCTCCTTCAGTCAAGTCCCTCAAAGAGTCGAACTCCTTCTAGACTTCTCTACCAATCAAATTTCTCCAGGAGCCAAACACCTTTCGGATCTCTCCTTCGGTCATATATCTATAGAAGCCAAACTCCTTCCAAATTTCTCATTCGACCAAACTTCTGCACCAATCGAATTCTTTCTGAACTTCTCCATCAGTCGAACTCCATCCAGATTCCTCCAGTGGATTACTTTCAGATTTTAACTAGCATTCCTTCCGAATGATCCCCTCTAGCCATGTTTCCTTTAGGAGTCTGAACTCTCTTGGAATTGATGTGTATGTCAAAGCTCTTCACCAACCAACATCTGCTTCCTCCGAACTTCGACTATTAAATCTCAATGAGTGGCAACTTCATGGCAATGGATACCACTCTTCGTAATAAACTTCACGTGACCCCGAGTGGTCTACACGGAACAACCACTTCATAACAATGGACACCTGATGTGAGCGACCCAGCTTATGACATTCATCTATAAAAAGGGATCCCTCAGATACATTTTCTCTAAGCTCTCTTCTCCTTTCCGAAACTCTACTGAATTCTTATCTGAGTATTTCATTTTTCTTGGTCAGAAGAGCTGACTTGATCATCGGAGGGTCCTACCGAACCCACCAACACCGACTTCAGATGAAACTTTATTTTGTAGGTCACCGACAATGACCTCGTCATCCTCAACTTCAGCTCGATCCGACGTCAATCAGATTCTGCACCAACAGAATTGGCACTAGAGGAAGGGCCCTCTATTTTTGAAGTACCCTTGTACTTAAAGGAGTGCTTAACCGACCCTTTGAATCTTCTTCTCCAAAATCCATCTTATCCTCTCCCTTAATCCCATGAAATGCCTCCAAAGAGGGTGACTACCTGAAGATCTACCACTTCTATCACTAGATCTGGACCAGATCCTTCTGTCCCTGCTCCATCATCGGTACTTCAATCTCTTCCTCCATCGACGGCCATGGTAGATCTAGAGCAGTTCAACCTACTGATGCGGTGGATTCAGGGCCTCACCAAGATTGTGCAGGCCATGTGGCAGCCTCCGACTATGATTTCATCAGAAAATCCACCATTAGGATGTCAAGAACCGATCCCAAGGAGGAGCACTTGGACTAGCATATCTGTCGCCCTTGGGAAGGAGAAATAGAGAGCAGGAGATTCTTGCTTGGATCAAAATTCTTCTCTAGAAGGGATCTTCCCCATCCACTGTCGAAAGCCTTCCAAGATCTACGATCGAGATGACGTCCTCGATCAAAAATTATGGAAGATGGATCGACGGATTGAGAAACTCTACCACGTCGCCTCGGTTTATCATGATGACGTCCACATCGATCTCTCTTTCTCTCTCCAAATTATGCAAGAGCCCATTCCGTCGAACTTCAAGCTCTCCTAATTTGAAAGCTACGATGGAACCTTTGATCTGGTTGATCATCTGAAAGCCTTCCAGACCATGATGCTGCTCCATGGCACACCAAACATCATATTATGTCGAGCTTTTCCACCTACCTTAAAGGAAGCAGCAAAAAACTAGTACTCGATATTGAAGTCGGGTACGATCTTTTTCTTTGATCAGATCAACCATCAGTTTGTAGCTTATTTTGTTAGCAACCGGCATCCCCATCGAGGTTCAGATTTCTTGATAAATATCAAGCAGAAAGTGGGAAAATCCATCCGAACTTATGTCACTCGATTTAATACTGCTGCATTGAAGGTCCAGAATCTGAACCAGTCAGTTACAATGGATGCACTCAAGGATGGCCTCCAGAAGAATGATTTGCTCTTCTCCTTGGAGAAGAAGTACCCTAGGGACTTTGCCGATCTGCTAGCTCGGGCTGAGGGATATATCCGAGCGGAAGAAGCCTTCAAATTGAAGGATGAGGAAGCCGCAGGAGAGTGGCAAAGACCCATCGCTAATGGAGGGCTTCATTCGACCACGCTCACAAACCCCCCTTGGAGCGCAAGTGAGCCCAAACTTCTTCTCAAGCTTGTCATCAAAGAAGCCCTGACAGAAGGGCACGAAGAAGTTTCCCCCTTGAAAGGTTCCACAACCATGCCACCCTTAATGCTCCTAAAGCTCAAGTTCTGATGAAAATCAAGAATCAGCTACCGAGACTAGAAGAATTACGATCTTTTTCAAATAAGTGCAATCGAAGCAAGTACTGCCTCTACCATCATGACCATGGCCACGATACTGAAGAATGCATTTAGCTTCAAGACAAAATCGAGAAGCTTATCAGGAGAGATCGGTTGGGTCGATTCCTCAGACGTCGGCCTAAACAAAAGTAGATCGGCCAAGGGCACTACCGTAGTCAAAACCATCAATAAGAAAGGAATAATAAGAAGATCGGCCGTCTCTCGACATCATCAACACTATCTCTGAGGGGCTTGGTACTTCGACGAGCCACCATCTCTCAGTCTCAGAGCCCGAGGAAGCTTGCCCCGAATTGAAAAGGCCCATATGAAATAGAGGAGGTCGTCCAGCTCGAAACTTATCACCTGAAGGAGCTCGAAGGAAGAATGCTCCCACGATCTTAGAATTTAGAAAATCTGAGGATGTACTATCAGTAATTTTTCTTCAATAAAACTCCTCCATTTCAATATTATTATTTTTTGATGCAAAAACTATATGATGACAGGAAAGAAGCAATCAATAGTGGCCATGCTAGGAACAAGAGGAGAATCACGTCCTAACATGAGCAAGTCAAAGTCTTTCAATCTCGACTGGAGATAAGATCTCCTCCGAACTTCAACATCTACGTCAACAGGAGATAAGATCTCCTTCAACCTCAACTGGAGATAAGATCTCCTCAAATCTTCAACATCTACGTCAATAGGAGATAAGATCTCCTTCAATCTCGATTGGAGATAAGATCTCCCCCGAGCTTCTACGTCAATAGAAGATAAGATCTTCTTCAATCTTGACTGGAGATAAGATCTTCTTCAACCTCGATTGGAGATAAGATCTCCTCCGAGCTTTTACATTAATAGAAGATAAGATCTCCTTCAATCTCGATTGGAGATAAGATCTCTCGAGAGCTTCTATGTCAATAGGAGATAAGATCTCCTTCAACCTCGGTTGAAGATAAGATCTCTCCTAAGCTTCAACGTCTACGTCAACAGCTTCAACCTTGGCTGGAGATAAGATCTTTCTTGAGCTTCAACATCTAAGTCAACAGGAGATAAGATCTTCTTTAATCTCGATTGGAGATAAGATCTCCCTCGAGTAGCTACGTTAATAGGAGATAAGATCTTTCAACCTCGGTTTGGAGATAAGATCTTTTTCGAGCTTCAACATCTATGTCCATAGCTTCAACCTTGACTGAAGATAAGATCTCTCCCAAGCTTCCACGTCAATAGGAGATAAGATCTCCTTCAACCTCAATTGGAGATAAGATCTCCCCTAAGCTTCTACGTCAATAGGGAGATAAGATCTCCTTCAATCTCAACTGAAGATAAGATCTTTTCTCGATCTTTAAAGTCAACATCAATAAAAGATAAGATCTCTTTCAACCTCGACTAGAGATAAGATCTCCTCGAGCTTCAACGTCTACGTCAACAAGAGATAAGATCTTCTTCAACCTTGGGTGCAAATAAGATCTTCCCTGAGCTTCAAAGTCTACGTAAATAGGAGATAAGATCTCCTTCAATCTCGGCTGGAGATAAGATCTCCTCTGAGCTTCAAAGTCTACATCAATAGGAGATAAGATCTCCTTCAACCTCGACTGGAGATAAAATCTTCCTCGAGCTTTAAAGTCTACGTCAACAGAAGATAAGATCTCCTTCAACCTCGACTGGAGATAAGATCTCCTCCGAGTTTCTATGTTAATAGGAGATAAGATCTCCTTCAATCTCGATCGGAGATAAGATCTCTCCCGAGCTTCAACCTAAACTAGTGCAGAGCCCAGAAGTGAACTTTGACAGTCGCCTTTTTTATACTTTCTTCCTTTAAGTTTCAAACTCGAAAGTAAGGGAACTATTATTGGAGATAAATCATGCTTCCACCAAAGTCCAGCCTGATGCTTAGCCTAATGCAATCGGTAATCATGGAAGAACTTCAATCCAAAATTCTTCCTCCAGCGATCGAACCCCAATCGATCTTCAGTGGCCAAACTCGTTCAGTAGCCAAACTCCTTTAGTCAGACTCCTCCAAGAGTCAAACTCCTTATGAATTTCTTCTTCAGTCGGATTTCTTCAGAAGTCGAACTCCTTCCAGACTTCTCCTTCAGCCAAATCTCTCAAGAGGCCGAACTCCTTCTAGACTTCTTCTTCAATCGGATTTTTATAAGAGCCGAACTTCTTTCAGACTTCTCCTTCAGTCGGATTTCTCCAAGAGCTGAATTCCTTCCGAACTTTTCCAACAGTTGGATTCCTCCAGGAGCCTAACTTCTTTCGGATCTATCCTTCAATCGGATGCCTATAGGAGCTGAACTCCTTTCGGATTTCTTCTTTAGTCAAGTCCCTCAAGGAGCTGAACTCCTTCCAGACTTCTCCATCAATCGAATTTCTCCAGGAGCTGAACTCCTTTTAGATCTCTCCTTCAATCAGGTGCCTATAGGAGCCGAACTCCTTCCAAATTTCTCATTCGATCGAACTTCTGCACCAGTCGGATTTCTCCTGAACTTCTCCATCAGTCAAACTCCATTTGGATTCCTTTAGTGCATTACTTCTAGATTTCAACTAGCATTCTTTTCGGATGATCCTCTCTAGTCGTGTTCCCTTTAGGAGTCCGAACTCTCCTGAAATTGATGTATGTCAAAGCTCTTCACCAACCAACACTTGCTTCCTCCGAACTTCGACTATTAAATCTCAACAAACGACCACTTCATGGCAACGGATACCACTCTCTGTAACAAACTCCATGTGGTCCTAAGCGATCCACTATCGAACGGCCACATCATAATAATGGATACCTCTCTCCATAACAAACTCTACGTGGCCCCGAGCGACTCACTATCAGATGGTTACGACAAGCTCCATCTATAAAAAGTGATCCTCTAGATATATTTTCTCTGAGCTCTCTTCTTCTTTCCAAAATTCTACTGAATTCTTGCCTGAGCACTCCATTTTTATTGGTCAGAAGAGCTGACTTAATCATTGAAGGATCCTATTAAAGCCCCCACTACCGACTCTAGATGAAACTTTATTTTGTAGATCACCAATGGCGACCTCATCTTTCTCGACTTCAGCTTGATCCAACGTCAATCAGATTCTACACCAATAGACCTTATTTAATTGGGTTGATTTAATCTTGATTTTATTTGATTAAAAGATCTTGTTTGACCAAGTCAAAAAAGAAGTCCTAGTGTGACTAGGACTTCCTATCTCCTTGCACCACCTTGGTCCCAATGCCCTCATACCTAATTTTTAGATATTTTTCATAAAAAAACTCTTTCTTCCTAATTTTCATGCCCCCTCTATCCTTTCAAGTCATATTTGGAAGTTAGGTAGAAGACCAAGTCAAAGAAGAAATTGATTTTACTTAGGATTCTATGGGATAGAATCCTTGTAGACTAAAACATCTTTCCTTAAGTGTCGCCCCCTCTTTTAATTAATCCTTCCCTTATTTCATAAAAATAATCTTCTTTTTTGTGCACCCTTCCTTGCTGGTCCATGCCAAAAAAATTATGGAGGAGGCACCCAATTATGGAGGAGGCGCCCAACTACCCAATTATGGAGGAGGCGCCCAAGAGTTGGGCGCCCCATCAACTTTCCATGTTTGGATATTCCTAGTCTAAAAATTTGACCTAACTTGGACTCTTCTTTTTTTCTTTTAGTTGGATGAATTTTGTTCTAATTTTTTCATAGAATATAGAGCTTTGGGAGAGGCTTGGGGTGTGCAATAATTAGAGGAAGAGGTTCCTTGGGCATGGGGGTTCCATAAGCACCAAACTAGGTGTCTAGGTGAGAGAAAAGAGAAGAAGAAGAAGAGGGTCTTCTTCTAGAGCTGTTATATTTTCAATTTCTCCTTCTTTTTTTTGAGTTTTTTTGAGAGAGTCTCAGATCAGCAAACTCTCATATTCCTTCTTATATTTTGGAGAGTCCAAATTTTAAAGAAGGGAGCATCGGATTGACCATCGAAGAAGGATCAGCATAATACTAGCATGCTGTACTAATTTTCTGCATCGAACTTCAGATTAGAGATCGTAGGCTCATATGGACGACTCCTAGAGGCCAGATACATGTGCAGCTCATGACTTCATCCTCAAATTTGGATCAACAAGTTAGACATTTAAACTTGCTCAGCTAATAGATCTGATCTATAACTTCATACCTGCATTTGATGTAGTATAGATCTAGATTAATTTGATCAATCTTTTTCTTTCTTATTTAATTTTAATTTTTAATTTGATATCATACCTTAATCATATAATGAATCTAAGATCTAGGAGTTTATATAATTATTTAAATAAATTTTAGATTTATTTAAGTCTTTCACTGCAAGATCTTGAAAAAGTTTTAAGATCTACCTATGAAACTCTAGATCTGGTTCCTTCAATTGGTATCAGAGCCTAGGTTCTTATTACATAATTTTTATGCATGTCCAGATTATTTTTTAAATTAAATCTAATTTATAATCTAATTATTAAATCTAAAATTAAAAAAAATAAAATATTTTAGATTGCATGGATTGTCATAAGGTTGTCTTGCTATAAGGTTTATCCCTTACAATGAATAGGTTGTCCTAGTACGTGCTGATCTAAAATATTGATCATAAAATTTTAGATTAGATCTATGAGATTTTATTATCTGATTAAAAATATTTTAATTTAATTTCAATCATCAAAAATATGTTAGATTTGATCTAGGAAGATTTATGATTGATTATTATTGAAATTATTTCAATTACATGAACCTGTTTAGATTAGATCTAAAGTAGTTTTATATTTTTTTTTACTTGCATATTGATTATGAATCAAACATACAACTTGGTTGATAGAACCATGTTGTAAAAATATTTTACAAATATGAAAATCATTTTTGAAAAGTCGAACCCCAACCCTCAGTCCAAAACTTAATTGAGAATTAAGAAGTTGATTGATTAGAATCTAGGATTGTAAATTGAAGATCCTAAGACATAAATCATAACATTGGGTTAAATGGATTAGTAGAGATTAGGTTCATTAATTAGGTTAGACCTAGGGTTAGATTAAAGAATGGACTTAATTAAAAAATTGACTAAATCTAATCAATTATTGTCTTAGATTAGGTCAAGGATTCTCTAGATCAATTACAATAGTTGTATTTGGTCAAGTCCATGTCTTTAACAAAAACCAAGATGGCTTGATTCTTGGCTACGCGGTCTAACATGAACTGTTAGGTTAATCTAATTGAAACTAATTAAATTAATTATTGTCTAAGGTAAACCAGACTAATGATTTTTAATTGACAGTCCGCTTACCTGGCCATTTTATATGGTGTCTAAGGCTAGCCTGGTAGACTCTTCCACTGATCAAACTTACCTAGCCTCTTGATAAGATTATATTTTGATCTGATTGTTTGACTATTCGAGCTAATCCATGTCAGCTAGGTAAATCAGTTTGACTGATTTAGATGCTCCCAGACCATCCTATTAATGATCTTCCTCGAGCTTACTTGGTGAAGTTAGTGGGAGGATCATGACAAGCTAATTAATCTGACCTACTCGCTTCTATAAATAAATCCTCTAAAATTATTAGATCCCTAAATTAAAATAATTATATGATAACTGGATCATAGCCTCCCATTAAAGTAGATGATAATGGATCCATCAGTTAGATAATCATTGAAAGCTCAAAGATCTGGTACTTATCGGTTGATGGAATTATCATTCATTATATGATCTCTTGGATATATCTTTCTAAATAATGGTCAGGTGGGCCAACCAAAGTTGAGCCTGATCATTCATTGGTTGGATGGGCCAAGTATGGTCATGTTAATGGTTGGACCTAACTGGACACTTTTTTGAGAAGGCCAAAGCCAACTGATCAGGGCCTGGAGTAAAATTTAATTACTAAAAATTATTTAAAAAAATAATTAGTTATGAACCTATCCATAGATGTACATGGGTGGGCCAACCAAAGTTGGGCTTGTGTACGGTCTATGTGGATTTTAGTACCAACTAAAAAATTAGGATAATTCTTCAAATTGGAGGTAGAGGCTATCAATTCAAATGAAATAGTGGAAGAAATTTTTTGATTAAAGTTCAAATCTTTAGATTTAATGAATCAATTACTAATTATATTTTGATTTTTCTTTGTGTAGACATGACCACTTCTCTATTGCTCCGATCATTATTGGATAATGATAAATTGGTGGGATCCAACTTCGATAGCTGGTATCGAAAGTTGAAGATTGTCCTAGAGCATGAACGGATCCTAAATGTGCTGACGGATCCTGCACCTGAGGAGCTAGCTATCAATGCACGTGGAATAGTCAGAGACACTTATTAGAAGTGGCTTAGTGATCGAACCATGGTATGCTGCATTATGTTGGCTGCGATGAGAGATGAGTTCAGTCATAAGTTTGAGATAGCTCAGTCAAATGAAATGCTCCAAGTGTTGGAGGATTCTTTTGGCACATCTGATGACGTTGAGAGACACAAGACTAGTTGTACCATCTTCAACGTCAGAATATGGGATGGTGCTTCTGTCACTGATCATGTATTGTACATGATCGAGCTAATAGAGCGCTTGAGCAAGCTCAGCTTTTTCTTGCACAAACAACTTGAAAAGGATGCAATACTGAACTCGCTGCCCAAGTCTTATCTCCTATTCCTTACACATTATAGAATGTCAAAGCCTGAAGTGGACTACCATGGATTATTGGGGTTACTTCAGAACTTTGAGAAAGATCACCAACTCCATAAGGAGTCGGTGAACTTAGTGGGAGGTTCGTCTTCTCGTTCTTGATCCTTTGAGGAAGAAAAGAAGAATAAGAAGAAGAAAGCCAAAAAGGTGCATGTTCATGCTAGGACACTTGTGCAAGCTCAGACCCCAAAGACCAAGCTCGATAAGAGTCAAGTTAAATGCTTCTTTTGCAAGAAGCAGGGGTACTAGAAGAGGAACTATTCTCAGTACATTGCCTTCCTGATCTGAACAAGCAGAGAAAGAAGCAAGCTATTGCTGGGCAAGGTATTTATATGATAACTCCTTATAATTTTTTTATTTATGATATTACTGACTGGATATTGGATACCGGTAGTCCTTACCATATTTGTAATTCGTTACAGGGGTTGCAGATCAGTAGAAGATTCGAGCAAGATGAGAGATTCCTGAATGTTGGAGATGGAAGACCAATTCTAGTTCTAGCTTTAAAAATTTTGAAACTTGTATTTGAATCTCATACCATTGTTCTTAGTGATTGTCATTTCTATCCTAGTCTGTAGGCCTTTTGGCCATGAATAATTATGAAATTTTAATAAAAAAATAAGTTTGTAATGTCATTGTGAATGGTGTTACTGCTTTCTATGGACAATTGAATAATAGTATATACATGTTATCACAATCTATTAATGTAGTCTATTCTATTGGCAAGCATCCTAAATTAGATAGTGTATCAGATATCTACTTATAGCACTGTAGACTAGGTCATATAAACAAGAATAGGATAAATAGGTTGACTCAGGAGGAAATCATCGAAGTTAATGATTGTGAATCACTTTCAACCTGTGAGTCCTATCTTCTTAATAAAATGACCAAGTCACCTTTTACTGAAAATGGTGAGAGAGCCAATGAGCTCTTAAGTTTAGTACATACTGATGTATGTGGACCAATAAGCATAAGTGTCAAAGGTGGATATGTTTACTTCATCACTTTCACAGATGATCTATCTAGATATGGATATATTTATCTGATGAAACATAAGTCGAATTCTTTTGAAATATTCAAATGATTTCGAAGTAAAGTAGAAAAATAAACTGAAAAGAGTATTAAAACTCTTCGATCTGACTGAGGAGAATACCTTTCTGATGAGTTTCTCACATATTTAGGAGAGAATAGAATTCTCTTCCAATGGACTCCTCCTAGAATACCACAGCATAATGGTGTGTCAGAAAGAAGGAATCGAACTCTGTTAGATATGGTCCGATCCATGATGAGATTTGCTAGCTTGTTGATATCCTTCTAGGGATATGTACTCGAATTGACTTGTTATATATTAAATAGGGTTCCAAGTAAATCTATAGTTAAAATTCTATATGAGATATAGACAAGGCATAAGCCAGCACTTTCACATCTTAGGATTTGGGGGTGCCCGACTTATGTCAAACGGTTAGTTACAGATAAACTTGAACCTAGGTCTAATAAGTGTACATTCATAGGATACCCAAAAGAGACCAAAGGATACTATTTTTACCATGCTGATGAACAAAAGATGTTCGTCAGCCTTAAAACAACCTTTTTGGAAAAAAAGATTTTTGATGAAGGAACCGTTGCCTCTAAGGTTGAACTTGATGAAGTTCAATAGATAGAAAGTCGGATATAGAATGTTGAATCTAAGTCAGATTTGATCAGATCAGATCCGAAGCCTAGTGAACCTACACCATTAAGGCGATCCGATAGAGTATCCCATCATCCAAATAGATACCATGGATTCTTGATCCAGGATGGTGATCCCATCAAACTCGATGAGAATGATAAGGACCGATCACTTATATGGATGCGATGCAGAGATCCGACTCTGAGAAATGGCTAGAAACCATAAGATCTAAAATAGATTTCATGAAGGTCAATGATGTATGGACATTAGTTGACCCATCTGAAGGGATTAAACCCACTGGGTATAAATAGGTCTTTAAAAGGAAGAGGGGCGTAGATGAAAAGGTGGAGACCTATAAAGCCCATCTAGTTATCAAAGGGTATCATCAATGTTATGATATTGATTATGATTAGATATTCTCCTCTGTGAGAATGCCCAAATCCATTTGGATCATGCTTGCCATTGCTGCCCATCTGGACTATAAGATCTGGCAGATGGATGTGAAGACAGCTTTTCTAAATGAAGAGCTGACCGAAGAGGTGTACATGATACATCCTGAAGGATTTATATCTACAGATGAGTCTAAGTTGTACAAGCTTCAGAGATCCATTTATAGATTGAAGCAGGCATCTCGGAGTTGGAACATGCGTTTTGATAAAGTGATCAAAACGTATGGCTTCGTTAAGAACGAAGAAGAATCCTACATTTATAAATGGGCAAATGATCCAGCAGTGGTATTCCTTATTTTATACATGGATGATATTCTCTTAACCGAAAATGACATCCCCGCACTACAAGGAATAAAAGTCTAGTTGTCATCATAGTTCTTCTTGAAGGACTTAGGTGAAGCATCCTACATCCTAGGGATGAAGATCTATAGGGATAGATCTAAAAGAATGCTTGGTATATCCCAATCTATGTACATAGAAACTGTGCTGAAGAGGTTCAGCATGGAGAATTTCAAAAAAGGCTATCTTCCGATAGGCCAAAAAATTTCTCTCTTTAAGAAGGATTGTCCGACAACTCTTGAAGAAAGAGAGCGTATGAGTAGAATTTCATATGCTTCGACAGTAAAATCTATTATGTATGCAATGATATGTACGAGATCAGATGTGGCATACTCAGTAGAAGTAGTGAGTAGATACCAGTCTGATCCTAAAGAAAATTACTAAAAGATGGTTAAAACCATCCTTAAGTATTTGAGAAATATGAAAGACCAATGATTGGTTTATAGTGAGTCAGATCTGAAGCTTGTGGGGTTTACAAACTCCAGCTTTCAATCTGAACATGATGATAGAAAAAGTATGTCGGGGTATATCTTTACTCTAAATAGTGGAGCCATCTGCTTAAAAAGTTTCAAGCAGCATACAGTGGCTAACTCTATTTGCGAAGCAGAGTACATGGTAGCATCAGATACAGCAAAGAAAGCTATGTGACTGAGGAAGTTCATCACCGAGCTCAAAGTAGCATCCTCCATTGATAGTCTAGTCCTGCTCTACTGCGATAGCACTAGCGCCATAGCGCAAGTAAAGAAATCGAAGGCACACTAGTGAGCAAAGCACATTCTGCGCCGCATCCATTTGATCCATGAGATCGTGGATCATGGTGACGTCGACCTTTAAAAGATTGACGAAAAGAAGAACCTAGCCGACTCCTTCACTAAAGCCCTGGCAATTAAGAAGTTCGACAACCATAAGTCGAAGATGGATATTAGATACTGTGCCAAGTGGCTTTAGGATAAGTGAGAGTTATTGAAAATTGTGTCTCAAAGCCAATCATCAGTCTGTTGACAGTTGAGATATTATAATTAATTTATTAATTAATAAAAAATATTTTGACATCTTTTTTCATCACAAATTACATCTTCTAATGAACTCCACTATTGTGATGAAATCCTTAGGACTATTTAGTTTCAATAAAGAGAGAATTTATCGATTAGTCCTTAAATTTGTTTACGACCAAATGATAGGCTGTTAATTAGGACGACAGTGTCTATCGAGCATA
Organism: Cocos nucifera; assembly: GCA_006176705.1. NCBI lineage: Eukaryota > Viridiplantae > Streptophyta > Magnoliopsida > Arecales > Arecaceae > Cocos > Cocos nucifera. Next base: position 1,028,661 of record QRFJ01000130.1, read on the forward strand.
GGTCGCTATATACCATATAGGTTGGTTGTCCTCTTAACCAAGATATGTGGAGACACTGGTATGGCATACAGATGAGATGTATGGGTACATCATCATCGAACGTGACCAACTCTAGAGCATTCTACTATCAAGAATATCTCTGATGGGATATAAGTATAAGTATCCCTTAGACCTGAGATCACCTCAGTGACTTGCAAGCAACTCACTATGCTTTGGTACCGGACTAACTAAATTTCTAATTCAGCAACGAAAGGCTTCTGAGCATAGTCAAGTACTTACGAAGTCAGAGTGTGATCAAGATGGATTTGACCACTCCAAGAATTGGAGAAGAATGTATCACTGTATTTCAATATAACAAAACCTTGGCCAGGATAATCCATCAGATGGATTTAATATTTTAAAATATAATATAGACAACCTGATCGAAGTTAATAGTTGAACTCTGATGTGTCTTATGAGCATTATAGTCAAGGGGATGAATTATATAAAAACTATATCCGCATGGATTCTAAGGATGGTGTTCTACACCTTCGACCTATCCGACCGTCGGATATCATTGCTAGATGATCATTTCGATTGGTACAAAAATTTATTTCTATGCTATCGACTTAGGTTCAAACCTATGAGGTTACATACATTAGAGCTTACGATCTGATCAGATGGTTGATCAATGATTAAGAATCATTTTAGGGTTAAACAATCAATATGATTGGTGTTTAACCTAGTACAAGTATTACAGAATGATCGATTAGCAATTGAATTACTAATTGGCTTAGTTTGATTAAGCCAATAGGCTGAGATTAAATTTAATTAAATATGATTTAATTAAATCTGATTTGGGCTTAATTGGATTAAGTTCAATTGATTTATTGGATAAGCCAAGTGCAAGAAAGAACTAGTCTTAGTCTAACTAGGACTCGGATTAACCCAATTTTTTAATTTGATTAAAAAATAAATTAGAATTAAATCTAATTTAATTAAGGTCTTAAATGGGTTAGGTCTTATTTAATTAGATTGATTTAATCTTGATTTTATTTGGTTAAAAGATCTTGTTTGACCAAGTCAAAATAGGACTCCTAGTGTGACTAGGACTCCCTATCTCCTTGCACCATCTTGGTCCCAATGCCCTCCATACCTATTTTTAAGGTATTTTTCATGGAAAATTCCTTTCTTCCTGATTTCCATGCCCCCTCTCTCCCTCTAAGTCATATTTGGAAGTTAGGTGGAAGACCAAGTCAAATGAGGAATTGATTTTGCTTAGGATTCTATGAGATAGAATCCTTATTGATCAAAACATCTTCCCTTGATTATCGCCCCCTCTTTTAATTAATTCTTCTCTTATTGTATAAAAATAATCTTCTTTTTTGTGCACCCTCCCTTACTGGTCCATGCCAAAAAAATTATGGAGGAAGTGCCCAAGAGTTGGACGCCTTAACAACTTTCCATATTTGGATATTCCTAGTCTAGGAATTTGACCTAACTTGGACTCTTCTTTTTTTTTTATTGGATGAATTTTGTTCTTATTTTTTCATAGATACAGAGCTTTGGGAGAGGTTTGGGGTGTGCAAAAATTAGAGAAAGAGGGTCCTTGGGTGAGGGGGTTCCATAGGCACCAAACTAGGTGTCTAGGTGAGAGAAAAGAGAAGAAGAAGAGGATCTTCTTCTAGGGCTATTTTATTTTCAATCTCTCCTTCTTTCTTTTAAGTTTTTTTTGAGAGAGTCTCAGATCATCAAACTCTCATCTTTTTTTTCATATTTTAGATAGTCTAAATTTCGAAGAAGGGAGCATCGGATCGACTGTCGAAGAAGAATCAGTACAGTACTAGCATGCCATACTGATTTCCTACATCGGACTTCAGATCAGAAATCGTAGGCTCGTGTAGACAACTCCTAGAGGCTAGATGCGTGTGCTCATGACTTCATCCTCAAACCTGGATCAATAAGTTAAAATATCTAAACTTTCTTAGGTAATAGATCTGATCTATAAACTTCATACCTACATTTGATGTAGTATAGATCTAGGTTGATTTGATCAACCTTTTTTTTCTTATTTGATTTTAATTTTTGATTTGATATCATACCTTAATCATGTAATAGATCTGAGATCTAAGTATTTACATAGTTATTTAAATAAATTTTAGATTAATTTAAGTCTTCTGCTATAAGATCTTGAAAAAGTTTCAAGATCTACCTATGAAACCCTAGATCTGATTCCTTCACTGACGACATTGGAAGCCTGTGAAGAGATGCTCGCCTCTGATCAATAGCTGGTCGGCATATGTCCGGGCCTGCATCAGATCCTTTCAAAGTCCTCAGGCCTCAAGACCTGAGATAGATGGTCATGGGGGCCAGAGGTATCCGGATCCTCACTCGCGAGCGCATCTAACTGATCCTGTAATTATAAATGTAAATAAAATTTTATAAGAAATGCTATAATACTAATCATATATACTAATATATTTAATACTTATAAAAAAATTTTCGATCATGGCGTTCATTGACCTACCCTTCTTGTCCGTATGGTTGGATCGAAAGATCTTGCTACGATTGGGCATCACTCTATCTCTCATCAGCTATAACGAAATGGCGCACTCAGTTTTATTATAAACATGAAAAAAATATTAATTTAATTTATCTAGTAAGATTTGAGAATTCATTACCTCTCTATGCACATGACTGGCCATAGACTCACGGTTGAGAGTGTGCGTATACTCTTGAGCTGTCCGATTCTTCTGGTCCTTACGGAAGGTAGTCTAACAAGTATTTAAATAAATAATAAATATTTAAAAAATATTTAAATATAACTTTAAGTTATTAAAAATTTAAAAGTTAGTAATTTTATCTCAAACTTCTAGCTCCTCCAATGTATAACCATCCTCTCTCACTGACTCGAAGGACAGTTCTGTATCCAAGGAACAAGCTCCTCTGGAGTGTCTTATCGGTACTCATGCCATCCTCTATGGTGCTTGACCTTGTAGCTCCGGTACAACTCTCCGATCTTTTTCAGTCGGGCATCTCGAGCCCTTTTGTGATCAGAAAAGTCGTATCTCCTCTGCACAAAATTATCAAAAATCAGTTACAAAATTATTCTAATCAAATATAGTATAAACATGTAAAATATATAAATATAATTAAGATGCCACTTACCTATATCTCCTTCCACATTCAGTCCTCGACAGTATCATCCATCAATCGTCAGTCTTTAGGCTCTACGAAAATAATGTCTGACCACCTCACAAGCACTCTAAAAAAAATGCATCTTCCGTGTGGTCTCTTCCTACTGGTCCCTCCCCTCCAGATCATACTGTTATCAATCCCTCATGCTGGCGGCGTTTCACATATGCGCGCATACATGTGGGACCATGATAATATTCCTATTGGATGATGCCACCTGCAATAAAAATACATGTATTGCAAATTATAAGGTATATACAAACATATAATAAAAATAAATAAATATATATAATAAAAATTACACTCAGATGTCAGTGAGAGTAGCATGTGTTCGGAGATGTGGTGACAGTAGAGCTTAGACTGTCGGTGGAGTACTAGATGCTGTCTGGGTAGAGTACTAGAATACTGTCGGTAGATAAGATGCCGATGGTGGAGGTCCTGAAGCCGTCTAGAAACTGTGGAGGTGGGATGCAGGTTCATGCTCTGACTTGCCTCTCCTCAGTGACATCTGAACTCACCGTACACCCATCAATGAAAGCAGAAGTGCAAGGCTAGCATGGTAATTTTGTGGAGGCCAATCCGTAACCTTACACGGTTAATGAACATTACCAAATATAACATGTAATTAATAATCAAAGAATATCCTAATACCATCCGTACATTATCACTATAAATATACGTATGCCAAAAGATTATGTACACTAATCAATTGACTGGGTCTATCGCTATATCAATACAATAAGCAAAGCACAAGAATGAGGTTCTCTTCAGAGCTCGGCATGACTCCACGCATGGCCTACGCCGGCCATGAACACGGCTCAAGGCATTTAACTACCGACATGGCATAATAAGGCATTGCATGGCATGGCATGGCCCAAGGGCCGTATATTCTTGGCTCAACTCGGCTGTGTGCCATCCCTCTGTATCTTGGTGTTCTTCATCCTTTCCTCATTCTTTTCATCCACGCTGCTCCAACTTCAACTCTCATCTCGAGAGGCCAGACCCCCTCCCTGTCCCTCTCTCCCTCTTCTTATCTCTCCTCTCTCCTCTCTCGATCTCATCCCTCGTCAGTGAGGCTGAACCCCCTCCCTCCCTCTCTCTGCCTCTCTCGATCTACCTCACCGGACGATGGCGGCGAGGCCTGGAACCCCTCCCTCGCCTCTCGTCACTCTCTCGATCTCCCGCCCGCCAGCGGAGGTCGGACCCCCTTCCCTCCCCTCTCTCTCTCGTGCGATCTCCTCCATCAATGAATGGCGGTGAGGTCGAGGACCCCCCCCTCCTCTCGTCCCTCTTCCCTTTCTTAGTTTTTAGGATCCTGAATCCCGGGATTCGCGATGCCCAGGATCCAATTAGGAGTGTCTGGGTCTAGTACTTTCACTTATGGGATCCATCGGATCTTTGGTCGTTTGGATCCACGTATACTAGTAATTAAAATCAGGTCTGGATCTTGAATATTGCCAAGTTCTGATCCGAATCTAAATTTTTGATAAGTCGTAGTTCAATAATTAAATAATAATACTAAATAAATTACAAATAAAAGTAAGCTACTACCTATACTATAGAGGAGGCCGGGTCGCACTCGAAAGTTTCCAAGTGGTTCACTCCAGTAATGGCGCTGACCGAGGACAGCAACGGTGTAGAGGTAACCCTACCGAAATAATAGTAAGAAGTGAGATGAGAGAGCAAGAAAGAAAAGAGAAAGAGAAAAAGAGAAGGAGAGAGGCAGGCCGGCGAGTGCATGATGGGAGAACAGGGGATAGGAGAGCTGGCAGCAGGGCCAGACGGTCGACTGTTTCGGAGGAGGTAGGGGGTGGCGATGCTGGCGATGCGCGGAGCAGGGCAGGCAGGCGGCGGGGGATCCGAGGGCGAGGGCGGAAACGCTGGGTCGCCAGCCGATGGGAGGCGAGGCGGAGTGGCCCCGGTGGAGGGCCAAGGGTGGCAGATCGGCGATGGGAGGCATAGGGTTGTGGCGGCTAGGGATGGGAAGGATAGCGCGCAAGCTCGCCGGGATGAGGAGGGCAAGGCGGAGATGGTGGCTGGGAGATGGCAAAGTGCGGTGGGTGATGGGCGGCCAAGGATTGGCGGACGGGTGGCCGTATGCCGTAGTAGGGGCGACCGTGCCAGTCGAGGATGGGGAGGTGGGGGCGGCAACGCGGCCATGGTCGGAAATGGATGGAGTCTCACCGACGACAGAGAGGAGGGGAGAAAGAGAGAGCGCATTCAAGAGAAAAAAAAAATAAAAATTTTTAACCTAACCTACGATAGCGATTTTCGAACCGCTACCATAGATTTATGGCAGCGGTTATAGTAAACCGCTGCAATAGATCTATGGCAGCAGTTTATAACCGCTGTCATAGATCTATAGCAACGATTTTTAGTAACCACTATCATAGTTTAAAAATATTTTTTTTAATTTTTTTCTAAATATTATATAATTTTAAAATTTAATACTCATCTTCATCGTTCATTATCTAAATAATTATCATTAGAATGTTGTCACAAAAGATTACCTCGATTCGATGGTCCTAGTTTCATCGATCAGAAAAATTTGATTTCGACGATCACGAATGATGATGCAATGACTGATAGATGAAGATCTTCGATCAGTCCAAAAATCTACAATAATGATCTTGATGATATTTATAGTATACTATCAAAGTTTTACTTCAATCGAATATCATTATCATGGTCAATTTAGTACGAAATAATTTTGACTATTAAATTAGAAACAAACGATCAAAGGGCTAAATGATGTTCGATTATGAGATAATTTTTTAATTAAATGATCTTTGCTATAACTTTTAGTACTAATTATATTGACATGATAGATAATTAATAAATCATTATCGTATGAACTATTCACGTAAGCAGATATTGCAAAAGACGAGTATATCTATACACAAACAATGAAGTTAAGAATGCGTTATCAAGTGACTATTATTTTTAGATCCTTCTTTAGTCTTACGAGTTAAATTTTATAATCATCACCATAAAAAATAATTAAAGTAGTAGCCAAGATCATTTATAAAAAAAATTATCTTATAATCGGACATCGTCTGATCCTTTAATCATTCGTTTATCATTTAACGATCGAAATTAACCTATACTAAATTGACCAAGATAATGATATTCGATTGAAGTAAAACTTTGATAGTATGCTACAAAAATAACTGAGATCATCATTGTGGATTTTCAGACCTGTCGAAGATCTTCATCTATCAGATCATCGCATCATCGTTTATGGTCGTTGAAATCAAATTTTTCTGATCGATGAAGCTAGGACCATCAGATCGAGATGATCTTTTGCGATGATACTCTAATGATAATTATTTAGATAATGAACGGTGAAGATGGACATTAAATTTTAAAATTATACATTATTTAGAAAAAAATAAGAAAAAAAAATATTACGAACGGCTATTAAATAAATCGCTGCCACTTAGATCTGAGTGAGTATTAGCCAGTGGTTATAAAAAATTGCTACATATACATCCAATATATGACAACGGTTACTTGTAACCGTTGCCATAGGTCGGACTATGGTAGCAGTTTCTTGTAACCGCTGCCATAGGTCAAACTTATAGCAGCGGTTTCTTGTAACCGCTGCCATAAACTCTATTACAGTAATTTCAAAAATCGCTATCATAGTATGCGCTGTCGTAAGCTCTTTTTGTAGTAGTGAAATAAGCTTAAAATACTAGAAGAAACTTTTCATCCTTTGCAAAAGAAGAATGAAAAAAGCAATGGAGGAAAAAATAGAGTCCATGAAAACCAACCATGTCTGAGACTTGGTTGATCTATCACTAGGATGTAAAGCCATTAGGAACAAATAAGTTCTCAAGATTAAATGAAAGACAGATAGATCTATTAAAAGATATAAAGCATGTCTAGTGACTACGAGTTACACTCAACAAGAGGGTGTTGATTATAAAAAAAATTTCACCTATGGTGAGGTTTGCCTTGATTCGCCTAATCTTTGCAATAGTTACACATTTAGGATTAGAATTATATTAAATAGATGTAAAGATTGTATTTCTCAGTGGAGAATTGGATGAAGAGATTTATATGAAACAACCAAAAGATTTCGAATGAGTGGGCCAAGAGTGCCGGGCTTCAAAGATTCATATATAATTTGAAACAATCATCTGATAGTGGTATTGAGATTTCATCGTGCCATAACATCTAATGAATTTGTGATGACCGATGAAGGCCACTGTGTATGTTAAGCAATCTGAGAATGATTTCATAATTATATCTCTCTATGTTAATGATATTTTGTCAATTGAAAATTTTATAAGTTTCATCATCACCATTAAGGAATGACTGTCCTCTAATTTTGAAATGAAGGACATAGGAGATGTTGCATATGCGCTTGGAGTTAAGATCATAAGAAATCGATCGAAGAAACTCCTAGCCATATCTCCAGAACCATACATAGAGAAGGTTCTTGAACATTTTAATATGCAAGATTGTAATCCTATTGATACACCAGTAGCAAAGGGTGAGACCTTAAGTCAAAACATGTACCCTAAGACTCTAGAAGAATATAAATAAATGAGAAAAGTCCCTTACTCCAGTGCTATTGGGTGTCTTATGTACGCCATGATGTATACTTAGCCTAATATCTGCTATGTTGTTGGCTTGGTTAGTCATTTTTAGTCAAATCTTGGATTAAAGCATTGGAAAGCAGTTAAAAAAATTTTGAGATATCTACAAGATACAATAGATTTTCGCTCATGTTATCAAAGAAAAGATTTGCACTTGATTGGATATATTGATGCTGATTTGGGTGTGGAGATCTAAATGAGTGCAAGTCAACCTCAGGATATGCATTTTTGCTTAATAATGGTGCCATATTATGTAGTAGTAAGAAACAAATATGCATAACTTTATCAACCATAAAAGTTGAGTTTATAACATGTACTGCCACTACACATTAAGTAATTTGGCTCAAAAGATTCTTATGACACTTAGAGATTGTCCTTGATGCATATAGACCTGTGATAATCTTTTGTGATAGGTAAGCAACAATTGCTTATACTAAAGATCCAAAGTAAACACATAGGCATGAAGCATAATTTTATTAAAGATATTATGGTGTAGAAAGAAGTAGTTTTGCAGTATGTTTCTATGTATCGTATAACTGTTGATTCTTTAATGAAACCAATTCCTAGAGATGTCTATCTATCTCATGTGAAATCTCTAAAATTGTATAGGTTGTAATGTACTAATGTATTTATATATTATTTTAGTGATATGTATATATTATGTTGAAAAGTATACATAATAATAATAATGATAATAATAATAATAATAATAATAATAATAATAATAATATATTATTATTATTATTATTATTATTATTATTATTATTATTATTATTAAAGGTGAAGTTTTTTTTTTTTTTTTTGATAACTCTCTATTATTTGAATAAGAGTGAAAAGTTATTCCTTATCTTACTCTAACCATAAAAGATAATTATCTTCTAGAGATATAAAATAGAATATCTCTTATCCAAGAAAGACAGGAGTGCAGTGAACATAATGCATAAATTTTTTTTATCTCTCAAATTTTCTTTGCAACACGTCAAGAAAGAAATAAGTATATTTAGGTTGTGGTAGGCATTTCTTATTCATGATTTATGTACTATAAGCATATTGGTTAATTGGTGATTCACTCCACAGTTTTTTGGGGTAATTTTTTTTGCACTTGAATGTTTGGAATTTATGAATTTTGAGTATTATAATTAAAAATTTTGATTTTTAATTATTTTAATTATCCAAAAATTCCTTCAAATATATTTTAGAAACATAATAACAAGCATTGCTTCGTTGATCCAAATAATAAGCCTGCAATATTTGCGTTTGAAGGCATTGATTAAGCAGCGCAATAGTACTAGAATAACATTAACCACATTCATGATGCTATAGCAGCCATGAGAAAAGGACAAAGAAAAAGGGAGAGGAGAGAGAGAGAGAGAGAGAGAGAGAGAGAGAGAGAGAGAGAGAGAGAGAGGTACTTCAATTACCGAATTTTCATGATATTAGTTCATCTAGCTTTTTTTTCTTTTTTCTTTTTTTGGGATGAGGAAAAGAGAACTCGTTTGGCAGTCTATCATCCTCGTCACGTCTCCTTGGCACCGGTTTTGAGAGATATCGTAGAGTCCCTCGTGCAGGTACGGTTGTCCAAAAGTGTGCGGACTAACATGCTGAAGTGACTCATTTTCCATTTCCTTGACTGCAGATTCCTCGACCAAATTTGGATGCCCTAGTTAAGAACATGCAAGCCAGAAGACTTAATTAACTTTGTTAGTTTCTTCTGTTTGGATTAATCTCTCTCATTGATATGGATTTTGAATGCTTACAAGATCATAATTCATCTCGGCTTTGGATCAAGAAAAGAATGCGGTTGCCATTGCATGAGGAAGATCTTGACATAATACGGTGAAGAGATCGATGTTTGTCCGAACATCGACACAGATTTTTAACTTCACATAAAAGGGTCATTTACGCCTTGCACGAGCTGAGTTTCGAGTTTGAAGGGGTGGTAGATTAAGTCAACAGCAAATCTTTATTAGTCACATGATAAACAGGGTGCTCCAAGTTCCAACCTACACAATACAAGTGACCATTTTCTGCGATGGGATTTATATCCGACGAGACTTTTTCCCAACTTCAAATCCCGCTCTCTTTCATTCAATTACAGATGATACAAAATTTTTGCCCTAATTGCCACAAAAGTGAGATACTTTTTGGATAGTAAATATTTGGAAAAAAAAATAAAAAGATCTATTTAGTGCTAGTCTAGGAGACGAAAGAAATAAAAAACGATAAAGCAATTGCCACTCCCCGGCTCCAAACCACTTCAAAAACTTTAATTTTCAACCACGTGGAGTACACAAACAACCGAAAACAAGGCCACCGAACCGCCTCATATGCCAAGTTAAATGGCCCAACCTGCAACAATCGGAGCACCAGAACCGTAAGTAGAAGCTCGCATTAAAATTCCCAGCTCCTCACCACAATCACAACCCGTGAAGAATCCTTTCCTGTGGCTCGCATTTGCCCAAGTTTATGGACGACAGACTTCAGCTTCGTAGTATATTTTTAGCGCAACCCTACGTATTCAACATTGCAACGATAACTGCTTTCATCCACGTTGGACCTGCCACTAGGAAAATGATACTCCCCTCCAACCAATGGGCAATGGAAGAATAGAATGCTTGCCCTAGTCATCCACGGTGAACCAATCTATCCAAGCTTTTCTGACTTGTAGCCAAATTTGTCGATGCCCTTTGCAGATCCAAATCAAATACCAACAGAGCTATCGTTACACCTTGAGCCGGTTCAAAGGTGGCAAACCAGAATAACCGATTCCATTCACCCCACACGGGGAAACAGAATAATACAAGCAGTGTTTTTCATGTATCAGCTGTCATTTGTTACACAACTAAGACAGATTTGCCAAAGAAAAATGGGACAAAGTACAACTAACCTAGCTCCAAAGCTTTATCTCTCTCATAACTAACGAGGGCAAAGGACGGATGCACTGCTGCGGAGCAATGCACTGGAAGAGTCGGGCACCAACTTCCCCCAACCGCCGCATTCTTATCCACCCCAAATCACATGGGAGTATCACAAATACAATTCCCTGCCAAAGCACAAGTAGATGTTCCCACCGTTAGTCCAAGCACACTACTGGGCCATTTATATGTCATAGCGGTGCGACTGATACTTGATATTTATTCCAAGATGGGAAATACTTAGTTCACCATGGAGCCTCACCATCCACTGATCGGCTCCCTAAAAGAAAAAGAGAAAAAAAAAAATCGAACACCATGCCTTTTTTTTTTTTTTTTTTTTTCTAACTTCAAGCCAATCACTGTAGATAGTGAGCGAAGAGCCTCATCACCCATGGTGAGCAAAGAACAAAGAATTTCCCTTTTAGGACATAGGCTGCCGGCCACAGGCCTCGCACTGGAATATTCCACCATTACCCATTGTAGCCACTTAACTCTCCCATCCGTGATATTCTGTCGGGAAACCAGCATTAGAATTGGAGTTCTCTGTGCTCAATATCCCACATTCAACAAGCCCATAGCGAGCAATGATGGAAAGATAGCCAGCAACAGAAATGGCTGACATGCTGCAGACCTTGCAGCAAGAGGCGCCCCCTTGGCTGGGAAGGCCCTCGATGAGTTTGATGCTTCATACTCCACTCAGATAGTTCATTTCATCAGAAGGTGCACGTTCATGACCACTGGGAAAGAAAAGGGAGAAAAAGGAATAACACAATCTGATCCTTTTTTTGGTCATCTTCATCTTTCAAATTAGGGTTGCGTAACTGCAGGAATTTGACATGTTGCATGCCCCGGGGTGGCAATGTATCGTGGAGGCTGTCTTCAGTTGTTTCATAGTGCACCCTTGCAGCTGTTTCATCTACTTCAGCATAGGCACCTTGCGATCTTGCTCTTCAGGGGTGGAGTGGCTCCTGAACCAGACACAGATCAGTTATTACTCATTGATACAGTAAAAGCAAGAGAGGCTTCCATTTATCTTCTAGCCTCTGCTGTTTTCCTAGGGTTTGATGTGTAACAGGAATAAATTGTTATCAGAAAGAATTGTGTATCATTCCGTGGTCCTCAATTCTGATCTTCTATTCACCTGTATTGTTGTTTTGTAACAGACCTCCCCCAGCAAAACCTGCAGAAATGAGAAAAATTGATCAGAATGTAAGAAATTACTGTAAGAATGAGAGCATGCAGATATTTGGATTAAATAGAATGCAAAGATGCCTTTAAACTACTATTTCTAATTTCACTGGTAAGGTTGAATGTGAAGGGATCAATTTTCCAAATGATGTATATTTGTATTACACATGATACAATCTAATAGCATTTGTATTGGTGCTAGAATTTCACAGCCTTATACCATATATAACAGGTTGTCTATTCCGGTTGTATAATCCACTGTTCCTGAATCAAGTTAATATTCGGAACTACCTGTCCCCAAAGTTGCACCATCTCTTAATGACCAATCCAACCTGTCAAAATTTGGGGTCATAATCCAAATCCAAGTTTCTTCTAAATATCTAGGGTCCAGGGATTCAAGGTAATGATTCGACAAACCTAACCAATTAGGCAGGGGCTGCTTCTTTAGGAGCAAATTGAATTCTACCTTTAAGTATCACCACACATTTTGCCTGGATGCTACAATTAATAGAACACAGATTTCCAATTTCCTATCACAGTTCTCTTCAGAAATACTGAACTCGAGAATTTGAAAAGTCTGGTCCATGGAGGTGTCAAGGTGGAGTTACCATATGTCGCCATCAAATATTTTAGTTAGAGGGAAAGAGAAACTACCGAGAATTGGATGATCATCAGAGGGTGAGAACAAAAGGAGGGGCATCCCTTCTAGGCCCGGCAACTGACCGGTATACATAAACCTTCTCAGCATGCATGTCACCACTCTCATCCTCCTTGATAACCTCCACATTCAGCATTGGCATCTTCCTTGCCAGGAGTTGACATCCACTCATTGTCAAGTTGCAGGCAGACATCCACAGTGACCTCATGGATTCATACCTCTCAAGCCCTGAGAGCAATGCTGCATCCCCAAAAGGAGAGTCTCTTATTTCCAGCTTACGCAGCTTAGGGCACCCCTCTAAAACACATTGCATGCCTCTATCACTGCTGCCTGCAAAAGCCACTGACAGGGTCTCAAGGTTCTTAGCATAGGTACCAATATACTCAAAGGCCCGGTCAGTCAAAAGCCCTGAAACAGCAAGTCTTCGAAGTTTACTGCAAGTCTTTACAACAGCACCGAAGGCTTCATCCATGGGTTCATTGGTCAGATAGTCAGGCCGGCGCATGTCCATTATACAGAGACGGAAGTGGGTGAAGTTAGGGCAGTTGTGCACCACAGTTGCCACTGCAGCATTCGTCATCTGATGACAGAAGTAAAGAACATAGTGAAGATTGGGGCAGCCCTCTGAAACAGCGACAAATCCAGATTCAGTGACGCCATTGCCACCACCTTCCATGATCACTTCCTGCTCAAATGGGTCTGCTGGAAACACTCGGAGTTCTTCTAGCAGATGACAGCTTGATGCCACAGCTTCTAACCCTTTGTCTTCTACAGTATCTAGAACCTGTAAGAAACATTATAGAAACAATTAGAATGGTGGAGACAGTAGTTGATAGTGCAAGGTCAAAAACTGCCGAAGTGCTCACCACCCATCAGAGCATAAATCTCAGTCAGAGAATAGTTTTGCTGTCAATGTATTATCCTACCGCATAATATCGAGGCTGACTTGAACTTAAGGAAATTATAAAGATGGCTTCAGCATAATTAAGCACAGTCATTACTATTTTATTCAATTGAGGAGAGCCGCTGAGGAAAATGTTGTTTGAGATAGTGGTTGCAGCTGAGATAACAGATAGGCCAGCAAGCTTGACTCGAGGAGATAAAAAAAGCTTAAATTTGAAGTTTCCATGGATTAATTAATTATGAGTACAACAACATAAATTTGCTCTCAGGGTTTTATGCTCCATATGTAGCAAATTTTCCACCCAACCAAACATCTGAAGTTGAAACAGAGGGCCCAACATTCTGCTACACAGTTCTTCAGTGAGCATAAAGATTTTTAATTTTCTAAAGAATGCAGAATTTTCCATTTAGATGATCTAATACAATATTTGGCCTCTCGAGCAACAGAAATGGCTTTTTTTCAACTTAGCCTTTTCAAACCCAGAATGGAGTGAAAAAGAAAGATGTTGGAAGGAACCCTCGAGAAGCAGTCATATGTTTGAGGGCTAGAGCACAGAAAAAGAAGGCTGAAAGACTGGCATGATATGGTAATTAATCATCTATATCTGAAGTCAATAATACTGCCACTTAAACAGGAATATGAGGAACATATATAATTTTGAGATGTAAATTCATAAGATCTGTACAAACTTGCCAAGATGGTTTATCTTTCCACCAATTTCAGCACATTTTAATAATTGACAACAAATCAAATAAATAGTCAGCTGAGAACCACTTCATCTTTGATTCCCTATCGGGTTGTGGGACAAGCAATATCTAATATTCCAGTGTTTTTCTTCCAAAAAAGGAAGAATAAACCAAGAAGATGAAGAAATTAGTGATTGCCCTTTTTCAATTGGAAGAATAATGAAGAAACACAAAAGCAACTGACCAAGTTATGTACAAGAATAGTGAAAAAGCACAATAAAAGTCAGGAAGCAAATGCAACTTTTAAATTTTTTTTAGTGCTTACCCAAAGTCGGCGAAGAAGAGGACACTTTTGCAGAAGCTTTGCCAGTTCTGCACTTTGCAGAGCTGTGTAGCTCAAATTCAGGAAAGTCAAATTTGTGCATGCAGGAAATAATGCTGGAAGATACATGGAGGAAACTTCCCACAAGCCTGAGAGAGCGTTCAAGTTCTTGCAGTTACTGAATGCACTTTCCAGCTCTATGTGTGATCGGAGTTTGTGATCTTGTGAAAATGAACCAGTTCCAAGTTCTGTAAGTTGAGGAGCTCTCACAAGCAGCCTCCGTAACTGCTCCAACGTGACATGCTTATTTACTTTTAATACCTTCAATGACTTGCACCTGGCCACTAGTCTCTCCAAGGCATCAAAATTTACTTCAGAATGCAGATTTGCAAAATTAAGCGCTTCAAGCGACGTGAAGCTTTCAGGAAAGTTTAACCAGCTGCCACCAAGGTCTTCAATCCCACTCTCCTGTATGTCAAGCTCGGTCAAGTTCCTGGAACCAAGAACAACTTTTAGCAAATAAAAGTATTTACAAGAGAAATCCACAATCAACAGGAGACAAAAGGTTAAAAATGCCCAGACAAAATTCACCTATTTTCAAGTTTTTTTATCAATAATAGATATGAAAGAAAAAAGGGAAATACAAGCTAATCAGTGAAAGTAAGCATGTAACTCCTAATATCAAATAAAATATCTTCAGACCATTCCCAATATAGTTTAGTTTTAGTTGGAATAGACTCTGAGAAAGCAAATGCCCTGTTTGCTTGGAACTTCCCATTTAATGCACGAACCATACATGCTGCTTGAACAAAGCTACTTGACCAAATTTCAACATTCACACCGCTAAACTGTTTTGTTCGTCCAACTCACAGGCCAGTGAGCCAGTGTGTGCTGGTGGTTTTCTCCAATATGGCCCCAGAACTCTCAGCAATAAGTGATCATTCATCAAAGACATTTTTACAAAAACTTGTATATGACAAATTACAATAGCCAGACTATGATTTGTCAGTTAGGAAAGCATATATTAGTTAGAAAGCCTGCATTTTTGCTTATTCTGTAATTAGACCTCATCTCCAAGAACCAAAGGCACCACAACGGTGACTTTTCTATATAACAGCATACAGAAAAGGAATTTCGTAAAATCCAGTCACCTAAAAAAAACTGTAGCAATGGAAATCATTTGTAATCAAAGGCCACTGCACTTTCTTTGTATTGAACAACCTCACGCATTTACCTCTACAAAACATAAACATAGATTGCCTGAAATACTGATTGAATTGCAGTTGATCTGATGAATATCAGCTAACCATGATTGTGAATTGAAACTGGAGTAACAAAATGGCTACTAGCAGTCGGATGACCCTTGTGATGAAACCACATTTAGCATATATATAATCCCTATATGGCATGAAATGCCATAAGCATTCATGACGAGCCCCTGTAGACAGAACTTGTACCGATAGGAGTGAAAATTTGCCAAGGTATTTGGTCAATGGAATGTTGTATGTTTGCTTGGAATTGTTCTTACAACATAATCATTGACCAGATGGAATTGCATGTTAACCATAATGACAAATTATTTTAATTTTAATAACAGTATTCAATCATCATCACAACAAAGATCTATTAGAAGCCACAAGATCTAATTCCGGAATATCTAGAGACTAAACCATGGAGATAATCATCTATCATGTCCATGTTGATGCCTAAATGGCTTCTTTCATGAATAATCGAATTCAAGTGTTCATTTCTCACTAACAGACAACATAAATGCCCACCAATGAAATCAGTACATATGGCAAGTTAATATGTGTGCATATAATAATAACTTCTACAATCACATACAAAAGGAGTCCCACTATTGCAGTTCCGTCAACAATCTGTTCCTCTACGATGAAAGCAATGACCCAGAACATCCCGATCCAAAACAACAGGGCAGCAGCTCAGAACAAGAGCGAATAAAGAAGCCTTTTTCCAATTTGGAAATGTTTGTGACAGAAAATCATTAAGAAAACCAAGCCAAAATTCTAGTGATTAATAATAATATCATACCTGCAGTAGGTTGTAACGGAGGCAAGACCATCAGTGCTGAAGCCATCACAAGTGACAAGGGAAAGAGCTTTAAATTCAGGAAAAGATCGTGCCAAGAAATCAAGGCTCTCGTCTGTAACGGTCATCCTTTTAAGACGGAGCTCCTCCAGGAAAGGATATGCTGAAGCAAAAACCACAAGCCATGGATGGATGTCAGAGCCCCAATCTGGTGGAACAAGGTTGAAATCAGAGAACCGGGGCTTCCCCTTGAGAGTGACACTCCGGATATTTGGAAATCTACGAGCTACCATCTCCGGAGACACAGAGTAGCAGTTCCCAATAAATACATGGGTCCGGCTCCATCGCTCGGCATTGTACCAGTCTCTGCAAACCAGAGAAACGGCACTCCGATCCTTGTGAGTCTTCACAAAGATCAGAACACGTTCCAAAACTTCATCAGGAAAGGAAAGGATGCGATTCTCTGGGGACTTCTCCTCTATATCCAATTCCTTCTTCCTCTTGATAGTCATATCCCTTTCAAAATCTGAATCTACCAAGCGCTCCTGCCTCAACGATCTCCGCCTGCTCAAGGTCTAGTTTCTATTTTATTCTATAATAGAAGATCTTTTTCTTAGACTCAAAAACTAACCCAGGCATCATCCGTGATAAAGAAGAGAATTAAACCTAACTCTTGTAATTTTATCCAAGGGTACAACCTAGAAATTCTAGACTTTGTCCCACTACATAAAGTTACGTTTTTTTTCTCAAATCCAAAAACTCAAGAACCCTAAATCTGCAATGTTCCACGGAGAAATGAAGATAGAGAGATCTTCCCAGTTAAAGAATGTGAAGCCCTTTTTTTATTTTATAACTACCTCAAAGCCTGGAGGAAAGAAAAAAAGGGATATCCCCTAAGGCTAGCCCTAACCTCTCTTCTTGGTAAATCTCTGCTATTTGAGCTCCATTGATTCTTCTTTCCGCCTAAACGCCATTAACCCCTTAGAACCTAAAGCAAAAGGGCAAGCACTCCAAATTAAAGAACGGCAGAAAGAAGGGGGGGAACCTAATGACCACTCCTTTCAAAGGTATAGAGACGGAACCCCGGTGCCACTCCCCAAAGTCCACGGAGATCCGCTGCCAGCACAACGTTCCCCTTCCAAATCAGGAAAAGAATGCAGGAAAATAAGGAAAGGAACAAGCTTTTTTGAGAAACGAACGAGCTTGAACAAGAAACCCTGATTTCCTCAAAATCCTAACCGGAAAAGAAGACGAAAGAGACGCGGGGAGAACAGCTTACAGAGAAGGAGGGGAGAATCCCTGGGTCACCTTACGAACAGAAGCACGGTACCTCCATGGAAGCCGCCTCACGAGCTTCTTGGGATCGAACCCTAGGGTTAGTGTTAGGGTTTCGAAAGATCCCGGAGCGCTAAGAGAAAGAAGCGACCAAGAAAACCAGCCCTTGCTCTCCTCCGCGCTCTCCTTAAAAGCCGTTTGGGAGCTCCCAGCGGATAAACACGGAGTGGGAAACCATAGTGCAAAAAAAATAAAAATAGAAAGAAAAATAAAAAAAATATTTTTTTTTTCCGAAAATAAGATTTTTTTTTTCTTTTTCTGAAAAATAAAAATAATTGTACCGCTGGTTCAAAGAGTTTTTTTTGGTAAGAAAGAGTTGAAGGGCTACAGCTGCCCAACCGTGCTGAGTCTTTTACCGTAGGCAAGTTTATATCGTACTCCAACACGCAAATCTGACCCCTCTCTTCTTTTCTTATGATGAAATCTGCACTCTTTCAATGACATGCTGGGAGTCGGGACCACATAAGTTTGGGGTCTTAGCCATTGTCAGGTTGCAGTGTGGGTTATTATGGGAAGTTGGTGTCTTTAATTAAATACCATGAATTCATATGGCAATGACTTGGAATGGGTATGTATCAATTGAAAAAACTATCACCGCATAAATGGTGAGATGATGTGATGGGTCTGTTCCCCTACAACATGTTGCTTATTATTTTTGATTAGCATGGGTATTGTGATTAAGAATTACCGACAGTACCTAATCTATTGCTTGTAGTTGCAATTATTAGGTAAGGCCAAACAAACTGATAATTAGGTGTCAAGGAGAGAACAACTGTTCCATTTTCCTGAATTTGAGATCATTATCAAGGCGGAATCTAGACAATATGCAAATTTACACACAAATTATATTATTATGTAAGTTATACTATAATCATATGTAGGTGCCAAGATTTATATATATATATTGTTTAATTAGATCCAGCTGTAGAGTAAAACAATCTTAAGCAAATGCTATAACACGATCAGGTTGAGAACTTTAGAACAAAATACACTTGTTTATTGATTTCCAAACAACCGTAATGAACTCTTCAATACAAATTACAATAATTTAGTGTATTTTGAAGGTATGGTGTCATCTAATAAATAAATATTTTTTATTTCTATTGAGCAAAATATATATATATATATATATATGAAGCCTAAGTTTTTATCATTTTCATTTAACAATCAATAAACAAACCTTTAAAACATCACTTTCAGCTTTCTTCGTTTGATCATGCTACGCATCATGGAGTGGAGATGTACATTCCTTTTAAATGAAATTCCATGCATTGTCTAAAGTTTGTTTTCAATAATATATTGATACATGATCGCGATCAAAGCAAGAACTAGTCAGAAAATTAGTTATTAGATTTCTTATCCTCATTTAAGCACTTAAAATCACACCAGCATGTATTTGAGAGTAAATATGGACTAAATACATGTCCTTTTGAATCCTTACAAATGAAAAAAATATATATTATATAATAATTTTTGAACAAATATCTTCCACATGGCTGATCTCTAATAATTTTTATAGTAAAATATTTTGAAAGATTCATTACTTTAATCATCCGCTTTGATCATCTTAGGACATCCCCCACCCAACTCAAAGTGCGAGAGAGTGGGCACGCTTGGGCCCCAATATTCTTCAACACCACCACCACCAATGTGCACGGTTCATACACGAGACACGTCATATCTTATCCAAACCGGTTGTACTTCACATCCATCCGGCCAAAAAATGGTAAGAAGTAGATCGAACGTAAAAGCTGGTGAATACAATAGCTCCTTTTGTTTTACTTTCCTTCTTTACCGGTTTTCTCGTAATAATAATAATAATTCGACGTGACAGCTCCTCATCAAATGAAACATAAACAATAGAACACCCCGCATAGAACTAACCATGCGCTAACGCCCTTAGCATGCTACTGAGACGTAGAAAATTACCATTCCAGTCACATCCTTTTTTGTGTTAAAAATTACCGTTCCAATCTCATCCTTTTTGGCATTTTAGTTCTACTATCGTACGCATAGAATGCTTTCCCTTTGCCTTCTATTTTGGTCGCGTCGTGTGGAGAGAGAAGGAAATCATTGTCTTGTCCAATTGGATTTGACCAGAGCGGTGAAATCCCAACACCATATATCATTGGAATATGAATTTCTCGCTTCCTTATCTTGTTTTATCCTCTGCAGTAAATGTACCGTCTTTACGAATATTCTTTTTTATGTCCATGAAATAATAAATACCCAAGTAAATATGGTCCTCACCCATGTAAGAGCTCTCGAACGCATACGAGTGGGTCCCATGATTCCTTCCTCGAGTCACATATTTTAGTGATTGTTGCCGTCCAATTTTGGATGGATGGGTGGGTGGATATTTAGTTTATATTATTTCAGTTTGACCCTTAGACTTTTGTGATATTTGCTGATGGTGCCCTTCCCTGTATGACGTCAGCTTGACAGGAAAAGCCGAAAAGGCTCCGCACCGAAAGAGCCTCCAGGAGGCCCACGTGATGTCGTCAGCCTTTGTCTGATCCCCCATGGCATTTTCGTAATTAGACTGCAACGCTATGGGCTCTTTCTTTTTGTGAAAATATACGGCACCAGTGCTAAACGATGGACGGTCCTGATGCTGCCATGCTGGTACCAATTATTTAGTCCTTTTTTTTATATTAGTTATAATAAATCCTAAAGAATTCTTTGTTAAAATAATATCTGGGCCGGCAAGGAAGTCGGAGGCATGTGAAGACGACTCAGACCATGTCACGTGGGAAATCACGTGCATGCTCTTAATCCGCTGCCTAATCATCCCAATCCCCATAAACCAAGATTTAATTATGATTAAATTATTTATAACTAAATGGTTAGCAGCAAATTATTGGTGTTAAAAAATTGGGAGATTAGCTGGGCTTGGGTGGTGGTCAATGGCCATCTTTCCGTTCCGCTGTCGACACGTGTGACCTGACCTCGTGTATTGAT
This sequence comes from Cocos nucifera, assembly GCA_006176705.1. Lineage (NCBI taxonomy): Eukaryota > Viridiplantae > Streptophyta > Magnoliopsida > Arecales > Arecaceae > Cocos > Cocos nucifera. The sequence continues at coordinate 1,049,460 of QRFJ01000130.1, forward strand.
ATTTTACTCTTCGATGGTGAGGCGTCGGCTGATGTGCGCCTAACAAGGCTGCGCACGTTAAGGCATCCATAGAGAGAAGTCAAAGTCAATTGCATGATTGTATAAACGGCTTGTTGCAGTTCTACTTCTTGATGGACAGCTGTCCAAGCTCTCTCGTTAGGTTAATTCATGAGTCATGACCTATTAGAGTTTGGCTACTTAAAAAACATAGGCTTCATAGAAAATATATATCTTTGCAAAAATATTTTGAAGATACGTATAAAATATAAAATACTTTTGGAGAATTAAAGATTCATTTTAGATACACTGCATGAGTTGGTTAGACGTTGTCTCGTTCATATCATATAAAAATTTGATTAAGTGGTTCAACAGCATAGCTCCACCTTACATGATTTTTTCATATTTTCTATTAATTATTATTTATTTATTTGATATAAAATATTATTAAGTCAATTATATTTTTTTTCTTTTTTTTTGGAAGTTTAGAATCAATTTGAATGTCAATCAAGCTCTATGAAACACTTTGCCAGATTTGAGCTTAATCTAGAATAAATTCTAATTTATACAATTTTGCCTTTAGTGAGCCATTTTCATCTACCACCTTTTCTTCGTCAGAGGAGAGAGAGAGAGAGAGAGGAGGCTTCGTTTGAATGACTTTGTCAATAATTTACGAAAATTAAATAAATATATGAAACTACGTAGCTTTATTCCTGTGTTACATGGGACTAAAGATGAAAATGCTCCAAATTAGAGCAAATATATTGTTAAATTCTAAAGAAAAATGAACTAAATTAGTTTGGATCATGCATACCAGAGCCAAACTCAACCTAACTGGAATAAAGCCACTCAAATTCAGGGATCAACTCAAATAATTAAAAGAATAAGCAGAGCATCTATGGGCTTTTGCTGGCAATGCACTGTACTCCTCATGGTAGCTACTTAGTCTCTTGATTAATTAACATATAAACTTATTATTTAATTGATAATTGCTTTTATATGTTATCTTTTCCATGGCCTCATCAGCTAGAATAAACTATAGTGCATTATATGATCACGCTGGCAAACGAAACCCTAAATCTCTACTTCCTAGTTTCAACATTTGTTTACTTCCGCGCGTCAATTAAGTAATTGTTTTCTTTTAGCAAGAACTTAAAAACTATATTCTTATGTACATTTGGGTTTCCCAAAGCACAACCATGCTTCAATGAATGAACAAGTCTTTCTATTTATTTCTTAAGATAAATTATTAAGAACCACGTGTGGTGCATCTCTTTGGGGATAATATAAAGATGTTTTGTAGATTTAAGAACCATTTGATGGGGCGTGTCTATGTGGTAAAGTTAAGCATCTCAAGATATATATATTGATACAATATTCAAAGGAAATTGCAAAGCTGTATGTTGCAATCACATGGCTGGGAATTTGAGAAGGATATTACATGCATGATCCATCATGAGGCGAGCAGATCACCAACCATTTGCCATAACCATCAGCACTCTACCTCAAGGTTTCATAACCCCATACTTGTTGGCATAAGGTTAACAATTATAGAAGAAGGGGTTTGACCTTGTTCCATTGTTGAAAAGTAGCTATAAACCATAAGCACAATAACCAGCTTTTTTAATCAAGTAGTTAATGCGTTACACTTGGATTTAACAAATGCAAATTTTTTATTAGGATCAACCTTGGCAAATTAAAAAAATATGAAATCCAACTTAGAATTGAAGCATTTACATCCTGAAATATAGCCATCTTTGGAGGTATTATCCATACATACAGTGGTGTAATTCATATATGTACCCCAAAATCGTATGCTAATATAAGCTTTTCGATTTCTTTTTATCATTTTCACCCATGCTGCATGTGATTTTGCACATGGCTCTCTTTGTCTTCGAGTTTTGAGTCCTTACCAAGCAGTGCAATTTTTATTTTGAAGGATTTTAAATTCTATTGCTCATTACTTGACCCTACTTTCAATTTGATAATCTAATCTCTATTATGTTTTATTTATTAGTTTATAATTATTTTCACATTACCTTCTTGTAAATTCTTTTATTAAATATCAGAGATTTATAAGGTAAGATAATAGCTTAATGTCATCGGTCCACTTCATTCACATCAAACACATGCTCCTCTTCCTTCTTATTCTTTTGATTAGGGATGGGAACATGTTAGATATAGGTTGGATTGGTCCATATCCATACTCATCTTGTAAGTAAAATTTTCATACCCATATCCATCCCATACACACCTCGAGTTGGGTCGGATCAAGTAGAGATGTAGATCAGATTGGATCGAATAGATAAAAGAAATTAGTAGGTCGAATTGGATTGAGTACATAAAAATAACATAAAATTATTATAATTTTTATAAAAAAATATATATTAAGATTATATCGGATCAAGGCATACCATTATTTGTATCCGATCCAAATTCACTTTAGATATTTTTTCTAGAATCCATATCCATCCTGAGTTTCAATCAGATCAAGTAAAATCTACTTTATTCGGGTTGGATCAGATTGAATATCCGGTGGGTTGTCTAAAATTATCATCCCTACTTTTTGATAGGATCATATGGGGATGTTTTGATTATTTGTGCCATCATTTAATCAAAACCTCTTGTGTACTTGCTATCTCATTACACTATTATTTCATATATTAAATATAATCTTATTCATATCCATATCCTGCTAAAGCAATTCTATTGTGCCATTCAATTATGATAATTCAATCATAATAACCTTTCACTTTATATGCGATTAAGGACATGTTTGGTTGATGAGAGTTGACTCTGAAAATGAAAATAGAAATGAGTAACTCAAATTCTAATCATTTACTTGAAAGAATCATTTCCATTTCACTTCTAAATGTCTAAATCTCCCAAAATTCAATACCATTTTTCTTTAGGAATCAAATTTTATTCTATTTCTAATTCTAATTTTGATCACAAATCAAATATATCAGAGGATATAGCCATTCCGATTTCTATTCCAATTAATTTCGATTCTGATTCTGATCATGCACTCTAAAATAAGATCACTTGCTTTTAGACTCTAAACTTAAGCATACTGATGAATCCAACTAAGGTTTGAGTAAAACTAAATCAAATACCGAATTAAATCACGATTCAATCCAACCTATTTGCAACCCTAGCATATGTGCAAAAATCAGACAAACATTCTACCCTAGCTTCTCATCCTTGTCTCAGTTGCTTGAACCAAACCAACTCCTCCGTCACCTGATCATCAAGTGCCACTCTATCTGCCGGTAGCTGCGGCAGCGTGTATGAGCTGACAAAATATTGTGTTAACCAAGTCTCATCACAAGTGACCTGTGACAGCTCTTCTATGATTGTCTCCACGTCATGCAGTAAGGTTCCACACTATAGTACCGCCTCTTGCTTCAAAAAATAACTCAAACAAACGATGGTGACTCCTCAAATTACTAGTATATTCCAAGGATTAGGTGGCTCGTCATTGAATCGTTTATGGGGAGTTTTATTAAATATTTGGAGGTCGTCCGTGTCTTCATGTGGCCGGCTCACTTGTACCGGGCCCCGGCGGTGTGGCCCAACGCCCTTTCACACGGTGGTGGGCCCCAGGATTCGCCTTTCGAAAAGTGCGAGCCATGTGTGGGTCCCAGGGACAGACAGTGACGTGTTTGGACTTGTTGGGTTCCACGTCGGCAGGCTGGTACCCAACACGAGGGTGACTCGTGTTGGGTGGTTGGATGAGGCAATGGTTGGGGGATCCATCGACTCGGTTCCAGTTCCACTAGGTTGGTGCATGAGTAGATGGAGCTTATCAGGCTTAATTTGATACAAATCAGCCTAGGATTTGAAGCTCTGATATGTCATCTAATGTTAATGTAATCATCTCTTCAAGATATGATGTTGAAGAATTTTATGGATATCCTAATTGATGCGCAACAATGGAGATGTCACAGGATTTGCCGATGCTTAAAAATCCAAGCTAACTACCATTGTAGACAGTAATTTTAAGAAAAAATTGCTCATATATTAGTCTATACTCGCTAAGGCAAATATTACATTATTTCATATATATCATATTGGTGAATGTCCAATAATATCTAGTGCTAACATAAATTGCTATCTTGATCGAGATTATAATCTAATGTTGATACAAGTTGCTGATGCTAGTTCTACAGGAAAGATTTTATGTCAAAGGATGTAGAAAAATTGCTGGATGGAAGAAATATTTTAAAAGATGGTTGGTTTATGGTAGATATGAAAGTTAGAATGGATTGAATTAGAAATCGAAATGATAATATTCTCCAATATGGGTTCACGATCAAAATTCAAATAGAGTTTGAATAAAAGATAGTGATTAAGTTTTATAAAAAAAATATTTTTATTTTTTAAAAAATTAAAATAAAAATAAAATATTTTTTAACCAAATAATTAAAATAAAATATTCAATTCTAGCATCTAACTTTTCTGGACCTTATAAGAAATCTTGTTTTTCATCTACCAAATGATAGCTTGCATAAGGGTCCAAAGAAGGCCAATCCGAAGCCCCTAAAATCACATCATTAGAAAGATGAGAGAGGGGGGAGAGAAGAATTAAAGTGAGAAGGTTCGCTTCTCCAATGTCATGCTTCTATTGGGATTTCCAACCATGTTGATTAATGATTAGACAAGATGTCCACTACTTTGTCTCATAAAGTCTAAACCTCCCATGTTCGTCCAAAACCTCTTTAAGCTTGCAATTCCATCGTCACACAAATCCCCCCAATATGGAGAGAAGATAGAGGATAGCTTGACGCTAAGCTCAAAGCCTCAGTGCCCGGACAAACGTTTCTTTTATTCCTTTTGTTTTCTTCTTTTGGATTTGTTAGGCCTTTCTCTTTCAAAATAAAATTCTTCACATTTGTTAGAAAACAGCTTCAAGTGCAAGCATCTTGAACTGCACAAAGCATGGATTTATCCAAATATCTGTCACTAATTGCTAAGATGCTAACATCTTTGTGGCTAAGAACATACGATTGTAATTGCCCTAAGTGTACCATTTTATTGAGTAGTGCAATATCTGAACTGGTAACAGAATCGAAGGACATGAGCCGTCCCCATTTGTACGTTATCTTTCTCGATCAGGTTTAGCTTAGATCTAATTGGATCGAAGCAAGCTGATTTGACAAAAAAATTAGCAAATTAGATTTTATTTTTTCTTTTTAGAAAATAAAACAAAAATTCTTGATATCCATGATAAAGATGCAAGGGCCAAACCATAAAAAAATTATGGGTGTTTTGTATACATATCTTCTAAAATATTGAAATTTACGTGAAACCTTCTTCAAATTGATATTATATGTATATCTTTATAAAAAACTTATTTTACATATATATATATATATATATATATATATATATATATCTTTTTTTTCTTTTTTTCTTATATATATATCCATATCATCTAACATTCTTCAAAATTAATAATTTAAAATTTAACTAAAATACTCTTAATGGATAGTTATTATATATATATATGTGTGTGTGTAAAGGTATATATACAAATAGCAACTTTAAGGAGATATTCAAGCAATTTCATATATTGAGAAGGGTTAACACACAAAAAGTTTTTTTTTAATGATGTTACTTATGAGCAAAGATGACTCAATCAAATGAAAAGGAAAAATGATCATTCTATTGATGATGCGGTGAGAAAGGTGAGGTGAAGGAGAGATAAATCTGCACTATATATTTTCTTTTTTCAGATAAAAAAAGGGATATGAGATGAGAGTTGTTGGAGTGACAACAGAGTTTGAGAAGATGATAAGAAAATAGGTACAATTCTAATAATATTATTTATGGAGATAATTCAGATTAGCTATATGTTTTCTGTTGGGGGTAAATTGTTCTTGCCGAAGATCTCAAAACTTCAAATATTATAATTCTCATGCGAATGCTGCTATAAATTGAGATATCCTTTACCGACCCATCATTGGCATCTGACTTATCCTCGACTTTTGACTTCTTGAACATTAGTCATCGCCCTTAGATCACTGCTCACCCAACCGAATCCACTTCAATGTCAACCGACCACTCCTTGGACAACATTTTTTCTTTCGGACTGTCGACATCCTGTCAGCTCTAAATCTAGAGATCGCCAATGCCTTCGAGCAGTTATCGACCCTATATGGAGATTTTGTCTCCCTGCCATCGGTTCCCAGTCTTCACTAATAACTATCAATGCCTCCTCAGTCATGAACATTATCAGATAGTCACTGATATTGCCTCAACATACGATCCATCCTTGGCCAAAAGCTAATGTGCTGTTGTCCATCTCAGCCGACATCGAAGGGTTAATCCCTCACTTTCTTCCTGTCAGTAGCCAATCCCTCTTTGGATGATTGCCAATCCTTCTTCACATACTTACCGACCTTGCTTCGGCTATTGATTCCTGTTAACAATCTCGATTAACTTGAAATTCTTTCAAAATTAAGCGATGGCTCTCAACAACTAGCTATAATCTGAATAAGGTAATCATAAATGTCTAATCTCATGAATATCGACCACGAACGTTGCACGTTATATCCGATCCGATAGGAAGCATATGCAGATTGTGCTCCATGAATAGCATTGACCCCTCTATATAAATAGAGATCTCAACGAAATTCTTATTCTCTATCTCGCATGAGCTTCATTTCTGTCATAGAGTTAGCGTTAGAAGATCCCCACCGGAGCAACCTCTAGTAAGAATTTTTTTATAAATTTCACCATCGGACACTCAACACCATCCACTCCAACCACTTCGGTGAGGGTCAAAATTCTGCAGCAAAAGAATTGACGCTAGAGGAGGACTGCGAACCTTCTGTACCTTTATTTCTTAAAGAAGCATGTGATCAAGAAAGGTAATCACTACTACAAAAAAGGGCTATGATAGTGATTCATAATCATTGCCGTAGCTCAAAAAATCACTGTCATAGGCTATGGCAGCGGTTATTTAACCGCTACTACTGCAGTTATCGTCGTAGCTCTATGGCAATGGTTGTTGCAGTGGTTATTTGAATCACTACCATAGATAGCCTATTGCAGCGATTTATAAATCACTGTAATAGATCGATCTATAGTAGCGGTTATATAACCACTGCCATAGGTTATCTATAGCAGCGGTTACATAATCGCTGCCATATATAATCTATAGCAGCGATATTTTAACCACTATCATAGGTCTAATGCAGCGATTGATACCGTTTGCACTAAGGATCAATAGCAGCGGTTGGCACGGATATGGCAACAGTTATAATATCACTATCGTAGATCTTAAATAATTAAAAAAATTAAAATTTTATTTTTTTATATATTTTATCTGATAAATATAGATATATAACATAAGAAAATATAATAAATATAAAAATTATTTTAAAATGCTAAAATTTTATTATCAAATAAAATTTATTATAATATTTTTTTAAAAATAAAATACATCAAAAGTCTTCTAAATCTACATCATCGTCGTCATCATCTGGAGTCGGAGCTGGAGCTGGTGCTGGAGCCGGAGCTGAAATTGGAGCTGAAATGTGGGCCAATATATTCTCGAAGCTCATGACTCCAAAACACGTGCTGAGCGTCGACATCATGTCTCTCACGATGTCCTTCAGATGAGATGCACGATTCTCAGTCCGATCTATCCGCATCGCAGCATGATCTGTCCATGCTAATGCCTCCTCAAGCTTCTTCCAACTGACGACACCGAAAGTCTATGAGGAGATGCTCGCCTCAGACCAGTAGCTCATCGACGTGTGTCCGGACCTGCATCGAATCCTTCCAAAGTACTCAAGCTCCAAGACCTGAGATGTTCGTGGTCGTCTCATCGCATCGTCATTCGTAATCATCGAAATCAAATTTTTCTAATCGACAAAGCTAGGGCCATCAGATCGAGGAGATCTTTTGCGATGATATTATAATGATAATTATTTAGATAATGAATGATGAAAATAAATATTAAATTTTAAAATTATATAATATATATATATATATGGAAGCAGTTACAATTAATTGCTGTCATAAATAAGCTTATAGCAGTGATTTTTACTAACCACTACTATAGATCGATAGCGATTTTATAATTAATCGCTGCTATAGATCGGCAGCGGATCTATAGCAGCGGTTATAATAAACCACTGCTATAGGTCAACCTATGGCAGTAATTTTTGGTAACCGCTGCTATAGGTCCGACCTACGGCAGTGATTTTCATTAACTACTGCTATATGTCGGACCTATAGCAGTGGTTACAAAAACCACTGCCATAGGTCCGACCTATAGCAGCGGTTAACAAAAATCGCTATCATAGAATTTATGACAGTGATTTCGAAAATCACTGTTATAGTATGCGCTGTCATAGATTATTTTTGTAGTAGTGAATATCTCCCAGAAGAGCAATCTCTTGGTGTTCCAATGCCACCAACTCCCGATCAGTAAAGAATCCAACCAATCACCAGCCACAGGCACAATAATCGAGGGTCCCATGTTCACAACCATAGCCGACGGTAGTGGTGAGTGTCGTCCAATTTGACCTGCTAGTATAATAGGTGAGGAGCTTGATGGAAGTAGTGTGGATGATCCAGTAGCCCAACCTCGTACCGTAAATTGACCACCACAGGAGTAGCCACAAATTCTCCCACAAAGCTCTAAGCGGGGGAGACAGACCCATCATAGTCAGTCTAGGAGTCTCAAATGAAGGAGACAACCACCGAGTCCTTATTTCGGCCAAGACTCCACCCCTGGCCGATCCCCTTTACAGCAGTTTGAGGTCTACACCACTAGAGATGCGCTTGTTCATCGGAGGTTGCAGGAGATGAACCAAAGAATATGTGCTCTGCAACCACCACCCGGTACAGAAAGATGGTTTCAACTCCAACCTACCCTTCAATGCCAAGATTATGTAGGAGCCACTGTCCATCCATTATAGGCTCCTACAACTAGAGAACTATGATGGGATAATCAACCTCATTGACCATGTGGAGTCATTCAGGACCATGATGCTCATTCATGGAGAACTGGATGTCATTCCATACCGAGCTTTTTCCTCAACTTTGAAAGGTGCAGCTCAGCACTGGTACTCAAATCTGAAGCTGGATACCATCCACTCCTTTGAGAAGCTGGGTCAGGAGTTCATGGCCCATTTCATAAGTAGCTGAAGGTAGTAGAGGGAGTCAGACTTTCTCATAAATATCAAGCAGAGAGAGGAGGAGTCCATCCGAGATTACATGAACCGCTTCAATGTGGCTGCGCTCAAGATTCACGATCTGGACCAGTGGGTCGCTATGACTATCTTTAAAGATGGTTTTTTGAAGAATGATCTTCTTTTCTCACTAAATAAAAAGTATCTCTGGAATTTTGCCAACATGCTGACTCGGATGGAGAAATATGCACGTGCAGAGAATGCTTTCAGACTATATGATGCGAACACTGCTGGAGAGCACAAATAAAAAGAATCCAGCTGGGTCCCCTAAGAGTAAAGAGATTGAAAGGAAAGATCTCAACATTCTAGGACTCCACCTTGATGCCAAAGATCCAAGATTCCACCTTGGAACTACTGACCTAGGAGTCCAAATGGGAGGGCCCAGTGGATATCGTCATCGAAAAAATTCATGAATTACACTCCCCTGAATGCTTCCAAAACATAGGTGCTGATAAAGAAAGGGAGCAACTACCAAGGATGGAAAGGATGCGGTTCAACCCAAACTGACACAACCCCAACAAGTTCTGCCTCTACCACCATGACTATGGCCATGATACGAAAAAGTACATTCAACTCTAAAATGAGATCGAGAAGTTTATATGACACGAACGGCTGGATCGATTCATCCATTATCGATAGAAAAGATGCGAGGATCGACCAAAGAAACCTTGGCAACCTGAGCCACCTTGGCATGAAGAACCCATGAAGAGCTGACCCTTGGCAGGAATAATAAATACAAGTACTAGGAGACATCGAAGTGGCAGAGCTAGTGGATCAGGGGAGCCCTTTAAAAGATGGCGAACCAAAGAACCTATTGCTTTTACTAAAGAGGATGCCTAAGGGATTTAATTCCTGCATGATAATGTGGTTGTACTTTCTTTATATATTACAAATTATGATGTACACTACATTTTAGTTGATAATGGAAGCTCCATCGATGTATTGTTTTATGATGCCTTCTCAAAAATGGATATACCTGAAGATCAGCTATGACCTTTAAACTCTCCGCTCATGAGATTCTTTGGAGACGTAGTGCCCATTGAAGGAGTGATCACTTTGCCGGTGATAGCTGGCTGAATCCATTGGCAATCCTTAACCTATATTAACTTTCTAGTGGTCAGAGCACCCTCAGTCTACAATACCATTCTCAGATTATCGGGACTCAATGCACTCCGAGCTATTGTTTCCACCAATCGTCCGAAGGTGAAATTTTTAATGAAGCATGGGATTGGAGAACTCCAAGGTGACCTAGCCCTATAGGTGCAACAATATTAGACCATCATGCTACAAAGAGCCAAGCAACCCAAGATGTGCCTTATGGAGGGGTTGGATATCTGGGATGAATTGGTCAAAAAACATAGGGAACCAGTCAAGGATCTTATTTCAATCCTTTTGGAAGATAGAAACAAGGACCATATCATTCAGATCGGCTTAAATCTAAATCAAGTAATAAGAGATCAACTCACTACTTTTTTATAGAGAAATGCTGATATTTTTGCTTGGATGCCCTCGCACATGCCAGGTATTGATATAACGATAATGACTCATCGACTGAATGCGGACCACACCTGTCGGCTTGTGAAACAAAAAAAATAAAGTTTTGCATTAGAGTGAAAGAAGGCAATTACAGAGAAAGTGGATAAGTTGCTCAGTGCTGGATTCATCTGATAAGTGACTTAACTAAACTAGATCATAAACATAGTCCTCATCAAAAAGGCGAATAAGAAGTGGTGAATATGCATAGACTTCATTGACTTAAATAAAGCCTGCCCGAAGGATAACTATCCACTATTCTGAATCGATCAGCTAGTGGATGCCACCTTAGATCATGACCTCATGGATGCCTTTTTTCGATTACAATCAAATTCGGATGATACTTAAAGATGAGGAGAAGACTTTCTTTGTTACTGATCTAGATCTCTTTTGTTATAGGATAATTTTCTTTAGCTTAAAAATGTAGGTGCAACCTATCAACGCTTCATGAATAAGATATTCAATGAGCAAATTGGACCCAACATAGAGGTCTACATGGATGACGTGCTTGTTAAAAGTAGGTCTGCAAGAACCTATATCGAAGATCTTAAGGAAGCCTTTGCCATCCTCCAAAAGTACAAGATGAAGTTAAATCTAATCAAATGTGCTTTTGGAGTTACCATAGAAAAATTTTTGGGATTCATGGTGTTGAAGCATGGAATAGAGACGAATCTAGAGAATATTCAAGCAATACAAAGGATGAATTCTCTGAAGACAATAAAGAAGGTCTAGCACCTCACAAGAAAGATGGCGGCATTGAACCACTTTGTCTCTAGATCAAAAGAATGTTGCCTCCTCTTCTTCCAAGTTCTCAAGAAGCTGAAGAATTTTCAATGGATGGAGGAGTATCAATAAGCATATGAAGAATTGAAGGACTACCTCAGCTCTCCCTACTCCTGAGCAAACTGGAACCCGATGAAGACCTATCTCTGTACTTAGCAATTTCATCTATGACAATAAGCGCTATCTTGATCTATGAAGAAAATAAAGTCTAGTAGCCAATCTACTACATCAACCGAATCTTGAGAGATACAGAGATGAAGTATACAAGGCTAGAGAGAAGCTGATCTATGCCCTATTGATTATGGCCAAAAAGCTCTGATCTTATTTTCAGATGCATACCATAGCTCTTTTGACGGACCAGCCATTGAAAATAGTACTATATCAAGCTGATACATCCAGTCAGATCATAAAATGGATAATCAAGCTCATCGAGTTTGATATCAAATTTAGTCTAGACCCCAGATCAAAGCACAAGGGTTAGCGGACTTTATGGTGGAATGCACAAATCTATTGAACCCAAGCAATAGGAAGTAGGCCCTTCTAAAGTCAGAGTACATCCATCTAAAGTTGAAGCAAATCTATCCGAGGTCGATTTCTAGACCATTCATGTTGACAAATCATCAAATTTATTTAGTTTGAGAGTCAGACTAATCATCACTAGCTCAAAGGGGACTGTTATCGATTATGCCTTATGCTTCAAATTTTCTGCCATCAGTAATAAAGCTAAGTACGAGGCCTTAACCATAGGACTCAAAATAACTAAGGAGCTAGGGATAAAGCACCTCAAAGCCTGTAGTGACTCTTAATTAATGGTCAAGCACCTCAAAAGAGATTTCAAAGCTTGAGAAAAAAATATAAAGAAATATCTATAAAAAGCAAGAGATCCAGCCTCGATCTTCATTAGCTTCGACATTCAACAAATCTTGAAGGCAGAGAACTCCCAGGTAGACCTCCTATCAAAGTTGGCAACCTTGGCATCGAACGAGCTATCCAAAAGGGCTTTCTTCGAAGTCATCCAAATACCTAGCATCAAAGAACCCACAGTAGTGCTACAGGTGGATCACGAGCCTAGCTGGATCGATCCACTGATCCAATACCTCAAAGAAGGTACACTATCTGGAGATCTAAAAGAAGCTCGAAAGTTAAGAAATTGATGTCCCGCTATATTTTCTATGAAAGATGGTTGTACAAAAGGTCATACTCTTTACTTCTTCTCAGATGCTTGCATCCATCCGAAATTAACTATGCATTATCAAAAGTATATGAAGGGATATGCGGAAACCACCTAGGAGCAAAGTCACTAGCCTATAAACTACTTTGATAGGGCTATTACTGGCTGATGATGCAGCAAGATGCGACCGACCTGATTAGGAGGTGTGATCGATGTCAAATGAATGCCAACATTTATCAACGACTAGTGGCATTGCTAACCTTTATAAACGTGTCCTGACCATTCACATCATGGAAGATGGACATTCTTGGATCATTTTTCATGGCATCGGCACAATAAAAATTTTTGCTTGTTATCATGGATTACTTTACTAAATAGATGAAAGCTGAACTGCTCGCATGTATCACTATGGCTAAAGTGAAAGAATTTATCTAGAGATCCATCATATGCAGGTTCGGTTTGTCTAGGATGCTAATCATAGATAATGACCGCCAATTTATCGATGGAAAGTTCAGTGAATTCTGCAAAGATCTGAACATATTGCATCACCTCATATCTGTAAGCCATCCTCAAGTAAATGGAGAAGTCGAGATAACAAATCGAATTCTATTATAGGATATAAAATTTAGGCTAGATCAAGCAAAGGATTCTTAGGCAAATGAGCTTTATCACGTGCTATGGGCTTATCAAACTACCTAAAGGATCTCTATTGGAAAAACTTCATTTGATTTGATACTCGAAACTAAAGCTATGATCCCAGTTAAGGTCGAACTTTTCTCAACATGAGTCAAAAATTTTAGCAAGCAAAATAACCCAGGAGAACTCAGAGCAAATCTTGACTTGCTGGAGAAAACTCGAGAAAAAGCTTACATGAAGATGATAGCCTATCAACATCGAGTGGCCCAGTATTTCAACTTTTGGATTAAAGGCAAGGCCTTCAGAGCTAGAGATTTGGTATTACGTTGAGTGGAGATCTCCCCACCAAGCAAGTAGGATAAATTATCGCCAAACTAAAAGAGCCCCTACAATATAGACGCAGTCATTAGACCCAGCATGTACCGATTGAAGCAACTTGAAGGATCTCCTCTATTCCATTCATGAAATATAGAAAATTTATGAATATACTATCAATGATATCGGTTTAATGAAATGGCTTCACCACCAGACATTGATTTTTGTGATGCTTGAAATAATTTTTAGATAGCTGCATGAAGCGTCTACGACCTTACCTCGATCACCCAATGAAGCAAAATCTAGGCAGAGAATCCTCATTCTTAAATGAGAAAAATTGAAAAACTCTCGCTCTTAAATAAGAGAGATTGAAGAGAAATCTTATTTTTAAATAAGATAGGTCAAAGAATCCTCATTCTTAAACGAGGTAGATTGAAGAACTCTTATTCTTAAACGAGAGAGGTCAAAGAGAAATCTCATTCTTAAATAAGATAGACCAAAGAATCCTAATTCTTAAATGAGAAAAATCGTATCTCTCTCATTCTTAAACAAGAGAGATCGAAGATAAATCTTGTTCTTAAACAAGATAGGCCGAAGAATCCTCATTCTTAAATGAGAAAAATTAAAGAACTCTCATTCTTAAACAGGAGAGGTCAAAGAAAAATCTTATTTTTAAGCAAGGTAGATTGAAGAATCCTCATTCTTAAATGAGAAAAATTGAAAAAATCTCATTCTTAAACAAGAGAAATCGAAGAGAAATCTTATTCTTAAATAAGGTAGGTCGAAGAATCCCCATTCTTAAATAAAAAAAATTAGAGAACTCTCATGCTTAAATGAAAAAGATTAAAGAGAAATCTTGTTCTTAAATAAGATAGGCCAAAGAATCTTGCTCTTAAATAAGAAAGATCAGAGAACTCTCATTCTAAAATAAGAGAGGTTGAAGAGAAACCTCATTCTTAAATGAGGAAAGCCGACAACCTATGTTCTTAAATGAGGGAGCTCGGAATCCTCATTCCTAAACAAGGCAGATCCAAAAAAAAGAAAAACTTCATTTCTAAATGAGGTAGATTGGCAACCCTTGCACTAAACAAACAAAAATTGGAACCCTCTTTCCCTAATGAGGGGGTTATATAAGAGAAACCTAAGTTCATTCCACACCAAGGTACATTAAATTTTATTCTATACTGAGATAATTCGAATGCTGTCTAAAGTTGGAAGAAGAATTCAAAAAACAAAGAGAACTCAAAAACATATATATCTTATTACCGAAGCAAAAGATCAAGTTACAATGTCAACAATCTAAAGGGTGAACAACCTCATAGAGGCTATAAAAAAGAAAAATATTACAATGTTTGACTCGGTTATTTCCAGTGGCTTCGGTTGCTGATGACAACCCCAACAAAGCAATGTCTGCCTTGGCTTATTCTAAACTTGGACCTTCAAGGAGAGAAAGGTCGACCTCAAAAAAAAGCTGCCTGACCAAACACATGCATTTTTTGAATCCGACCTCGAGTACCATGGCTGATATCTTTGATACTTTAAAAGTAGTAGCATGTTGAATCATGACAAGAAACTTCTCCGATCATCTAATTATATCTTCAACTTACTTAATAGCTATTATGCTTTCTGCCAACTTGATGCAGAGTCAGTTAGCTCAGACCTATCTCTATTTTGAGCTTCAGAAAGAGTGGCAATGACATTCGAAGTTAAGACTAGTTCCCTTTGAATATCACTAGCACTTGGCCTCTTAGCGTCCACCACTTGTCTTAATTCGGTCTGAACGCTGCCCCTTCCATTAGATCGGCATTCAAGATTGGCTATTCTCTCCTCAGCCAAATGTAGTTAGTTCTAAAGTCCAACAACCTCCTCGATGGCTCTCCGTCTGGCTTCTTCAATGGCTTCGGTAGAGCCAATGCACCGTTTCAAAGCCAAAATCTTCTCTCATGCCAGGCAGAGTTTGTTTTGGTACCATGCAGTCTTGGCCATCAGGTCCAAAGTTTTCTCCTTAGCAAGCTTGATCAATCGCCCACATTCCTCCGTTAACCAATTCCTCTTGATAATGTATGCTTTAGTATTCAGCTAGATGGTCGACCTTAGATGCTTAATTTCAATCAAAGTAGCCTCAAAGTTCATCTTCATCTTCAAGAACTTTCGTTCAGCTTCAGTAGCTCTCTTTTTTGCTTGCTTGATTTTCCTCTCAAAGATCTTAAGGAGAGCCTTAATCGGTGTACCTTGAGAGAGGGGTCTGATATAGAGATAAGTAGGTGAACAATCGTGATGTTCAGACTGGTTAAGGAACATGCATGTGAAAATCAAGAAATTGAAGAGAAACTTTAAAGTTGAAAGAAATTTTCTTTTTCATTAATTAAAAAGATTTTTATATTAATAGAAAAAAAATAAAAGTACAAGAATTAGGCCCCAGTAATCTCGGCTTGAGGATCAGTAGAAGAGCTTGGAGTCACATTCGTTAGCTGCACAGATCCTTCGACTGGTGGGGGCGGCACCAGAGGTGGCTACACTTCAGCAGGGAGGTCCATGGGCGCCGCTACAACCACTTCGTCAAGCTATTGCTATTCCTTAATGGCCATAGAATTAGAGGCTTGCTGATCGTCGGTGACGGCATCTTCATCTAGAAAAAAGAAATTGAGGTCCAGATGGTGGGCTGAGATCTTTTGGCGATAGTACTCTTGTCCGGTGATGAAAGCCTCCATGCTGAATTGAATCTTCTCAGCAGAGAACTCCTTCGATCCCTTTAAGGCTTCCACTGCCAAACGGTCTACCTCCATGATCTTTTCCTCCATCTCCTTCTCGGCCTCAGCAACCTTTGCTTACACCGTCGGCCTCTTCTTTTTTTCTAAGGCTAGGTCAGTCTCTACTTTGTTCAGCACCTTCTTCAAATGCTAAACTTCTGCCTTTACTGCTTTTGCTGTCGACCTAGCCTCGGCTGCAGTAATCTCCACCTCCATTACAGCAGCATTTGCCTCTTCATAATTTTTTTGAGCATTGATGGCTTTAGCCTAGACATTCCTTATTGTGTTAGCAAAAAGTACCACATAATGGCACATCTGTATTTAGAGGAAAGTTAAATCAGAAAGAGAAAGAAAAGAAAGACTTACCCGGATGGCAGTGGTGATGGTCTCTCTCTGGTGATTCAAGAAGCTCATCCCCTCCATCTTATCTAGGTCATCATCGACGAGTATCTCTTCAAGCAAATGATGATTAACCTCCGGATCCTCAAAGAAAATGAGCGGCATAAGCAAAAAGGAGTCAAATCTATTAGTAGAAGCCCCAGTAAGCATCGATTTGGTCTTGCAAAAATAGGCAGTGCCTCATCGGCTTCCCTTAGCTTAGAGAGGGGAAAGCACCGTGGGTCTAACTAGCCTAGTTAGAATCAACAAAGCCAAGACTACTTCAGTCGGTTCGGAAGTAACTCTAGCAAGAGATATCAACGTGACTTCGATAGCCTTCTATTTATTTTGGGCCCCGGGCATAGACGAAGCTTTTCTTTTTCAGGCCATATTCTTCTTCAGCTCCTTAAGCTCATTGGGCCTCATGTCCATATCAAAACAAGATAAATTAAAAATTAGAAAAGAGAGAATGGTAGAAGCGACTAGACTGACACTTACCTCTAGGTCGGCTGGACTCAGACCCATATTAAAAAGGATCTACTCGGATAAAAGTTACTTCAAGATAAAAATTGTATACTCCCACAAAATTTGGGAGCACTCTATATCCTCCTTTTCTAAAATAGGGATCTTCTTCATAACAGAGTCTCTTGGCTGACCCCAGTTTGGTATCCCTCAGCCCTCAACAACGAGATCCAAAATAAATAAAAATCACTCTTTCCATTCATGGACCGAGGAAGGAGCCTCTTTAATCAAGATAGGAATCCCTATTGGGTGAAAATGCATCACTAACCTTGAGAATAGGGGTGGCTCTTGATAGTGAGGAAGGATCAAAAGAGGTGAATGGTTGGTCGAACCTCGACCAAGAAGCAAGCGACCAAGAAATCAACGATGAACCAGAATGAGTTCGGAACAAAAGCACACAAAGGAATACTTAGGAAATGAAAAAGTTTGACAATGAAAGGATGGAGATGCAACCTGAGCCCAGCCCAGAATACCTCCTCATAGAGCCCAAGCTAACCTAGGGACAGAGCAAAATTCAAACTTGAAATTAGAAGGGATTCCAAATTGAACTTGGATCAAGCTTAAGTCATCAAAATCTAATCGAGACTTAAGGGTACCAAGTGCGAAGGTCAAATTGACCTAATGCCTGGTATTCAGCTCTACCGGTTTTCTTCCAAAGAAGAGGAAGAATCTGAAGATCAATCCCCAACCGAACTACCAAAGCCAGCCATGAGAGGACATGGAAAGATCAAAAAGATAAAATAAAATAAAAGAAAAGAGGGTAAAATGGGAGAAGGAGAAATGAAAAATGAATAGTGAGAAACTAGAAAGTTAAAAAACCAACCTATGGGTATGCAAGGGACCAAGACCAAAAAAGGATTGACAAGACTGGGAAAAGATTGATTGGCTGGAGAAAATAGAGAAAACCTTAGTGGATGCCAGAGAACATAGGAAAAATCCTGACTGTAGCCAAAAAAGATGAAGGAGACCTTGACGGCAACTATAGAAAAGGAAGAAAATTCCAACCATAATCGAAAAGCATGGAAACACATAACAATAACCTAGAAAAAGATTGTCGGTGGGAGCCCTAACAAACCAGATGGAAGAAGAATGAAGGAAGAAGAAGAAGAAAAAAGAAAGGATAAGAAAGCGATAGAGATGAAAAGCGAAGGTGCTATTCATAGGCACGAAATGATGGGTATGATTGAATGTCAAATCGTTATTAGCCATTAAGTGTCTACCACCTGGCGCCTCCTTGTTGATCCAAATATGTTGTCAACCATCTTATTTCAAAAAGGCATGCCCAAAATAGTGCTAGTCGCCCTTCGAATGTGAAGCTACCTCCATGATTGCTTTTTAGCACAACTCTTCATTTCCATTGGAACCCACATATGCAACATCTCGACTGAAAAGACACCATTGCCGATCTTTGGCACTCCTGATTCAATGTACTCCCTTCATCCAAACCAACTTTAGCTCAAATTCATGAGTATGGAGCATGCATTACTGGTAAAATTGTCCTTACCAAAGATCCCAAAACTTCAGATGTTATAATTCTCATATGAAGGCTGTTATAAATTGAGATATCCTTCACCAACCCATCATCAACATCCGACCTACTCTCGACTTTCGACTTTCTGAACATCAGTCATCGCCCTTAGATCATCGCTCACCAAACTGAATCCACTTCGGTATCTATCGACCACTCCTCAGACAACATTTTTTTCTTTTCGATTGCCGACATCTTGTCAATATCGCATCTGGAGATCACCAATGCCTTTGGGTAATTATCGACCCCACATCAAAATTTTACCGTCCTGCCATTGGTTCCTAGCCTTCACTGATAACCACTGGTGCCTCCTCGATCATGAATATTTTTCAGATAGTCACCGACATCACCTTGACATATGACCCATCCTCGATCAAAAGCTAACGTACAGTTGCCCATCTCAACTGACATCGAAGGGTCAATTGCTTGCTTCCTTCCTGTCAGTTGCCGATCCCTCTTTGGATTATCATCGATCCCTCTTCGAATGATTGCCAATCCTTCTTCATATGCTTTCCAACCCTACTTCTACTATTGATTTCTATTAACAATCATGATCAACTCAAAACTCTTTTAAAATTAAGTGACAACTCTCAACAGCTGGCCACGATCCGAATAAAGCAACCATAACTGTCCAATCCTATGAATATCGGCCACAAACATCACACGTTACATTCAATCTGGTCGGAACCACCCATGGATTGTGCCCCATGAATGACTCTAAGCCATGTCTACAAATAAGGATCTAAACAAGATTCTCAGGTATGACACTCTCTTTCTAGCGCACTTCATTTCTATTACAGAGTTTTGACTTGAGCGTTGGAGAGTCCCCACCAGAATAATCTTTGATTAGGATTTTTTTGCAAATCTCGCTATCGAGACACTCAGTGCTATCCACTCCAGCCACTTTAGTGAGGGTCAGAATTCTACAGTAATATTTTCATTCATGAATATATTTCAAAAGAGTAATATAATACAGAATATTAAATATCCGGTGATTGTTATATTAGTATTGTATTTCAATGCTCATGAAAATTCTACCCCAAGCAAAAAAGGACAAAGAAAAAAGAAAAAAAAAAAAGCTAATGAAGAAAGTAGGTTTGTAAACAACTCGAGCTCGTTTAATAACAATCTTTATGTTTCACAGTCATCCTCTCCTCATTAGAGCTTCAAGATTCAACTCATGGATACATCCTCAATTTCTTTAATTTACCATTGGTAAGTCTCCCTCCCATTTTTCTTGAGAAAAAAATAAACAAAATTGTTCATGGGTCAGATTCAAGATTTATTCTCCAAGTTCATTCCTTTGCATATTAAGATTTCATACGTTAGCTAGCTTAGTGTACAGAAAGATAGAAAATAGATTCAAGAGATTTTGGCTTGTTTTATAGCTTGCTTGACCATGTTAGAGCTAGGTTAAGCTTTGGTCAAGCTCAAACAAATATGTTGCTCATTTGAATAAATTGATCATGAATCTATTTATACCACTTGCAAACTTGCAATTATAGATATTATTTATGAGTTGTCATACAAATTTTTTTTTAAAAAAAATTAGACATCCTTAGGATAAGGGGCTTGTTGTAGCCAAAATGTGAATTGGAGAGATTGAACGAGCTCCAAGTTGGAGGGATCAAACAAGCTCTGAGCTGGAAAAATCAGATGAGCTGGAGAGTGATGAATGTTCAGCTATGGTTAGGCTTAAATGAATAAATCTATTAAGAGTTTATTCAAACCTAATCATAATATTCCTTGTAAGTCAGGAAAGTTCTAGACTTCTTTTTTTTGGCTCGAGTATATATATGATGGCAATCTTCTTATCTTCCTAATGGCTTGGCTTTGATTGCTGAATTAAAAAATAAATTTATTATTCATTTTAGAAAATTGAAGCTCCAAAAAAATTTGGCTTAAGATATCCAATGTAAGGTATACCCTTCTACCACATGGCCGCGGAGGTTGTTAATGAGTTTAAAAGGTTCGAAAATCCTTCAATGATTTTGCTCGAGGGTGATTGATGTTGTTCATCCATCCATGAGCACACGATAGTAAGAAAGCTTGATCATTGACTCTTTATAATCTATTATGAGTCTTTAAGAGAACTTAATCCCATTCTATATTCCAATACATACCCATATGCATCTAAAATAATAAATATTATAAACTAGTTTTTTATGAAATAAGCTATAAGTTATTATAAATAAGAAGAATAAAGTAGAATAATCTCGTGATTAGTAAAAGAACTTCCAAAACTCTTGAGAGAAATACTTTGTATACAGTATTTGGTGTAGAAAAAATGCACCACTCCTTTTGATTCGGCCACCTAGCCACCACTTTCCAAATATTAAATCCCGCAGTTTCATTATTTTATTTAAAATTTTGAATGACAAAATATCTCTCTATTCTAAAAAAATTATAATATCCTGTGACTCTTTTATGACATCTTGAAGGCATATTATGACTTCCTGCAAATAGGATATCATAAAGAGAAAACGGCATTTTTCTCATTAAAATTTTTACGAAACTACACAACTCCACCAGTACATACAACTCCATACTATACTGCTGCATGATCCTCTTGAACGTTGAATAAAAGGAGGGTTTACTTGCCCCCAAACATTCTAGAGTAGTATCTTCATTAGTAAAACTAGTAAGAGGATGAGGGGGGGTGCAGGCGGCATCTCTCGGGTGCCCTTGGCTAAAGATCCATCCTGCTCCAACTCCTTTCCTCCTTTCCTTCCACCTATAGATTGCCACTGACTGATTTCAGTCAACCCACAATGCCCACATAGCCCAAAACATGTGGCCCATTTCACCTTCCCCCCCCCCCAATACCCCTACGGGCAACACCTCACCCCCTCCTATGGATGGGATGCTGGTGGCTAGACTGGATTTGCCATTAGGAAACTTGGTAAAGGTGGCCACAAGCTTTTGAAGATCCTTCAGCCTAGTCTTGCCAGTAGCTTTCATCTATTGCAACTTGCCACCTACACTACTTGGATCCATGAACATGAGAGATTGGTGCCTATCCATGGTTGTCGGTGAACCCATTCTAGTGGCACGACCCCCTACCAACATAGGAGCCTCCTCTTTTGATGATGGTGTAGGTTCCGCTTCCACTACGTTAACCGAGCCCTTCCTAGCACCACCCTCAAGCCTCAGTCATAAGTCTAGCTTACATAGTCCATGTAAATCCGAATTCTAAGTTAGGTTCTACTGGACTTCTTGATTCGAGGCTGACCAAGCCGAGCTCCTAGCCCGCTTTAGTGAGAGCATGCTTTCACCATGTATTGGTCACATGGGCTTAGGCCTTCCTTCCGACTCACATCCATAGCACCATAGTTTGAGCCTACATCAAGGAGCACTTGGAAGCCGACTAGGACTTCACCGAGTTAACTTAGCTGGATGACCCACCTCTTTTTTAAGGCGATGGGTGAGTTTGATGGGTTTCTACCATCCATTTGAGTCAGGTGGCGAACCTAGTGAGCTTTCCCATTGCCCCGACGATCTTCAATGGGAAGGAGAGAGTTGGGACCAAACCAGTCCAAGTTGGACTTGGGCTCCTTCCTCAAGGACCTCAACTTCTAGGCAGTGTGGTTGCCGGATCTTAGATGCGACCTTGGTGGGCTTCAAAGCCAGTCATAAGTTGTTGCGTATCATGGTTACTAATGCCAACATATTAACTGACATAAGTTTTTCCCTATTGTATTGCCTGGCATGATATTTTGTTTCTTGTTTCATGTTACTGCATTGATTTATAACATGAATTTAATTAATGATGCAAGTCAGATGTTTGACCTAGAACGTATTTATGTGATTAAGGTGTATCTTTTTTTAATTTTGTATGTCTTTGCATTCTCAGGCTTTGATAATTCATACTTTGATTTATGAAGCTGACCTGTTGCAAGCAGGATAGGTTTTCTGGATTGTTTATTTATTGCAGAACCTTATTAGATATATTCATGGATGATGCTACAAAGGTTTTGCTATTATCATAGCTATTTTAAATAAGCGCAAGAATAGATGATAGTGTTCTTTTGGCATGCATGCCAGCCTAACAATGGCATGATTGCTATAACATTTTTTATGTTTGCCATTCCTGAGTGTTATTTGTTATGCACTTCTATGACTTCATATCTTGGACATATCATGTGTTACATGACATTGAAGACACTTCTTTCCAATGCGTGACAGAAAACCCTTGGTCTATTGTCTTTGTTTGATGAAGAGTCAACTTACCCTAAAGCACCGGATCTGGCCTTTGCTAACAAGCTCAAACAGCACCTGAGTGGCGGCCCCTGTTTTAAGGGGGAAGGTGGCGGGGCTTCAAGAATTTGTCATGCTGGAGGGGTCGGTAATTCCATGACACTTATTCCAAGCAGGTTGCTACCAGCTAATGGGGCCTTTTTAGTCTGTTTGAGATCATACTCCATATGCCATCATGATTTGGATTTATTAGTGTAATTTACTCGAGAATGCGATATCTTATAGAGTGCATGCTCTTAACTATATTTATTTTTGAAAAAAATTGTGCATTTTTTCTAAAAGATGCGGACCACATTTTCAATGCATTATTATTAACTTAAATTCTGAGTACGAAGTTGAATATGTTCAGTTTAAAAATTTCAACTGAGAATGTTGTTCCATGACCTCCATGCGGGCTGGGACGAAGCCGAGGAAGATTCTGAAGATTCGGATGCTATCCTTGGTGTTAAAACATGAAAAACAAGACGAAATACTGCGCTGGCATCTATTACAATGAATTTCTTTTTCTTTTTGTAAGTTTCAATTACAATAAACTTTGTAGAAGAAATAATAATTCGATGGCATCTATTACAATGAAAAATGGAGCTTCCGCTGGAAAGCTGACACGTCCTGCTTAAGAATTCCCATCAAAGGCTGAGCCCAAACATTTCTTCACATGGACACTTACAAAAAAAGATGGTATCTCAGCATGCTATTTCACAAGAGATTGGTGTAATTAACTTCAAGAAGTAATTACGCAACGACCACATCGCTGGTATCCTCACAAAAAAAAACAAAAGAAAAGAAAAGAAAAAGGAAAAAAACTTTTTAGATTTTCAACGGAATGCAGGCCTTTCCTGCATCATTTCTAAGGATTAAATATTTTTTAATTTTTCTGGATTAAAATAATTTTGATGTACAGACCGGAGCAGAGGCCCATGGGCATCTAGTTTACACATCATTGTCAGGGATTCCAAATAAAAGGTAGATGAAGAAATGGAGGAAACAAACGTTGAAATCATATATTAAAGATAAATCTACTAACAAGAAAGCTAATAAAGTCATTATCTTTTTCAGTAGAAAGCTAATAATATTATTATCACATATTGACAGTCTGAACAAAATAAGACCAAAAGAACTCAACTGGAGTCTGGACTACTCATTCTACCGGGTATGGTGGAAATCATACCTTCAAAACACATGCCCATCAGATTTTGATATCCTTGATCGTTCAAAACTGACAACACAAAATTGCAGCACTAGCCACGTAATATATTCCAGCATATAGCAACTCAATTTACATCAAAAAAATATATTTGATAGCATTCGTATGTAGTGACTATTTCAGTACTCAACTTTTTATTAAAACAAAGGCAGCGTAAGTATGGTACCCAAAATTGACGACAAAAACCTCTCTTGTTGTCACAAGCAATTAATTTTCAATTAAATCAAAGAAAGGAAATAGGAATGGTGCGTAATGAAATACGAGTTGTAAATATGCCCAGGAAGTGATCCAGTTGTAGTCTACCCAGGCTGTCTCATAAAATAAATGGGTTAGCTTAGCTTCTTTCCCCAGCTCATATACAACTGGAGTCCCTCCCAAAGATGAATCGCCTCGTCCAGTCGCCAATCACCAGAAGCCTTGTGCGCCAACTGACTTGCTTACTAAATGCGGTGAGAAACAAAAAGAGCATTAGCGCCCACGAGAAGAAGTGCAAACAAACTTCAAAAATAATACAGTAAGAAGCTAATTGCCCCCGAGAATTTGGCACACCATAGAAAAGCACGAAGCATGCGTAAGCAAACATTAATGCAAATGAAAGAAACATGAATGCCATATACCTTGCATATATAGAGTACCAAAGCCACTGGGAGCTGTGGCCTATAGAAATCCAGTCTCCGGGCAGCTGGGCAGCCGTTTGTTCTCCACCCAATGGAGCAAATTGACCAAAATGTTTATATCTAATGCCAAAAATTAAAAATTAAAAAGCAAATAAATTTAAAAAAAAAGAATTTATATCATTCCTTTCAGAATTTCCTACTAAATCAAAAGCAATCGAGGTTTTTCGCAAGAATACCCTCTGGAAACTTAATGTAAATTTTAATGGTTCTCCCATTTCACACATTCATACAAATAACAAGTTAATGAAGTCAAGTCGCAGTTATATTTCATAAGCACAACGTAGGGTTTCACAATTTTTTTATGAACTGTGTGTCATGGACTCACTGGAATTCTAATAAGCTTGATACGCATCACAAAACTATAAAGCACCCGACCTCTTTAAGACAACAATCTTGAGATTCCAGATGCTTCCTGCTTTATAGCAAAAGCCTTACAAATATATTCTTACACATAAAATGCGAAGTTAATTTATTTTGATTTTTATATTCCATGCCTTAACTTCATCAAAAAAAAAAAAAAATTCATGCCTTAAACTTCTAGCATTTTCCTCTTCTTTTCCGTTCTTTCTTTTCTTTTCTTTCTTTCTTTTTGTTCGAAGTCACTGATATGAGCAGTCACTATTCTACCGAGACATTTTCAGATGGCAAAGATATGCTAGGTTATTTCACTGCAATTTTAAGAACACATACCTTCAATTTCTAGCATTTTCTTTTTCTTTTGCGTAGAAGACAGTGCTCCGACGAATAAGAGTGCTACTAAGACATTTTGTGATGCTCTCTCTCTCTCTCTCTCTCTCTCTCTCTCTCTCTCTCTATATATATATATATATATATATATATATATATATATATATATATATATATATATATATATATATATATATATATATATATATATATATATATATAATAGAAGATCAATTAATAAGAAGTGGTAAAAGAAGAAAAATTTGGACCATTGAAATTAAAAGACAAGTTCATTCCAACTGCTATATCTTTGGTAAATCTTGCATGACCAATTTTCTCAAAAGAAGCGAAAGCTCTTCGAAAACCATCTAAGCTCATGGTTTCAAGGTTTCAAGATTCAAGAACAATCAAAGGAAGGGGACACTAATTGATATCCCTTAAAAGGATGGATACATACATACATACATACATATATATATATATATGTATATATATATATATATATATATATATATATATATACATATATATGTATGTATGTATGTATGTATGTATGTATGTATGTATGTATGTATATGTATATGTATATGTATATGTATGTATGTATATATATATATATATATATGGAGATAGTTTAGCAAGCAAGATCTACTAGAAATGAAGCTGCCTTCGACAGGAGAAACTTACACACGTGCGCACGCCACACACATATATATGGAAATAGTTTGGCAAGCAATCAATAGGAGAAACTTACACAAACACGCGCACACACGCACACACACACATATATATATATATATATGTATATGTATATATATGTATGTATGCATGCATGCCTTAAACATACTTATTATTTATATACATATACATTTCAAAAAAAGAAGTATGTATGTACATACATATGGAGCTCCGTCAGGTCTACATTAGCTGATGGAGATCTCACATCGATGATTCAAGGTATTAACATGGAATGTCTTCAAAAGAGGTCTTTGATTGTTGGATAGAAAAAGTTAACATGGAAAGATTTAAAATAACAAGAGTGAAACATAATTCTGAAAATTTCTGCTGCTCAAAGCAGAAATATTTAATTTCATGATTTTAGATGTTCTAGAAATCTAAATGTCCACAACTAAACATTCCACACACCAAAAAAATCATGATTAGTAATTTCAAAAATCATAAAATTCATGATTTTTCAAAACATCGAAAAGCACCTTAAGACTGCTGCTATGTTTCCGTAAGACCGACCACCCAGTACAATACATGGGGTTTTGGTTATTAATTTGAGACTAAGATGCCAACTTTGTCTTTCGTGTTGCATAAAGAGCATGAGTTGCGGCCACTCTAGGAGTTTTTCAGAGAGATGAAGCATTTTCCTTAAATAAAAATATAGTTGTTATCCAGTACGAAATAATTAGAAAAGGTATTCAGATATGTTTGATCAGCTACAAGAAAGTCTAAAAGGGTGTTCGATGAAAGGTGATACAAGTTCATATGCTGCTTCCTTTTCTAATTTAATTGCATAAAGCAACCGTAAACACAGGAAAAACAGAAGCATGAAGAAAATAGATAGCTACCGAAAGGGGCGAAACCGATGACGACCCTGTCCTCTGATACGAAGAGGACCTTCAGGGTGTTCTTCACAGATCTTCATCTTGTTAAAGCATTGAGCGAGATAGTTACCTTGTTGTGCAGCAACCTGTAACACCATGACATGGGAGAAGATTTTGCAGAATCTTCCAGGGGATGTTTCTCATAAACAACTTGTAAAAAATCTCTTTGCTCCAGTTCTGTCACCCACGTTAGTTATAATCATTAAGAAAATTACCTGAGCTGTTGCAGGAAGCATCTTGACCTGTGAATCCACATGAGCAAGAGCTTTCTTGAACTCTTCTATGTCCAGCTCTTTAGATTCTTTGAGGGGATTGCCTTCTGCATCCCCCAGGAGATCTACAAAGTTCTTCATCTGTTTGCTCTTCAGGTAAAGTTCCACCTGAGGATACCTTTCAGAGATGTCACCTAGAACATCTTT
Source organism: Cocos nucifera (assembly GCA_006176705.1). Classification (NCBI taxonomy): domain Eukaryota; kingdom Viridiplantae; phylum Streptophyta; class Magnoliopsida; order Arecales; family Arecaceae; genus Cocos; species Cocos nucifera. Next base: position 1,077,139 of record QRFJ01000130.1, read on the forward strand.
GATTTCTTTCAAAGTTAATGTTCCAGAACAATCCACGTCTGCAACCCTAAAAATTTCAGAGATATCTTCCTGAAAGCATTTTTTCATGAAGTAGACATCAGTAACCAGAAATTATTTTAGTTCATATATAATGTGCACTGCATGTAACCAAAATATGTCGATTCTCAGTTACGGTAGAATAGTTGCCCACCTAACTAGTGATTTTAATTACTTCACTGACATTTGCACAATATAAAAGCCTAAAGAGAGCCTCTTGAGCTAGAAAATATGCATACAGATGATCAAATACTTCAAACTACGCCTTCAAGCAAACGATCTAGTCCTCGTGGAGGTATTTAGGTGGCGAATATGTATTGCAAGATTTTAATGTAAACATGGGTACCATAGAGATTAAGGTCATATACTGGCTAATCAATGAGATTGATTGCATTGACCAAACAATCAGAATTAAAAGCCCTTTGTATTGTTCTCTCTTGTACACTTCAATAATAAGTGCAATCTAGAGAAAAATTGCCTTGGGCATAAAATATTGGTCATGCTATATGTCATAAGACGTTATAGACAATAGACCATCACAATGTGAGAAGCATAGCAGCATTATGAATGTCATGGTGGATGTTGACTAAACTAGCAAAGACAAATTTAGAAATACACACATCGAAATAAGCTTTGCATGGTAAGTAACAAAGTTGGAGCTGACAAAATCAGTTAAATGGTTAATCTATGAACATAATACATGATCTACTGTACACACAAACAAAGAAAATGAACTTTGGAGGCGAAGATTAGCAATTTCACATAGGTTGAAAAGTCAAATGCTTCACTATGTAGTAGGGCAAGGTAATATATAAGAACATCATGGAAAAGCACAAGAGTATTGAATAAGAATCAGAGAAAGAACCAAATTAGATGGTTCAGCATGACCATTCTATATAAGGGGTCCAGAATACAGGAAGTAGAAAAAATGGATGGCAAGGATTTGAGTAGCAATGACAAGTACTTTAGATAGATAATTTGGAAAATATTGGACCTTATGTAGTACAGGATTGTTGAAGATAATTTCTAATTTGTATAAAAACAATTATCTCTAGTTATTACATGTGTAATAGTTGGATCATTCAGATTGCAAATAATTCAAAGTTCAGACAAAATCAGTTCAAACAGATGTGACCCTAAACTGAGGGCTCATTTACTTGCTAACAAAATAATTTTAGCAAATGACAACAGAATACCACCATTAGGCTGCACATACCATGACCTTTCTTTGGCTTATAGTGGCACAGTCACCAAGTGCATAAACCCCCTCACAATTACAGACTCTAAGCCATTCATCTGTTGCTAATGCACGCCTATTGCCCTAAAAATATGACAAGAAATTTGATTAGAAAAACCAAAGAGTGTAACTTTTGAGTAAGCACCAGTCAATATATGTTGCACAAAACATGTTCACGAAAAATTTAGAAGCATGAGTCTGGACCAATCAACCTGACCAATTTGTTTCATGAAGTCCAATACGACAGGACGAGTCCCAATACCAGTTGACCAAACAGCCATCCCATAGGGTACATTTATCTCTCCAGTAGCTTTATTTGTCATAGTGATGGCCTTATCAGTCACCTTCACAACCCGAAAATTTGTTTTCACTTCAATACCGTCTCGCTGGAACTTCTCTTCAGCAAATTTAGTGATTCTTTTGTCAAACCTATATCATTAATGCTACAACATGTGAAGACAAATTCTGGATGCTAGATTAGGGACTAATTCAAAAGGAAGACAGAATTTTGCAAAACATGTTAAATAAACACAAAGAATTTGAACAATTTTGACAAATATGGTAGAGGACATCTTTCCATATATGATTCTTAATTATATGACCTAATCAAAATTTACACCCAGTGCCATCTGGGACTCTATCAATCAACATAATCAAAGCCTTCTCAACATCAAGAAAGGGAGTTAGCTATAGAGCACAACTCAAAGCTGAGAAGGCCCCATGGAAGGATTAAGAAAAATTTAAGATCAGAAGTCAACCTGACGTCAACCCTCAGATATCTGGAGCCAAATTGCTGGCCAAGGCAGATTTGGGCAAGAAAGATTAATCTGAGATTCCATGAAAACTGCGTTTATGAGACTATGCCATTATGTACCTAATGCTCTTCATCAGGAAGCTTTTGGAAAATAGAAATTCATTTTACCATGTTTTTTCTAAAGATTCAGATCATTAGACAGAAAAGGCAAGAAAGATCCTGATGGTAAGTTTTGACATATGCGTATGGACAGCTATAGAACTAGAACCAGAAGTATTGAAGCAATTTCCAACTATATATAAAAATAAAATATCAGTTTATACCCAAGATACATTAGTTAGGTAATACAAAACTATAACAAAAAATGACAATACTAATAAAAGAAGACATTAACAAATTCAGGGAAACTAAGATTAGGAAAGCCCCAACTCAACATTATCAATGTTATTTACTTCCAAATTGAATTATTACAAGGCTTTATATTTGTTATGAAGAAAAACCCTTCCACATTCTAGCTTGATTTATTACTTACAAAGTCACAGTGCAGATTGTTCTAGTCATGTGTTAAGGAAAATCAGATTATTCACCACAAAGCTGCAGTGAAACCATATTAAGGTCTGTTCATCAGCATTAGAAATATCCAATTGAGAACAACTTGATGGACATTCATTGACATGATGATGGACATGGGATAAAATGTCTGAAGAAGAGCTCACAAGGAGAAGTTGACAGATTTTTGTCAATACGAGAGGAATGCCTTGAACTTTTGCCATAAAATTCAGCAGTTGTTTTTGTTATAATTATTACTGGAAACTGTATCAAGATGGTATATAATTTCATGTAGAATTAGTATGCTTTAACATTGTAACCACAATCAAGTCCATTTTAAAAGAATTTTAGCAGAATTACATACTATCATCCATCTAACTGCACTTAAATGTTGTAAATCATCTCAATGGCATCCATAACTACTTTTTCATTCCTCTTATTTAATAAACAGAAATGTGCAACCTTCGTTTATACTGTCATTTTTAATGGAAATATAAGGCAATCTTGGTTAGTAAACTTTATAGAACTGGTGAAAATAGGAATTGACAGCTTTCATTAACCTGATAAATAAAAGAAATCTATACTTTTAAATAAAACATAGGAGAAAGTGATCCTAAAGACTTCTACATTAAACAAAACAAAGTAATCAAGCACTTAAGAAAAATGATGAATGAAAATAAAAAATATAAGAAACATCAATAGTTATATGCACATCCAGTTTCATGGACTGCCAGTGATATGACGATCAAAAAAATGCAGTAAAATCTGTGATTATACCAAGGTTGCTCTTACATGGTTAAAATATGCTCGCCAGCCTCAATTACTGATATTCTCACCAAGTCCTTAAGGGTAGGATACAACTTAGCCAGATCTTCAGTGGCAAAGTCATGCAACTCTGCAGCAAATTCCACACCAGTTGGACCTCCACCAACAATGACAAAATGAAGATTTTTCCTTCTCTCTTCTTCACTAAGATTTGGAAGACTGGCATTTTCAAAACAGTTCATCACACTCCTTCGAATTTTCTGAGCATCCTCTACTTCCTGCACAAAGACGTCTACTTTTGTTAAAAAATATATTTTCTCTGAAGATGAATTTCAACAATTCAAAAGGAGGAAAAGTCATGAATGCACAAGATGTCACATAAAACAAGTAACAATGGCGTATTCTCCCTTTTTTTTTTTCCTTCTAAGTAACAATGGCATAACTTGGATTGAATCGTTACACCTACAATCAGCTACAAAAGCCATATGATATGGTAAAGAAATAACAGAAAGGCATATTGTAGTGAGAATTTGCACAAAGTTCTTGGCTTGTAAGGTTCCATCTTGCAGTTTGCTGAAGACGAACTAATTTGGAAGTTTCTCAGTGTCATATTTATTCTTAGTTCCAAACCTTTCTCAGTGTCATATTTATTCTTAGTTCCAAACCTTAGTACACTTCGCTATCATTTTATGCTAAACAAATAAAACCACATGGTTGTCTCTTTTTGTTTTGCCCTTTTATTGAGAGGGAGAATACCATATAGGAATTTTTATTTGCTGACAATGGATAGGGACGCACCTTCAGAAAATGACAATGCTCCACCACACCTGGGGTGTTGAATGTATTCGGCTTAGCACCAAGTGCAATAATCAAGTAGTCATAATCGACTGTAAATTCACCATTTCCATCCCTGTTTGTTCCAATATTAGATCGGCAGTGGACCTTCTTCTTGACCGGATCAATCTTAAAACACTCAGCTTCCCAAAATCTAAATCCAACTTTCTGCAAAGAAATAATTGAACAGCTGTTTTAATTTTTCAACCGAGGGAAATTATTTCTTAAAAGAGATAGGTACTAAGTAAAACTCAAGTATGGCAGCATAATAATTTTTGTCACATCAACATCATTATAAAACGATCTCAACTCCAAGATATTTTATTTTTTGCTTGCAATCAACAAAATCACATAAATATTTTACATAAGAAACATCTTGGTGCTTATATTAAAATCCATCCACTCCTACCTTTCTGATGATATTCCGGATTGGCTCAACAATACTACGTGGTTCCACTGTCCCACATGTGACGCTTGGTAGCAATGGAGTAAAGGCAAAATAATTACGAGGTGATACCACCTGCACGTCATACAAGGAGGCGTCCAGATTTTTCAAGAAACTCATGCTAGCCCAGCCAGTTCCAAGGACCACCAACTTTTTCTTGCCCGATGCTTGAGATGATTCAACAACATGGTCGGATTTTGCATCGGCATATGCTACCATACCTCCACTACTGAGATAGGGGAAAATAAGATGCAAAAAAACGTAAGCAAGAATAACGGACAGATGTGACAACATGCAAAATTATAAAGCTAACAAAGTATAACAGACTCGATTAGGTTTCCCTTTGAAAGGCTAAAAATACTGAAATCAAGGACAATGATATAAATCATAGTATTCACTTTCAACAAAACAACAGAAAGAAACATCCAGTTCTGAGAAGCATCTCTAGAATGTTGTCCTGGGATTTAAAAAAATTAAACTGGCATGCGGCATTACATGACCATTTCACAGTCGGAAAAATAATAACTTTAAGATTCTATACACTACAATTAAACTAATTAAAATGATGATTTATTTACAGAATTTATCATTCTCCTCTCCCAACTTTGAAACTAGCAGTAGTTTAAAAGCGCCTCTGCATGCTGTTTTCTTCTTTTATAGGATGAAATGATATATACCTCTGCGAAATTCATGCTATTGTCAAATTCATCTTTCAACCACATTGGCCTCATTGTGCCTTTTAAGGAAGTGAGTGAAAATTAAGTGCCGGATGCCTTTGTTCAAAATCATACGCTTCAATTTGATTAGCTAACAATTGAGTTTACCTGTGTCATCTGCAAGTCATTACTATAAGCATTGCAGAAAGGCACCCTTTTCAACAGAAAATCTGTAACAAGAAGCAAGAAAGAACACGAAATTTATTGAGTGGAAAGGAAACAATAATGGATATCGAAATAAGGATAGAGGTGCCTATTTTCTTATTTTTTCTAAAGGGTGTAGTCACAGGAATTTGTCCTGTACTGATTAATTATTCAACTATGAACTACATTACTGTCAAAGTTTAGCCACTTACAGATGCTACTTGCCTGTTTGGAATATAACTGCCTCCTAACAAAATGGTAACTAATGTTGCTGTCCGATTTGTACTCACCTGCAAAAGCTCTATGGTTGAAAAGAAAAATCATTTTTGACATACTTCCCAATCTATACTCATCTGCAAAAGGTCAACATGAGCAGAATGATCATACTGATATTAATCCAAGAACCAATTCAGTGTGCAATATTCCCTTTTCTCCTTAAAAGGACAACAAGTACCACAAACCAGCTTCCAAACATAAACTACAAACTGGAAAGGACAAATTTTGATGTTCCTATGTATATTATAAATAATTGAACGGTGGAACCTGCTAATAACCCTTCATCTAACTCCGTACACATGGAAATTGCCACTCACTGGAAATGAAGAATCATCTGTACGAAATAAAAAGCCCAGATATGATGATGGATGAGATAATGGAATCTCTCATAATCTTTGAACAATCACAATAGTCCATAATCCTCTATTAAACATATACTGAATCTACCTCGTGGGTTGTGGCATAATCAACAGATAATGGGTAGGTCTACTATTGGGCTGGGACTGCATGAGCAAATGGGCCAGGGAACCAGGACTGAAACATTGCTCAGAACCATATAAAAGCAGGCCTTGCGAGCCAGCCCACTGCTGCCTGGATATTTAATCGGCAGCTACACCACTTCCTCGTCATAAAGCATGAGCACGCTGTCGTGCAGAAACCATGGTTAGGTAATCATTTTCCCAAATAATTGATTTCAAATTTGCAAACTAAAGGCGACATTAGATATCACTCAAGGAACCTGCAGAAGATGCCTCATGGGAAAATTCATGAACATACAATTTGTGGATTTTTCTCCATCTTTTTGTCATCGATAAACTGTCAAAATGCTGCATCACATTGCATAGAAATTATTGACCCTTGAAAGCTTCACTCGATCGATTCTTGTTAATTTCCAAACAGATTACATAAATCTTGGCCTCTTTTGTCACAAATCCAAGCCAATTCCTTACCAAGGGCACTGCAGTCACTCAATCCGTACCATCAACCATCTGTTAGTCCATATTTTCAACCAGAATATTAAAAAAATCTCAGTCAGTAATGCAAGCAAACTTTGTCCTCAGAATTTCAATGGATAGCATAACAAAGCTAGAATTTCTTTACAATTTCTTCTTATCAATCATAAATAGCACGTAACAAACACAGAAAAAAAAAAACCCAAGCGCTCCAAGAAGACATCCTCTTCATCTACTCCCAAACCTTTAACAAACCATAGAAATAACTCCACATCACGGCAAGTTCCCATCCTTTGTCAAGGATCAATAATAAAACGTTTCCAACGCTAACATGAATGCCTTCCTAACCATTCAGGGAACAATATATCAAATCATAACATACTTTTGACTAAAACAAGGAATTCTTCAACCCCTAGTCTTCACCATCATATACGAATCAAGTTCATTAAAAAAAGAAATAAGATCCATCTACCACATTAATTTAAGATTGCTGAGTTCCATCAATCACAACAAAGAAGAATAAACGAGAATTCAGAAAAAAAGCATGAAAAGGGATTCTAGTACCTTCAACGCAAGCAAACGATTGAAGACATTCCAATGAAATCTAATCTAGGTGCAAAACACCGAAATAAAAAAATAACTGAGATGTGGAGGGAACGTAAGCAAAAAAACGCCAACCAAATCGCATCGAATGAAGAGAAATGGCAATGCTGACATCTAGGGTTCAAGAAAACTGAATCAAGAAGCGTAAAAAGATCGAAACAGAGATAATCACGAAGGACAAAAGAAGATCGAAAGAACCTGACAGCAAAGACAACGATAAGCTTCGAGAAGGCCGGACTCCGATGGAGCGCCTGCGAGGCCAGATCGAAGAAAGATGCCGCGAACCTCATCGTCCCTCCTACGAGAGATCTGAATACAGAGAGAGAAGGAAAGAAAAAAATAACGAGAGAAACAGAGCAAACGAGGGGACGGGGAGAGAGAAGAGAAGGTATGGCGGTTTTAGTGCTAGGAGGAGTACTTAGAGTGGGGACACGCGGCGTCAAGCGAGAGGTCCAGGAACCGTTCTTTCCGCCTGGTTTTTTTCCCACTCCTTTATGATTACTAGGTTTCTAATGCAAGTGCTTATAAATCCGTTCCATGATTTTGGGATCTGTACCCAATCGTGTCTTGGATGGAGCCAGATTTTTAGAGAGAGAGTGAGCCGAAGGGGGCAGATCTTTTTAAGAACTGGAGCGGTTATGCATCACCTGCCCTAAGGACACGAAAGAGCCGTTTTGGGATCGGACTCGTTAAATAAGAAAAAACTCCCGCGGTGTTGTAGGAGAAAACGGCAAGGTTTCCATAATGGGCGAATTTTAAAGGGACGCGGATTTCGACCCAATAGCAGGTCAATGAATAGTGGGTCCCGCAAAAAAGTATGTTGATGGGTTTCTTTAGGGTGAAATAGGTGCAACACCGATTCAAAGCTCCGATTCTCGGACGCGGAAGGGGACAGCCCAAGGGCGGAAATCTTTTTGGCAGAGGAGTAAAGTCACTGATGCATAAATATTTTTTTCGCCGTCATGATTCTGCCAGAGGAAGAGTTGATGGTGGCTCGTCGACAGTGATTGAAGGCGAAGCTTACGTCATCAAATTTCGATGGATATGATTGCCTGATCCATCAAAGCAGGTGTCTGGATGATTTTGAGTCTTTCCCAACGGACAAATATATTATCTATTTTATATTTCATCGGAGAAAGCTCGCAAAAAACCCGAGTAGTCAGGGATCAAGTCCCGAGCAATGGTCACCGGACTTCTTATTTTTAGATGATGCGATTATCTCTGCATTACTTTGGATCCGTTTACCTCACCATCCACCGGAGAACTAGAATAGAATAGGGCAACTCTATTAAAACTTGTTTCGACGAGCAGTCAATTTGTATTTATTGACGATTTCATGACACAAATCTGATGACTCAGCCATGCTAAGATTTATGTTAAGATTGATCTTAAAAATTTTTTGAAATATACGGTTTACGGGACTAAGCAATCATTTTGATAACCATTTATTTATGAGAATATTTTGATTATTTGTTACCAATGTATATGGAAGAGAATTGTTGTAAGAGAGGCATGTGATCAAAACATGTTAAATCTAGCAATTTTATCATCACCGATCCCCACATCATCGGTGATGATATCTGAGTTAATATGCTAAAGAGATTGTTTGGGCCATCGATAAAAATGAAGCTAGGGAAAAACCTAGGAAATGCGAGCTTTAAAGCGGTAAGGATGCTAAGGAAGATTGATCGAGTCATATAAGACAGACTTAGTTGGTGTCTCACAGCGAGTTAACTTGGACTTATAGCAAGTTAACTCACCCGAGTTAACTCAGATATCTGACTCTTGACAAGAAAAATTTGGAAATGGACTAGGAAAAGCCCACTAAATTAGCTTGGTGCCAATCTCCTATGCACGGTAGATTTGGCCCAATGAATAGCAATTATGAATTTCGGGCTTGAGGATTCTACTATGCTACCCACTTTATTTGATATGGGAAAGGCCTCAACTCAAGGGAAAAAGGGGTAGATCATCTAACTATAGCCAAGTTAACACTATAGGAAATGGAGAAAACAAGGTTGGAAATCAAATTACATCATGAAAATTGTTGGAAATAGCACAAACCAGTGGCTCCAATTATTTGGTGGATCCAAAAGCTATGATGATTGATCTTTATCTTTCTGGGCCACCATCTAATGAGCATTTTGTATTTTTCTCTACCATGCAATAGATGGTTGGTAAAGCTTCCTCATCTGCAAGTCAAGAAAATGCTAAATTACCAATGAAAACTTCTACTTTAATGGTTCTTGATGGAGACCATAAGGCAGATAAAGTTGGACAAGAAATCAAAAATGATAAGCATAATCAGGCAATTGTTTATGTTGGAGATAAATCCCGCTCTCGTCGAAGTCTAGTCTGATGCTTGGCCTAACGTAACGGACAATCACAGAAAAGCTTTGATCGAAAATTCTCCTCCAGCGGCCAAATATTAGCCAAACTCCTTCAGCCGGCCAAACTTCTTTCGGATCTCTCCTTCAGACGGATGTATACAGAAGCCGAACTCCTCCCAAACTTCTCTAGTGGCCGAACTCCTTTCAAACTCCTCCAGTGGTTGAACTTCTCCAGCGGCTGAACTCCTTTCGAACTCCTCCAGCGGCCAAACTCCTTATGGACTTCTCCCGCAGTCGGACTCCTCCAGGAGCCGAACTTCTTTCAGACTTCTCCTTCAGTCCGATTCCTCCAGTGGATTGCTTTCAGATTTCAGCTAGCGCTCCTCCCAGATGATCCCCTCTAGCTATCCAAACTCCTCTATAATTAATGTATGTCGAAGTTTTTCATCAACCAATGCCTGCTACCTTCGAACTTTGATTATTGAATCTCAACGAACGGTCACTATCAATCTGATGATACCTCTCCCTCTTCATACCGAATCCATCTGGCCCCAAGTGACTTAGTACCGGATAACTACGACTATCGCCATCAGTCTGCTATAGACGGCACTACAGGCGGTGCCTCCCTCTATGATAGACTTCATCAAACCTCGAGCGGCCCATTATCAGACAGCTGCAGCTATCACTATCAATCCGCTACAGGCTCCATCTATAAAAAAGGATCCTCCAAATATATTTTTTCTAAGCTCTCTTCTTCTTTTTAAAACTCCATCGAACTCTTTCCTGAGCACTCCATTTCTATTGATCAGAAGAGTTGACTTGATCATAGGAGGATTTTGCCAAAGCCACCACCACCGACTTCGAACGAAACTTTATTTTATAGGTCATCGATGGTGATCTCGTCTTCCTCGGCTCTAACTCAATCCAACGTCAACCAGATTCTGCACCAATAGAATTAGTGCTAGAGAAAGGGCCCTCTATTTTTGAGGTACTCTAGTTCTTAAAGAAGTGCTCAGTCGATCCTGCCGACCTTCTTCTTCAAGGTCTGAGCTAGATTCATCTATTCCTGCTCCATCATCAGTGCTTCAACCACCACCTCCATCGACGGTCATGGTAGATCTGGAGTAGTTTAACCAGCTGATGCAGCAAATTTAGGGCCTCACCAAAATAGTGCAGACCATGCGGCAGCCTCCGATGGCGGTTCCATCAGAAAACCCACCGTTGAGATGTCAGAAATCGATCCCAAGGAGGGGCACTTGGGCTAGCATATCCGTCGCCCCTGAAAAGAAGAAATAGAGAGCAGAGGATCCTTGCCTAGGTCATGGTTCTTCTCCAGAAGGAACCTTTTCCATCCACGATCGGAAGCCTTCCAAGATTTGCAATTGAGTTGATGTTCTCGATCAAAAACTACGGAGGATGGATCGATGGATTGAGAAGCTCAGTCATGTCTCCTCAGCTCACCATGACGACATCCACATCGATCCTTCTTTCTCTCTTCGAATTATGTAAAAGCTCATTTCGTCGAACTTCAAGCTCTTCCAATTTGAAAGCTACGATAGAACCTCTAATCTGATCGATCACCTAAAAATCTTTCAGACCATGATGCTGCTCTATAGCGCACCAAACATCATTTTATACCAAGCTTTTTTATCCACCTTAAAGGGAGCAGCAAGAAATTGGTACTCAGCATTGAAGTCGGACACGATTTTCTCTTTTGATCAGATGAGCTATCAATTTATGGCTCACTTCGTTAGCAGCCGATGTCCGAGTGAAGGTTCGGATTTTCTCATGAACATCAAGTAGAAGAAGGAGAAATCCATTCGAACTTATGTCATTCGATTTAATGCTACTCATTAGAGGTCCAAAATCTGGACCAGTCAGTTGCGATGGCCACACTCAAGGACAGCCTTCAGAAGAACGATTTGCTATTTTTCTTGGAGAAGAAATATCCCAGGGACTTTGTCGATCTGCTAGCTCGAGCTGGGGGATATGTCCGTACGAAAGAAGCCTTCAAGTTGAAGGATGAAGAAGTCATAGGAGAGCGACAGACGGATGAGTTTAGCAAACCAGTGGTTGATGGAAGGCCGAATGAAGTTCGATCATGCTCACGAACTCCCTCCGAGTGCAAGCGAGGTCGAACTCTTCCTCGAGCTCGTCATCAAAGCAGTTTCGATAGAAGGGTGCGAAGAAGTTCTCTCTCCTGAAGGTTTCACAATTATGTCCTCCTCAATGCTCCACAGACGTCGACTTGAAGCAAACCAATGGCGCTATCGTAGCTAGAACCACCAATAAGAGAAGAACAATAAGAAGATCGGTCATCTTCCAGCATTATCAATACTATCTCTTAGAGGAGCTTAGTATTTTGGCGAGCCATCATCTCTCAGTCTTAGAGCCAGTGGAAGCTTGCCCCAAATTAGAAAGGCCCATATGAAATAGAGGAGGTCATCCAGTCTAAAACTTATCATCTGAAAAAGCTCGAAGGAATAACACTCCCATGATCTTGAAACTCAGAGAATCTAAAAATGTACTACCAATAATTTTTCTTCAATAAAACTCCTCTATTTCAACATTATTATTTCTTGGTGCAAAAATTATGTGATGACAGAAAAAAAGTAATTAAAAGTGGCCATGCTAGGAACAAGAGGAGAACCTCATTCTAACATAAGCAAAGTCGAAAACTTCGTTCATTTTAGACGAGATTGGGGGAGAGGTTCTAACAACGGTCCTTATATGCCCCATAGCCTGTTAGGAATAGGAGGAGAACCTCATCCTAACATGAGCAAAGTCGAAGGCCTCGTTCATTTTAGACGAGATGGGGAAAGAGATCCTGACAATGGTCCTTATGTGCCCCCATAATCCATTAGGAGCAGAAGGAGAACCTCATCCTAACATGAGTAAAGTCGAAGATCTTATTCATTTTAGATGAGATGGAGGAAGAGCTCTTGACAACGATTCTTATGTGCCCCCACAGTCCGTTAGAAATAGGAGGAGAACCTCATCCTAACATGAGCAAAGTTGAAGGCCTCATTTATTTTAGATGGGATGAGAGAAAAGGCCCCGACAACGGCCTCATTGTGCCTGACAACAACAGAAGATAAGATCTCCTATAATCTTGATTGGAGATAAGATCTCCTCCGAGCTTCAGAGTCTACGTCAATAAGAGATAAGATCTCCTTCAACCTCAACTGAAGATAAGATCTCTTCTGAGCTTTTACATCAATAGAAGATACGATCTTCTTTAATCTCGGCTAGAGATGAGATCTCCTCCGAGCTTCAACATCTATATCAATAGGAGACAAGATCTCCCCCGAGCTTCAACTTCAATGTCAACCTCGGTTGGAGATAAGATCTCTCCCAAGCCTCAACTTCAACGACAACCTCGGTTGGAGATGAGATCTTTTCCGAGCTTCAACTTCAACTTCAACCTTGGCTGAAAAAAAGATCTCCCCCCAACTTCAACTTCAACTTCAATCTCGACTGGAGATAAGATCTCCTCCGAACTTCAATGTCTATGTTAACAGGAGACAAGATCTTTCTAGACCTCGATTGGAGACAAGATCTCCTCCGAGCCTTAACTTCAACGACAATCTTGGCTGGAGAAAAGATCTCCTACGAGCTTCAACATCTACGTCAACGGGAGATAAGATGTCCTTCAACCTCAGTTGGAGATAAGATCTTCCCCGAGCTTCAAAGTCTACGTCAACAGAAGATAAGATCACCTCAATCTCGACTAAAGATAAGATCTCTTCCAAGCTTCAAAGTCTACATCAATAGGAGATAAGATCTCTTTTAAGATCGGCTGGAGATAAGATCTCCCCCGAGCTTTAGAGTCTACGTTAACAGGAGATAAGATCTCCTTCAACCTCGGTTGGAGATAAGATCTTTCTCGAACCTCTACATCAATAGGAGAAAAGATCTTCTTCAATTTTGACTGAAGATGTAATCTCTTTCGAGCTTCAACGTCTACATCAATAGGAGACAAGATCTTCTCCGAGCTTCAACTTCAACTTCAACCTTGGCTGAAGATAAGATCTTCTCCGAACTTCAATGTCTACGTCAATAGAAGATAAGATCTCTCTGGATCTTGGCTAGAGACAAGATCTCCCCGAGCCTCAACTTCAAACATCAACCTCGACTGGAGACAAGATCTTCCTCGAGCCTCAACTTCAACGACAACCTCGATTGGAGAAAAAATCTTCCACGAGTTTCAATATCTACGTCAATAGAAGATAAGATCTCCTTCAACCTCAGCTGAAAATAAGATCTTCTCCGAGTTCAAAGTCTACGTCAATAGGAGATAAGATCTTCTCAACCTCGGTTGGAGATAAGATCTCTTCTGAGCTTCAAAGTCTATGTCAACAGGAGATAAGATCTTCTTCAACCTCGGCTGGAGATAAGATCTCTCCCAAGCTTCAGAGTCTATGTCAATAGAAGATAAGATCTCTTTCAACCTCGACTGAAAGATAAGATCTCCTCCGAGCTTCTACATCAACAGAAGAAAAGATCTTCTTCAATCTCAGTTGAAGATAAGATCTCTCCCGAGCTTCAACGTCTATGTCAATAGGAGACAAGATCTCCCTGAATCTTGATTGGAGGTAAGATCTCTTTTGAGCCTCAACTTCAACGTCAACCTCGGCTGGAGATAAAATCTCCTCTGAATTTCAACATCTACGTCAATAGAAGACAAGATCTTTCTGAACCTCGATCGGAGATAAGATCTCTTTTGAGCATCAACTTCAACGTCAATCTCGATTGGAGACAAGATCTCCTTCGAGTCTCAACTTCAACGACAACCTCGACTGGAGAAAAGATCTTCCATGAGCTTCAATGTCTACGTCAATAGAAGATAAGATCTTCTTCAACCTCAACTAGAGATAAGATCTCTCTCGAGCTTCAAAGTCTATGTCAACAGGAGATAAGATCTTCTCAACCTCAACTGAAGATAAGATCTCTCCCGAGCTTCAAAATCTACATTAACAGGAGATAAGATTTCCTTCAACCTCAGTTGAAGATATGATCACCCCCGAGCATCAGAGTCTACATCAATAAGAGATAAGATCTTCTTCAACCTCGGCTGAAGATAAGATCTTCTCTGAGCTTCTACATCAATAAAAGAAAAGATCTCCTTCAATCTCTGCTGAAGATGAGATCTCCTCCGAGCTTCAATGTCTATATCAATAGGAGACAAGATATCCCCCAAGCTTCAATTTCAACTTCAATCTCGATTAGAGATAAGATCTCCTTCGAACTTCAACGTCTATGTCAATAGTAGATAAGATCTTTCCGAACCTCAACTGAAGATAAGATCTCCCTTGAGCTTCAACTTCAACATCAACCTTGGCTGAAGACAAGATCTTCCTCGAATCTTGATAAGTATAATAAATTCATCAATAAAAGTATTAATTTATCAATTAATTCATATTAATTTTTAAGAATTAATAATCAATTTATATATATTTTTTGAGAAATTGATATTTTTATTAATTAAAAAATAATAAAAAATTAAAAAAATAAAATTTTATTATCAATAGAAAGAGCTCATTTTTTTGATCATAATGAAATAAATTTTAAGTAAAATGGAGCTAAAATGGAAAATATATGAATTTTTAAAAAATATAAAATAAATAAAAATTAAATAAAAAAGAAAACGGCTCAGCCGGCTCCGCAAGTCGAGCTACCAAGCCAAGCCGAGCCACCAAGCCAAGCTAAGCCATCAAAGCCAACTCAGCCGATGAAGCCATCAGCCGGTCCATGATCCAGGCGTGGACCGTCAGCTCAGCAAAATCCGACGAATCAGAGCTTGCCACGTGATGGACCTAGACCCCTAAAGAGTCTATAAAAATTTATCGCGGCTCACAAGGGTAATTTAGTCTTTTTCGCTCGGCAACAGAAGCGCTGATTGGCTGCGATGTGCAGTGCGGCCGGTCTACGCGGTCCATGGGAACAGTGATTGCGCGATCGGACGGATGTGGTTGTTTGCGGTCAGGATCGGACGGCTGTGGTTGCTTCCGGATTTTATTCAACTACAGACATCACGCAGATCACCATCGAACGGCAGCGCTCGATCCAGGCGATGATCGACGGTCCAGAAAGCTCCCGACGGCGATCAAACTCTCAGGCGCATGATTTGCAGCCAGATTTCCTCCATCAAATGTGATCCAACGGCCAAAATTTAATCCGACCCGATCTGAGCTGATCTGCATCCGATTTTGATGATTTTTGAACCGTTGGATTTCTATTGAACGGCTGGATTTTATCAGATTTATCAGAGACATATTAGAGCTATTTTAATTCAAATTTTATTCAGATTTTGATGATTACAAAGGCCATTAGTCCCACATTGCCTAGAAGCAAACTTTTCAGCCCTCTTAGCTCTATAAAAAGGACCCCAGGCCTCCAAAAATCAATATCTCCGATCAAGGTAAAGCTTTGGTATAGGGTGAAGCCAGGCTATGGGTTAAAGACTGCTTCGAAGCAACGGATGCCGAGAAGAAGAGCCGAGCTTCAACACCATCTTTCTGCCAATGCCGATCCAAGATCAGAGATCAGGCTATTTTATTTTATTTTCTTTTCTTTTTAAATTTTATGTATTTAAATTCTAAATTTTAATTAATAAAAATTTTATTTTTACATTTTAATTTCTTACTTTTTATTTTTATTATAATTTAATTTCTGCACTTTAATTATTGCTTTGCAAGTAGATGCTAAGATCTAACTAATAGATCTTAGTACCAAGTTTAAATTTCTGCACCTTTTAATTTCTGCTTTTAATTTTTCGACTTCACTTTTGATCCTAAAACTCTTCTTTTTTTCTTTTTCTTTTAAAAATCAAAGATTTCAAATCTAAAATACTACCTTCCCTGTGGATTCGACTATCTTCCCTGTGGATTCGATCCGACTCATTGCTATCTATGCATTTTTAATTATTTTAAGAAGTCGGATTAAACTGATAAACACGGTGTCTTAACGACAACATCGCATTCCTATCAAGCCTCAACTTCAACGACAATCTCGATTGAAGAAAAAATCTCTCATGAGCTTCAACATCTACGTCAATAGGAGATAAGATCTTTTTCAACCTCATTTAAAGATAAGATCTTCCTCGAGCTTCAAAGTCTACGTCAACAGGAGATAAGATTTTCTCAACCTCGATTGGAGATAAAGATCTCTCCTGAGCTTCAAAGTCTACATCAATAGAAGATAAGATCTTCTTCAATCTCGACTGAAGATAAAATCTCTTCTAAGCTTCAAAGTCTATGATAACAGGAGATAAGATCCCCTTCAACCTCGATTGAAAATAAGATCTTTCTTGAGCTTCATCATCTACGTCAACAGGAGATAAGATCTCCTTCAATCTTAGTTGGAGATAAGATCTCCTCCGAGCTTCAAAGTCGACGTCAATAGAAGATAAGATCTTCTTCAATCTTGACTGAAGATAAAATTTTCTCCGAGCTTCAAAGTCTACGTCAATAGGAGATAAGATCTTCTTCAACCTCGATTGGAGATAAGATCTCCTTCGAACTTCAAAGTCTATGTCAACAGAAGATAAGATCTTCCTCGAGCCTCAACTTCAACGTCGACCTCGGTTGAAAGCAAGATCTTCCTCGAGCCTCAATTTCAACGTCAATCTCGATTGGAGATGAGATCTCTTTCGAGCTTCTACATCAACTGGAGGCAAGATCTCTCCCAAGCCTCAACTTCAACGTCGACCTCGGTTGAAGACAAGATCTCCTCCGAGCCTCAATTTTAATGTCAACCTCGGTTAGAGATGAGATCTCCCCCAAGCTTCTACATCAACTGGAGACAAGATCTTTCGAGACCTCGGTTGGAGATAAGATCTCATCCGAGCTTCAACATCAACATCAACCTTGACTGGAGATAAGGTCTCCTCTGAGCTTCAACCCCAATGGATGCAAAGCTCGGAAAAGGACTTCAACAGTCATCTTTTTTATACTCCCTTTCTTCAAGTTTCGAACTCAAGAGTGGGAGAACTATTATTGGGGATAAACTTCACTCTCATCGAAGTCCAATCTAATGCTTGACCTAATGCAATGGGCAATCACAGAAAAGCTTCAATCAAAAATTCTCCTCTAGCAGTCAAATATTAGCCGAACTCCTTCAGTCGATCAAACTCCTTTCGAATATCTCCTTCAGATAGATGTATACAAGAAACGAACTTCTTTCGAACTTCTCCAGCGGTCGAACTCCTTCCAAACTTCTCCAGCGATCGAACTCCTTCCGAACTCCTCCAATGATCGAACTCCTCCCAAAGTCCTCCAGCAGCCGAACTTCTCCCAAACTTCTTCTGTAGTCAAACTCCTTCAGGAGCCAAACTTCTTCCAAACTTCTCCTTCAGTCGGATTCCTCCAGTAGATTGCTTCCAGATTTCAGCTAGCACTTCTTTCGGATGATCCCCTCTAGCCATTCGAACTCCTCTAGAATTGATGTATGTTAAAGTTCTTCACTGACCAATACCTACTTCCTCCAAATTTTGATTATTGAATCTCAACGAACGATCACTATCAGTCTGACGACACCTCTTCCTCTCTGTACTGAACTCTACATAGCTTCGAGCGGCTCAATATCGGATAGCTATGGCTATCGCCATCAGTCTGCTATAGGCAGCACCCCTCGTCCTCATCAGATCTTAAGTGGTCCGCTACCAGATGGCTACAGCTGTCACTATCAATCCGCTACAGACTCCGTCTATAAAAAAGGATCCTCCAAATATATTTTTTCTAAGCTCTCTTCTTCTTTCCGAAACTCTATCAAACTCTTTCTTGAGTACTCCATTTCTGTTGGTCAGAAGAGCTGACTTGATCGTCGGAGGATCCTACCGGAGCCACCACCACCGACTTCGGATAGAACTTTATTTTGTAGGTCACCGACGGTGATCTCGTATTTCTCAGCTTCAGCTCGATCCGACGTCAATCAGATTCTGCAACAATAGCTTATATAAAGTAGGCTTTGGGATTAATAACTTTAACAAAGGAATGAGATGATGAGATGGATTAAATTCATCCATTAGAGCCACTAATAAGTGAAGTTGAGAAGGACACTAATCAGCCTTCTTCTAATTTATAATAAAGATTTTATTATGGAATTATAGAGAGGCTGGTAAACCTACATTTTTACCAAATGCTAGACAACTACTTCAGTTACATAATCCTTTTGTCTGTGAATTTTTTGAAACAAGATTATATAGTGGAAGTTTAAATAAGGCATGTCTTCATCTTCCACAAAGCTGATGTTTTCATGCAGTTGAGTCTTAGGACTTAAGGATGGTATTATTATAATTTGGCAATAAGGTAATGTGAAGATTGAAGCTTTCAATCAAAGTTCATAGCAAGTGGTATTTGTTATCACAAAACTAGAAAATATTTTTGGATTCTTTTAGCCATTTATGCGGATCCAAAATATTAGCATTATCAATTGCTATGAGCAAAGGTCTCTATTATTCTCAATCAAGGTCTACCAACCTTAAGTGCAGGTGACTTTAATTATATTGATAGGCCGTTTGACAAAATGGGTGGCAAACCTTTTACTAAGAAAATTGGTATTCATGAATTTTGATCTTTTATTGCTTCACAAGGTCTTGCTGATTTAGGATATTCAGGTGTACACTTTATATGGTGTAATAATTAGACTGGTCAAATGAGGGTGTGCAAGAGATTTGATTGGGCTTTTGCTATTAGCAATTAGATTCAAAGGCTTTAGAATTACTAGGTACGTCATCTTCCTCGAATTGCTTCTGATTATTGTCCTATTAAGATTGAGATGGCTATGAAAATTTCTCATAAACCTCCTTTTAGATTTGAGAAGTTTTAATTACATTACCCATTCTCCTAGGACATTGTTTATTGTGTGTGGACTACTACCATTAGAGAAAAAGCTAGGTATCATATATCTAGGAGATTGGAACTCCTCAAGAGGAGATCATAATCCTAGAATAGAATGGTAGTGGGAGATATTAATCACAAATTGGAGGAGATTGAAAAAGTGATATCAGAATTACAATAAAAAGAATGTGATATGGGTAGGTTATCGGATGGAGATTTGTTTCTTCTTCATACCATGCTGGCTCAACATAATTCACTTGTCTGTCAGCAGAAAACTCTATAGAGACAAAAATCTATATTTCTTGGCTAAAGAAGGAGGACAGAAATATGAATATTTTTAATCAAGCTATTCTTATTAGAAGGCAAAGGAACGGCATTTATTTTCTTAAGGATGCTTATGAAAATTCTATTGAAGAGGATAATTCTATAAGACTGGAATTATTTAATTTTTTCAGTACTAGATGAAGGAGAGAGAAGGAGAAAATAGATCCAGATGTTATTCCTCTTTCTAATACTATTTTATCTAACATTGAAAATTAAGGAGTTACCCATTAGGGATGTTTTGACCATTGAAATTGAGTCCATTATATGTTCTATAGCGAGATATAGGGCTCCTGGACTAGATGGGTCTCTACCATTTTTCTTCAAGTATTATTGTTCGATTATTCGAAGGAAAGTTTGTCTTGTAATACAACGGTTCTTTAGATCCAATTTTATGCCAATTTTATTACTATAAAAAGAGTCTATGATAGCGCATACTATGATAATGATTTTCGAAACCACTGCAATAAAATCTACGATAGTGGTTATAAAAAATCGCTGCCATAGGTCCGACCTATGGCAGCGATTATTTATAACCACCGTCATATATTTTTTTCTTATTTTTTTTAAATATTATATAATTTTAAAATTTAATGCCCATCTTCATCGTTTATTATCTAAATAATTATCATTAGAGTATCATCGCAAAAGATCACCTCGATTCGATGGTCCTAACTTCATCGATCAGAAAAATTTGATTTCAACGATCATGAATGATGATGTGATAATCTGATAGATGAAGACCTCTGATAGATTCAAAAATATGCAATAATGATCTCAATTATATTTATAGTATACTATCAAAGTTTTACTTTAATCAGATATCGTTATCTTGGTCAATTTAGTATAGATTAATTTTGACCATTAAATGATAAACGAGTGATCAAAGGACCAGATGGTGTCCAATTATGAGATAATTTTTGTTATAAATGATCTGGACTACTACTTTAATCATTTTTTATGATGGTGATTATAAAATTTAACTCATGAGACTAAGAATGATCTAAAACTATACGTCACCTGATAATCATTCTTAAACTCCATTGATTGTTATGCTCGTGCTTTTATAATATCTGCTTAACATGAATAGTTCATATGAAAATAATTTAAATTTTACTATCATTACGATATAAAATAATTAAAATTATAGCAAAGATCATTTAACTAAAAGATTATCTCATAATCAGACATCGTTTAGCCCTTTGATTGCTTATTTCTAATTTAACGATCAAAACCATTCCATACTAAATTGACCATGATAACGATATCCAATTAAAGAGAAACTTTGATAGTATGCTATAAATATCATCGAGATCATCATTACAAATTTTTGGATTGATGATCTTCATCTATCAAATCATCGCATCGTTGTTCGTGATTGTCGAAATCAAATTTTTCTGATGGATAAAGCTAGGGCCATCGGATCGAGGCGATATTTTGTGAAGATACTCTAATGATAATTATTTAGATAATGAACGATGAAGATGAACATTAAATTTTAAAATTATTTAATATTTAAAAAAAAAAATTTATTTTCAATCTACGGTAGTGGTTACTGAAAATCGTTGCTATAGATCTATGGCAGCGGTTAGAAAATTACTATTGTAGATCTATTTTAGCGATTTTCAGTAACTACAATCATAGATCTATGGCAGCGGTTCAAAAATTACTGCCGTATGTTAGGTTAAAAATCTTCAAATTTTTGACAGTGATTTTCGAACTGCTGCCGTATGTTAGATTAAAAATCTTCAATTTTTTTTTCCTTCCGTGCTCTCTCTCTCCTTCTCTTCGTTACCAGTGAGACTCCATCCAAGTCCTTCCCCCCCAATCAGCCCCGCCTCTCAGTGGTCTTCGTCCACCCCTTATGTCGGCCCCTCCCCGATGGTCTTCGCCCACCCCGCGCCCGTCCAACCCCCTGCCTATCCCACCCCCCATGTTGCCCTCCCCATCCCTGGCCGCCCAACTTCCTGCCCTCCCCGACCACCGCCGCCCACCCCACTGCCCCTACACTCCCCATCCCCAAACGCCCGCCCCCTGCCCTCCCCATCCTTGACCACCGCCACCACCCCTTGCCCTCCTCGACCGTCGCTCCTACCCTTCCCATCCCTCGCCACTACCCACCCCCTACCCTCTCCAACCCGATCGCCCACCCCTACCCTCCCCATCCCAATCGCTTGAGTGACACCCTGCCCTCCCCATCATGGTGCCCCTCTGGGCCCCCTCTCCCTCTCTCTCTCCCCCCCTCTCTCTCTCTCTCTCTTTTCTCTTTATCTTTCTCTCTCTTCTCTCTCTATCTCACTATCTTACTTTTATTTCGTAGGTTATCTTTAGCGCCATCATCTTTCTCTAGTGCCATTACCGATGACCCTCGGAGCTTTCGATACGACCCCCTCTCTATAACTGCGGGTATAATTTTTATTTTAATTTCATAGTATTATTTATTAATCACTGGACTAACCTGTCAATGGATTAGATTTGGATCAAAACCTGGATATTTAGATCCGGATTCAATTTTAATTACTGGTACCGAATTCGAACTCGAATACCTGATGGGTCCATACTTAAAATACTAGACCTGGATCCTAATGGATCCTAGGTATTTGGACCCGATTCTAGGACCCAAAACTAAGAAAGGGAGAGGAAGAAAGGAAGGGAAGGGGTTAGCCTCGCCGCTGTCATCGACGAGGGAGATCAAGAGAGAGAGGAAGGGAGGGGGTTCGGTCTTGCCAACATCACTGGGAGGGAGGGGTCTAGCCTCGTCAACAAGGAGATCAAGAGAGTGAGAGAGGGAGGGAGGGGTTCGGCCTCACCGCCATCGTCGATGAGAGAGATTGAGAGAGGAAGGGAGGGGGTTCGATCTCACCAACGATGGAGATTGAGTGGGAGATGGATAGTTGGAAAGATGAGGGAAGGATGGAGACAGCCAAGAATAGGGGATGGCACACAGCCGAGTCAGCTTGGATCGAGATCGAGCTGACTGAGGGAGAACCTGAGTTAGATGTCTCAGGCATGGAGATGGCTCGACTTTTGAGCGAGCCAGCTCGATGGGTGCGAATAGAATTTGATATGTCTCTCCAAGATTTTAACTTTAAGCCCTAAGGTGCCGCCATCATCTATTCCGTTCTTCTTTTGAATTTCTGGATTAACATTCAGATTTGTGCAAGAGATTAGTTCTATGATTGTTGCTCATCCTTAATTATTTATGAATATAATTCATATTGTAGAATTTATTGGATAACATTTTTTGGATGTTTATATCTTATTGCTTTTGTTTATTGCATTACATAATGATAGACCTGTCAATTGATTAGTGTACATAATCTTCGACATCCATACAATTATATGTAATTATATGAATGAGAGAATTATGTACAATGATCAATTGATTATCTAATTTAGATAATTTAAAAATTATAGATAATTCTATAGGTAGTTGCAGTAATCAAACGGTATGCTAAGAATTCTGAATGAAATTTTGGATAGTATTTTCTTTTGTTCTCTCTACACGGGAGAACTAAGAAGAAATGCTATCAAAATTTCATTCGATTTCTATTGTATATCGTTTAATTACTGTATTGAACCTATAGAATTAATTCAATTTTTGAATGAGATAGGATCTATCTTTACCTATTAGTTGGTGATAGGATGCATTTATTGCATGTCTGAAAATGATATTTAATGTGAGTTTCACATATGATATTTATTTTAATCCTTATTTATGATGCATTTTTATTTATAATGTAAATTTATTTATAATACATTAGTATATAATTTAAGTTTCATAAATAATTTAATTACAGTATCATCATTTTTAAAATAAATAATGGGTGGATGAAGTTTAGTAGGCTCTCATCAGAATATGAGGCTGGGAACCATGGACTGATCCGATATCCTTGTAAAAAGTGTATGGATGGATCGTGACTATCTCATCAAGATGTAAATGATCACCTCACTATTTATGGCTTTAAAGCTGGTTATGAAATTTGTTGAGACCAACATGATGAGGGCAGACCGCAAGGAGGTGATCAACATGATGAAAAAATGGAATAAATGATTTGTAATATTTTTTCATTTGTTGGCCATAATGACGGTGCATCTACGTCCATGTCTGATCCTATGGTTGGTAGAATGACAAACAATGAGGATATAGAGAAGATCCGTAGGTTGATGGAGGATGCTAATATTTTGTTATATCCTGGATGTGCAAAAATGGTGAAGTTGGAGTTCTTAATCCGATTGTATCATGCAAAATGCTCCAATGAATTTAGTAATAATGGAGTGAACTATATATTAGAGCTTTTAGAAGACATTCTTCCAGACGATGCATAAATTTTGAAGAATAATTATGAGGCATCGAAGATTATTAAATAGCTAGACTTTGCTTATACCAAGATACATGTATGCTCCAATGATTGCATGCTCTGTTAGGAGGGGATGTCAATCAAAATGAGTGCATAAGGTGCGGTGTGTCAAGATGGAAATAGAATAAAGATGGCACATCGACTCGTATATCTTAAAAATTGATGTGGTACTTTTTTTTTATTTCAAAACTATAAAAGTTGTTTATATTGGTAAGAACATCGAAGGACATGAGATGGCATGAAGAGGACTAAACAAAAGATGATGCATTAAGACATCCAGCCGATGGAAAGGCATGATAGAAGTTTAGTGAATTACATCATCCTGACTTCGCACATGAGATATATAATATGAGGTTGGGCTTGTCGTGTGATGGTTTCAATCCGTTCATGCATATGAATACCATTTATAGTGTATGGCCAATATTTATTCATGTTTACAACCTCCCACCATGGATGTGTATGAAAATTTTTTTTACTTTCTTGATAGTGCTCATCCCTGAACTGATGGAGGTAGGTAATGACATTGATGTTTATTTGCAGTCTCTTATTATCGAGCTGAAATAGTTATGGAGTATTCAAGGTATTCCAACTTTTGATGTTTTGCTGAATGAGTCATTCTTCATGCGTGCAGTACTTTTGTGGACAATAAATAACTTTCTAGCCTATGCCCTAATATCGAGTTAGAGCATCAAAGGTAAGCTAGCTTGCCTGATTTATGGAAAAAATATCCGATCTAGAAGATTAACACATCGAAGAAGCTTAAGTTATATGGGGCATCAACGTTTCCTCCATCGAAACCATTCATACAGAAGGGATGCACGCTCCTTTGATGGCACTGTTAAAGAAGGTGAGACATCTAACCGCATATTTAGAAGTGATGTAATTAGAGAATTGGATGGTCTAAATTTTGAATTTAGGAAAGGTGATCCAATTGATGGTAAAAAGAAGAAGCATCGATCAAAGAAAGATGACAAACACTTTAATTGGAGAAAAAAGAGTATCTTCTTTGACTTGCCATATTAGGAGACAAATTTATTACGCCACTGCTTAGATGTAATACATATTGAAAAGAATGTGTGCGAGCTTCTATTGGCAACAATCTTAAATATCAAAAATAAGACTAAGGATTACTAGAATTCTTGATTTGACTTAAAAGAATGGGGTATTAGAAGATCACTCCATCCAGAGCCAACAGAAGGAGAATAGTGGAGGCTCCCTCATGCATGTTATGTTATGAATGCCTCGGAACAGTCCATATTTCTTCATGTATTGGAGAACATAAAGGTTCCTGATGGATACTCAAGCAATATATCAAAGCATGTAAATAGTAAGGATGCCAAACTTGGGGGATTGAAGATTCATGATCATCATGTGCTGATGCAGAAATTAATCCTAATAGCTATTCGCAACGTATTACCAAAAAATATCAGAATGATTATTATTCGTCTTTACAACTTTTACAGAGATATTTGTTCTAAAAGGTTGCTTAAGAAAGACGTAAAAAAAATGAAGGCAAGAATGGTGACTATATTATGTGATCTGGAGAAGATATTTCTACCATCATTTTTTATGGTTATGATGCATCTCACCATGCATCTTACGAAAAAAGTTGTACTTGGAGGTTCAGTGTTCTACCGATGGATGTATCCTACTGAGAAGAATATTCAAACTCTGAAATCTTATATAAGAAATATGAATTACCCAGAGGGATCCATAGCAGAAGGTTATTTAGATCAAAAGTATATGAATTTTTATACCATATACTTAAACAAGCTCGAGACACATCGTAATCGATCAATGAGAAATTAGGATGATCAGTATGAGCTAGTTGAGCCTGTATTTGAGTCTATTCCACGGCCAGATGGATTTTCTACTTCATATCGTCTCATTGATTTAAGCATTGAGAAAAGAGATAAGGTACACCGCTACGTGCTCTTCAACTATGATATCATTGAGTCATACATAAGATGAATCATGCAGCCTTATTTATTTTATAATAATTAAAAAAATATTTAATTATATCTAAATTTATTCTTTGTGTATGCAGCAAAGATAAGAAGATCATAAGAGTAAAATATGGTGCTCTAAGTATGCGGAAGAACGAAAAAATACATAGCAAAGAATTTCTTGAATGGTTCAAAGATCTTATAAGCGATTATATATTTTTTTCTTATACAACTTATTTGAACATGTTTACTAATTAGGTGTCATCTCCTTAATTAGATATGGAGATTGTCGCTCAGTGATGTAAATTCTAAAGTGCGTGCTCTTTTAATGGATCCTAATCATACTATGTGTGAGTATAAACAGCTCGTCATTAATGACTATAGATTTAATATTTATAGCAGGTCTATAAATATGGCAACACCAAATAGTGGTGTCATGTTGAGCTCCACCACTGGATGTTATGCTAGCTCATGGAATTCGCAGCCTCGTACGGAGGATTTGAACTATTATGGCATGATGGAGAAAATAGTCATCTTGGACTATTATTCTAAAGGAAAGATTGTGTTAATGAAGTGCAATTGGTTTGATACCTTGTCACAGTCTAGGATGAAGACTGATGAGTATGGTTTTACTCTCGTTAACATGCAATGCCATCTCCACACTGAAGAACCATATGTACTTGCCTCCCAAGCTAGTCAAGTTTTCTACGTTAGTGATCCTTTGAAGCCTCAATGGAGTGTTGTTGTGAAGATGATGCTTAGGCATATTTTTAATAATACCAAAGTTGATGACGATGTTGGACCATACATGCAAAGTGCTCCTCTAGGATAAAACTTATCTGGTACTGTCGAGGTCTCAGACACATGTGTCAGGAGCGATGGTGATGTCCATATTGTAAATGCCACTAGGCGATGACTTCAACATTCTAATATAAATTATTAGAGTCTATTTATTGATGTGTTGCTAATATTATTTTTTTACATGTTATATTTGTTGCTCAGAGATTGCAACCCAAGAGGAAGAATGAATTAAATTTTTAAAATAGAGATGGTTGGAGAGAGATTTTGAGATCTTTCAGTTTTGAACGAGATGTCTCGTCGGAATCATGAGATCTCTCGAAAATCCTACGAGACTTCTCGCTCTCAGAGCACAGAAACTGAGTTTCTATTTTGATCAAAAAAATTTTGAGAAATTTTTGCTACCAATCAAAGAGATTTGATTTTTATTTGAATTCTTCTTCATATCTTTCTTATTTTTGTCAAAAAGCTCTCTTTCTTCTGATCTTTGAAAGATTAAGAAAAAATTTTTCTTTAAGGATCTTGACTTGATGAATTTTTGTAGATCTTTTCTTAAAATAATTTTTTAATTTAAATACCTAAAAAGACCTACATTCACTCATGAAATACATGGTTAAATACTCAAACTCATGTTGATTAATGTTTTAGGTCACGATGGCACCGAAATGCTATTTAGCTTTCACCCCCGCCCCTCGAATGACTACACGGAGCTCTGCATCTAAGCCATACTGGTAGGCCGTGTCGTGCCATGCCATGGGTCATGCCATACCGATAGGCCATGCCGTGTCGTAGGCTGTGTCATGCCGTAAGTGTCGTGCCGTGCCATGTCGGTAGGCCGTGCCTTGGGCCATGTCGTGTCGGTAGATCATGTCATGCTTTAGGTCATGTCGTGTCGGTAGGCTGTGTCGTGCCATGCCATGTCGATAGGCCATGCTTTGGGTCGTGCCATGCCGACCGCTAAAAGAATTTTCGTCTTATTGCTTTTATTTATTACATTGCATAGTAATAGGCCCATCAATTGATTAGTGTACATAATCTTCAGCATTCATATATTTATATATAATTATATGGATGGTACCTAGATATATCTTTGATTATTGTTCAATATGTTATATTGGTTAATATTCATTAACGTTGCAGGTCATGATGGTACCGAAATATCATCTAGCTTTTATCCCTACCTCTCGGTAGGTTATATGGAGTTCAGCATCTGAGGAGCAGTTGGAGCATACTCCATCAACCTCCACAATGGCTGCTCAGAGACCTCCACCATCGGCATCTACTCCACCAATGGCATCTACTCCATCGACATCTGAGCCTCCACCATCATCCACATCTTCGATACATACAACTCCACCGGTATCTGAGTGTATATTTTTATTTTATTATTTATTTATTTTTTATATAGTATTTATATACTTATATATTTGTATAACGTATTTTTATTATAGGTGCATCATCCAGCCAGATATTTTACGGTTCCACATGTATGGCGCATGTGTGGAACCGCCAGCATCAGGTGATGGTGCAGTATGATGCGAAGAAGAGGCCAGTAGGAGAGACCGTGTGGAAAATGCATTTCTTTTTTGGAGTGCTTGTGAGGTGGTCAGATATTATTTTCATAGAGCCCAAAGACTGATGATTGATGGATGATGCTGTCAGAAATCAGATGTGGGAAGAGATATGGGTAAGTGTATCTTAATTATATTTATGCATTTTACATGTTTACACTATGTTTGATTAGAATAATTTTGTAACTTATTTTTGATAACTTTGTGCAGAGGAGGTACGACTTCTCTAATCATGAGAAAGCTCGAGATGCTTGACTGAAGAAGATTCGAGAGTTATATCGGGGCTACAAGATCAAACTCCACAAAGGATGGCTCGAGCACCAACGAGATACTCCAGAAGAGCTTATTTCTTAAATACATGACTGTCCTCCAAGTCGGTAGGAGAGGATGGTTACACATTGGAGGAGTCAGGAGTTCGAGATAAAATTACTAACTTTTAAATTTTTTAATATGCTTAAAATTATATTTAAATATTTTTAAATATTTATTATTTATTTGAATACTTGTTAGACTATCTTTCATCAAAATCGAAAGAATCGGACAGTCCAGAAGTATACACACACTCTCGACCATGAGTCTATGGTCAGTCGTGTACATAAAGAGATAATAAATTTTAAATCTTGCTAAATAAATTAAATTAATATTTTTTATGTTTCTGATAAACTGATCCATTATTATAGCTGATGAGAGATGGAGTGATGTCTAGCCGTAGCGACTTCTTTCGATCTAGCCATACGGACAAGAAGGGCAGGCCAATGAACACCGCGATCAGAAGAATTTTTGTAAGTATTAAATAATTAGTATATATGATTAATATTATAGCATTTTTTATAAAATTTTATTTAAATTTATAATTACAGGATCAGTTAGATGTACTCACGAGCGAGGGCCCGGATACCTCTGTCCCCCATGACCATTTATCTCAGATCTTGGGGCCTGAGCACTCTGGGAGGATCCGATGCAGGCCTGGACATACGCCAACCAGCTATTGATCTGAGGCGAGCATCTCTTCATAGGCTTTCGATATTGTCAATCGGAAGGAGCTTGAGGAGGCATTGATACGGGCAGATCATGCTACGATGCGGATAAATTGGGCTGA
Source organism: Cocos nucifera (assembly GCA_006176705.1). Lineage (NCBI taxonomy): Eukaryota > Viridiplantae > Streptophyta > Magnoliopsida > Arecales > Arecaceae > Cocos > Cocos nucifera. Next base: position 1,106,716 of record QRFJ01000130.1, read on the forward strand.
GAAGTGTGCATCTCATTTAAAGAAAATCATGAGAGACATGATGTCGATGCTCAGCGCACGTTTTGGAGGTACCTTCATTGGCTTTGAGGATATGTTGATCCGCATTCCAGCTCCAGCTCCATCTCCTGGTGATGATGATGATGTAGATTTAGAAAATTTTTGATATATTTTTTTAAAAAAAATATTTATAATAAATTTTATTTGATAATAAAATTTTAGTATTTTAAAAATATTTTTATATTTATAATATTTTTTATGCTATATATCTCTGCATTTATTAGATAAAATATATAAAAAATTAAAAAATTTATATTTTTTTAATTATTTAGAAGCTACAGTAGTAATTTTATAACCGCTGTCATAGACGTGCCAACCGTTGCCGTAGGCAATATGTCAACTACTACATTAGATCTATGGCAGCGATTTTATAACCGCTGTCATAGATAAGCCTATGACAGCAGTTTAGGAATCACTGTAATAGGCACTATATAGCAGCAGTTTCGAGAACCGCTGCAACAACCGCTGTCACCGACCTATGGCGATGGCTGCAGTGGCAACGGTTAGCTAACCACTGCCATAGCCTATAACACTAATTTTTTGACCACTACCGTAGCCCTATTTTGTAGTAGTATTTCTTGAAAGCATACATTGATACTTTGATTCTTATAAAGTCCAATGTATCACTTCCATCTCATTATCATCCGATTAGTTTATATATTATCTTGTATAAAATTATTACTAAACTAATGACTAATCGAATGCAATATGTTCTTCACCTATTGATAAGTTAGGAATAAAGTGCTTTTATTAAAGACTGTAGTATTTCGGATAATGTTCTTATGACTTAGAAAATCATGTATGACCTACAATGGGCTCTAGTTAGACGAAATTATATGGCCATTAAGCTTGATATGTAGAGTTTATATGATGGAGTTAAATGAGATTTTCTTTTTCTTTCCATGTACTAGACGGGTTTTTCTGAGGTTTGGATTAATTGGATTAAGGGTTGTATTGAATCTCCTTCATTTGCAATCTTGATTAATGGAACTCCTACTACGTTCTATTCTTACATTGATATTTGCCAAGGATGTCCACTATCATCTTATTTATTTATTAATTATGCAGATGTATTATCATGGTTGCTAAAAGTGGTGGTTGATAATGATTGTTTTCGACATATCAGCCTCATAGATCAAGATTTTTTGTCTCTCACCATTATTTGTAGATGATTGTAGTTTATTTGCTAGGGCTACTCTGAATAATGCACGAGCTTTATCAATGATTCCACAGAATTATTATGCTATGTCTGGATAGTGGGCCAATTTTGAAAAGTCTATGATCAAGTTCAACCCTAAGGTTAATACTCTTATTAGATAGTGTATTAAAAACCATCTTCATATTAAAGAATGTGATGGTACTTGGTTGTATTTGGAAGTTACTATATCAGATAGAAGATTGTCTTCTTCAGATTGTACTAGTATTATACAAAACTTCCTATGTCGCTTGGATGGCTAGAAGTAGAGGGTTCTATCTACGATAGGTAGAATTACTTTTATTAAGTTGGTTTTTTATGTACTTTATATTTACTTAATCTCTCATACTATTATTTCAAGAGGAGTATTGTTGAAGATGGAACATATTATTCAAAATTTTTTTCAGGGTTCAACTGAAACTTCTAAAAAGGTACATCTTATTTCTTGAAATTAGGTATGTCGATGAACTCATAATGGTGGTTTGGTTATTTTTTTGTCTTACTAAAAGTGATACACTTATAGGTAAGCATATGATGCAGTTCCTTTTGTTGTAAGATGATTTTACTATTATAGAAATAGACTACGACAGCGATTTATAACCACTATCATAGCCCAAAAAATTGCTGTTATAGAATATACCGCTGTCACTGTAGCCGTCACCGTAGGTCTATGGCAGTGGTTGTTGCAGTGGTTATAGAAACCGCTGCCATAAATGTCTATTGCAGTGATTTCCAAACCACTGTCATAGGCTTGTCTATGGCAGCGATTATAGAACTGCTGTGATAGATCAATCTATAACAACGATTATGAAACCACTGTCATAGACTTATCTATGGTAAAGGTTATAGAACTGCTGTGATAGATCAATCTATAACAGTGATTATGGAACCACTGCCATAGGTTTGTCTATGAAAGTGGTTATATAACCACTGTCATAGGTTTAATGCAGCGGTTGATATATTGCCTATGACAACGGTTGGCACATCTACGGCAGTATTTGTAAAACTGCTATCGTAGCTTCTAAATAATTAAAAAATATAAAATTTTTAAATTTTTATATATTTTACATGATAAATGCAGAGATATATAACATAAAAAATTATTATAAATATAAAAATATTTTTAAAATACTAAAATTTTATTATCGAATAAAATTTATTATAATATTTTTAAAAAAAAATACATCAAAAATCTCCTAATCTTCATCTTCATCCTCGAAAGATGGAGCATGAGCTGGAGCCAAAGCTGGAGCTGGAGTTGGAGCCGGAGCTGGAATGTATGCCAACATATCCTCAAAGCATGTAAAGGCACCTCCAAAATGCGCGCTAAGCATCAACACCATATCTCTCACAATATCCTTCAAATGAGATGTGCGCTCCTTAGCCCGATCTGTCTGCATCGCAGCATGATCTGTTCATACCAACACTATCTCAAGCTCCTCCCAACTGACAACATCAAAAGTCTGTGAAGAGATGTTCGCTTCTGACCAATAATTGATCGACGTATGTCTGGGCCTGCATCGAATCCTTCCAGAGTGCTCAGGCCTCAAGACTTGAGACAGATGGTCATGGGGGCCAGAGGTATCGGGCCTTCACTCACGAGCGTATCTAACTGATCCTATAATTATAAATACGAATAAAATTTTATAAGAAATGCTATAATACTAATCATATATACTAATATATTTAATACTTACAAAAATCCTTTCGATCGCAGCATTCATCGGCCTATCCTTCTTGTCCGTACGGTTGGATCGAAAGATCTCGCTATGGTTGGACATCACTCCATCTCTCATCAACTATAACAATGAATCAGTTTATCAGAAACATGAAAAAGATATTAATTTATTTTATCTAGTAAGATTTAGAATTCATTATCTCTTTATGCATACGATTGACCATAGACTCACGATCGAGAGTGTGCGTATACTCTTGGACTGCCCAGTTCTCCCGATTCTAATGAAAGATAGTCTAACAAGTATTTAAATAAATAATAAATATTTAAAAAATATTTAAATATAACTTTAAGTATATTAAAAATTTAAAAGTTAGTAATTTTACCTCGAACTCCTAGCTTCTCCAATATATAACCATCCTCTCCCACTGACTCGGAGGACAGTCCTATATCCAAGGAACAATCTCCTCTGGAGTGTCTCGTCGGTACTCGAGCCATTCTTTGTGGTGCTTGATCTTATAGCCCCGGTACAACTCTCCGATCTTCTTCAATCGGGCATCTCGAGCCCTCTCGTGATTAGAAAAGTCGTACCTTCTCTGCACAAAGTTATCAAAAGTCAATTACAAAATTATTCTAATCAAACATAGTGTAAACATGTAAAATAAATAAATATAATTAAGATGCACTTATCCATATCTCCTCCCACATCCGGTCCCTGATAGTATCATCCATCAATTGCCAGTCTCTGGGCTTTACGAGAATAATGTCTGACCATCTCACAAGTACTCCAAAAAAGGAATGCATCTCCCATGCGGTCTTTTCTACTGGCCTTCTCTCTGGATCATACTGTATCATCACCTGATGCTGACGATTTCACACATGCGCCATACGTGTGGGATCGTGAAATATCCTACTGCATAATGCACTTACAATGAAAATATGTTATATAAATATATAAGTATACAAATACTATATAAAAAATAAATAAATAATATAATAAAAATGTACACTCAGATGTTGGTGGAGTAGCATATGTCGGAGATGTGGATGATGGTAAAGGCTCAAATGCTAATGGAGTACTAGATGCTACCGATGGAGTAGATATCGATGGTGGAGGTTTCTGAGCAGCCGATGCAGAGGTGGATGGAGTATGCTCTAACTGCTCCTCAAATGCTGAATTCTGCGTAATCCTTCGAGAGACATGGGTGAAAGCTAGATGACGTTTCGGTATCATTATGACCTACAACGTTAATGAACATTAACCAATATAACATGTTGAATAATAATCAAAGATATGCCTAGATACCATTGATATAATTACATATAAATATACGTATGCCAAAGATTATGTACACTAATCAATTGACAGGTCTATCACTATGCAATGCAATAAATAAACATAACAAGATGGAGGTTCTCTTAGTGGTCAAGAGTTCTCTTAGCGGCCGACATGGGCTACTGGCACGACATGACTCAGGGCACGAACTACCGATACGACATGGCCCGGTATGACATAGCATGGCCTACCGACATGACATGCTCAGAAGTCGAGCCGGCTCCATGCCTGAGACATCTAACTCAGGTCCTCCCCCAGCCGGCTCGATCTTGATCCGAGCCAGCTCGACTGCATATCCAAGCCAACTCAACTGTGTGCCATCTTCTTTTCTTGGTTATCTCTGCCCTCCCCTCATCTTTACGACTGCTCGTCTTCCACTCAATCTCCATCATCGGTGAGGTCGGACCCCCTCCCTCCCTCTTTCCCACTCTCGATCTCCCTCATCGGCAATAGCGGCAAGACCAAACCCCCCCTCCCTCTCTCACTCTCTCAGTCTCCCTCGTCGATGACAGTGGCGAGGCTGGACCCCCTCCCTCTCTCTCTCTCAATCTCCCTCACCGACGATGGTGGCGAGGCCGGACCCCCTCCCTCCCTCTCTCCTCTCCCTTTTTTAGTTTCAAATCCCAAAATCAGATCAGGATACCCAAGATCCATTAGGGTCTGAGTTTGGTGTTTCAAGTATGAACCTATTGGGTATTCGGATTCGGATCCAATACTAGTAATTAAAATCGGATCCAGATTCGAATATCCAAGTTCCGATCCAAACCCGATCCATTGACAGATCTAGTCCAGTGATTAATAAATAATACTGTAAAATTAAAATAAAAAATATACCTATAACTATAGAGAGGGGGTTGTACCGAAAGCTTCGAGGGTCGCTGGCGATGGTGCTGGAGGAAGACGACGGTGCTAGAGGTAACCTGCAAAACAATAGCAAGATAGTGAGATGGAAAGAAGAGAGAGAAAGAGAAAGAGAAAAAAGAGATAGAGGGAGAGGGGCTCGGAGGGGCATCATGACGGGGAGGCCAAGGGATGGGGAGGGTAGGGGTGGACGATCGGGGATGGAGAGGGCAGGGGCGGTGGCGGCCGAGGATGGGGAGGGCAGGGGGAGCGAACGAGGATGGGGAGGGCAGGGGGCGGCGAGCAGCCACGATCGGAGATGTGGAGGACGGGGGGCGAGTGGGCATGGGCGGCAGTGGTCGGGGATGGGGAGGGCGAGCGGTCGCGGTCAGGGATGGAGAGGGTGGGGGGTGGGTGGCCGCAGCTACGGTCAAGGATGGGTGGAGTCTCACCGACGATAGAGAGGAGGAGAGAGAGAGGAGAGAGTGCACATGGAAGGAAAGAAAAATTGAAGATTTTTAACCTAACCTACGGCAACAATTTTTGAACCACCGCCATAAATGTATGGCAGCGGTTATGGTAAACTGCTGCAATAGATCTATGGTAGCGATTTATAACCACTACAATAAATCTATAGCAGCAGTTTTTAGCAACCGCTGCCGTAGATTGAAAATAATTTTTTTTTTAAAAAAAAATATTATATAATTTTAAAATTTAATGCTCATCTTCATCATTCATTATCTAAATAATTACCATTAGAGTGTTATCACAAAAGATCATCTTGATCCGATGGCCCTAGCTTCATCGATCAGAAAAATTTGATTTCAACGATCACGAGCGATGATGTGATGATTGATAGATGGAGATCTTCGATCGATCCAAAAATCTGCAACGATGATCTCAGTGATATTTATAGTATACTATCAATGTTTTACTTCAATTGGATATCATTATCATAGTCAATTTAATACAGAATGATTTCTGTCGTTAAATTAGAAACAAGCAATCAAAGGGCTAAACGGCATTTGATTACGAGATAATTTTTTAGTTAAATGATCTTTGCTATAATTTTAATTATTTTATACGGTGATGATAGTAAAATTTAAATCATTTTTATATGAACTATTCACGTTAAGCAGATATTGCAAAAGCACGAGCATATATATAACAACCAACGGAGTTTAAGAATGGTTATCAGGCGACGTATAGTTTTAGATCGTTCTTAGCCTCACGAGTTGAATTTTATAATCACCATCATACAAAATGATTAAGATAGTAGCCAAAATTATTTATAAAAAAAATTATCTCATAATCGAACATTGTCTAGTCCTTTGATCAGTCGTTTATCATTTAACGATCGAAATTAATCTATACTAAATTGATCAAGATAATGATATCCGATTGAAGTAAAATTTTGATAGTACGCTACAAATATAAATAAGATCATCATTGCAGATTTTCGGACCTATCGAAGGTCTCCATCTATCAGATTATCGCATCGTCGTTTATGGTCATCAAAATTAAATTTTTCTGATCGATGAAGCTAGGACCATCAGATCGAGGTGATCTTTTATGACGATACTAATGATAATTATTTAGATAATGAACGATGAAGATGGGTATTAAATTTTAAAAATATGTATTATTTAAAAAAAATAAGAAAAAAATATATTACAATAGTTACAAATAATCGCTGTCATAGATCGACGTATAGCAACGATTATAAGAAACCGCTGCTATAAGTCTGACATATGGCAGCGGTTACAAGGAATCACTACTATAGGTCGGATCTATGGTAGCGGTTATAAGGAACCGCTGCCATAGGTCGGACTATGGCAGCAATTTATTGTAACCACTGCTATAGATCGGACCTATAGCAGCGGTTCTTTATAACCACTACCGTAGACTCTATTACAGTGGTTTCGAAAATCGCTGCCATATTATGCGCTGTCGTATGCTCTTTTTGAAGTAGTATTTTTAGAGCTCTTTTATGTAGGCAAAGTATAGAATATGATCAACTATGTCTATTCCAATATACCCTCGGAATGCTTCTTCAATTTGGAAGAAAATTTGTTCCTATATATATACATGTGATTTATTCTAATCTTAAATAGTATATAGGGGATGGTATTTCTATTAATGTGGTTCAGAATCTTTGGTTGTACTCTTTATATTTAGACCGATGGCCAGCACTAATAAATATTTTGGCAATTGAAGGTTCTATGATTAAAGATTTTTTTGTAGGTGGTGACCATAACTGGATTCAGCATGCGTTGGCACAAGCCTTTTCTAATGACTTGGTTGATCGAATTATATCTATACCCATATATACCTCATGGTGAGTTAGGAACAGATTGGGTTGGGGTGTTTCTGCTGGCTTAACAATGAAAGTATTTGATCTTTATCATATGTTTTTACCTAAACCTCAAACCACTCTAAATTTTGCATGAATCTACAAATTAGAAGCTCATCTTAGAGTTGTTTTATTTATGTGAAAATTAGCCTAGCTTCATCTTCCATGTAGAGCATTGTTGGTTCACATGGTTTTCATGTTATAAGTTACTGTGATGTTTGTTCAAAAAAGGAGGAATCTGTATCTCATGTTTTACTTCACAGTCATGTTGCTTCTCTTATATGAAGGTCTGCCTCGTTGCAGTATATATTTACCAGTTTAGTCTTATCGGTTGAAAAGTTTTGTGCAAATCATTAAAGAGAATTAATCATCTACCATCACAAGGTCAAAAGCTATTTTGTGTTGTTATATTGTATACAATATTTGGCTAGCAAGGAATTACCGTATATTTCAAAATACATGGCTAAGTGCTACATTGGTTGTTTTACAAGCTTCAACCTGAGCTAATGAGTTTCAACAGTCAGCCATTATAGGACCTTTGACAGCAGGTAAAATCTGTAGCTCTTCTTTTGCAGTCTCTACATCCCCAAATTAATTTATTTTTCTTGGGAGCCACCACCCCTATTTTTTTAAGATTAATTTTGATGGCAGTGTACATAGTCAAGATAGTATTGGTGATTCTAGCTTTGCTATTTGAAGTATGTTTAGTGTATTTATTATTGCCGGAGGTATTCAAATTTTTAATACTATAGTGCCTATTGTAAAATTGCGTGCTGTATGGGAAGGTTTGTTATATGATGCCTATAACTTACATGCTTCACAAATTTGGGTAGAGGGTTATCCAATAACAGTTGTTAAATGGATTTCGAACCTATAGTTTGATTATAATAGATGGCATCCATTATTATAGGATTGTTAGAGAATGTTGAGCTCTGTATCGGTTGAAGTTTCATATATATTTCGAGAGGCTAATAGTGCTATTGATTGGATGGTTTCTTTCATGACTGAGTATTCTAGATCAATATTATAGGAGTCTACGGCAGTTTTACCTTTTCAATATTTAGATATTTATATTTTTTGATTTTCGGGGATGTATTTACTCATGTTTTATTTAATATAATACATCTGTTTTACCAAGAAAAAGGGTGACAATTTGATCAACATAAGGAATATGTATATTGAAGAGAGAGAATATGCACCAATTTCAATTGCTGGTTGAACAAAAATTAAGATATGTTCTCACTTTTTAAAAAAAATTATTATTGTGGTTTTTGTTATTATTTTTTTAAAAAAGAGACAAATTCTTTTCCAAAGAAAGATTAGCCAATTAAGAATATTTGCTCTTACTTATGAATTATTAAATAATTTTTAAAAAGTTTCCTTCCAAGCTTTTGACAATTTTTTTGCACAGAATAAGCAAATAAGAGGAAAATATTTCACACATGGTGCATTAGTGACGAAGTCTCAGGGAAGCGAAAATTTGTTGGCTTAAAAATTAGGAATTTAGAATTCTAGAAATTTCATCATGCTTTCAACTCCCATAAATGTATGAAGATTAATATATGTAAGAGGTAGGTACAGAAAAATAACCCCAAACAAATATGCTTGCAATATTCTATTTCACGAGAAATCTTATCTTGATTCTTTGTTTGGATTTACATTTTTTAGGCACATACATAAGTCAAGATGGCTAGCCCAAAGCTAATCTTGTGTAGTTTAAATCAATTTGCTTGAATATATTGACCGAAGATTCCAGACCTGCTTCATTTTTCAGACCAATCAATTAAATAGTGCTGAGTTTCTTGCTTTATTCCTCACATATGGGCTTTGTATCATAAGGTGAAATGAGGATTTTAATTCACCGAATGGCTAAAACGACAGAAAAATGAGGGTGGAATTCATTGCTTGTTAATAATAATATGACACAATATACCACACTTCTTCTGTTACCTGCATCTCATATAGGAGCGAGACTCGAGCCACATCTTTAACCTTTAAAGATAAAAAAGATGCCTACGTCAATTTCATGAGTCACTAGAACTCCATGCACCAGCAAGTTAATCCTCTCGATCGCTATGTCCGAGCAATTTGAACCTATAGATCACCTAATTCACTACTATAAAAATGATCTATAACAGTATTTACTATGACAATAATTTTCGAAACCACTACCATAACACATACGACAGCGATTTTTGTTAACCGCTGCTATATATCGGACCTATAGCAACGGTTAATTTTCGAAACCACTACCATAACACATATGACAGCGATTTTCATTAACCGCTGCTATATGTCGAACCTACAACAGTCGAACCTATAGTAGCGATTTTTGTAACCGCTGCTATAAGTCCGACATATAGCAGCGGTTAACGAAAATCGCTACCGTAGATCGGACCTACAACAGCGGTTATAAAAATCCACCGTCATATGTCGATCTATAGCAGTGTTCATTATAACCGCTATCATAAGTCGGACCTATAGCAACGGTTAGTAGAAACCGCTGCTATAATCTGATTTATGGCAGCGGTTAATTGTAACAGCTATCATATATTTTTTTCTTTAAATATTATATAATTTTAAAATTTAATGTCTATCTTCATCGTTCATTATCTAAATAATTATCATTAGAACGTCATCGCAAAAGGTTGCCTCGATCCAGTGGCCCTAGTTTCATCGATCAGAAAAATTTGATTTTGACGACCACGAACGACGATGCGATGATCTGATAGATGAAGAGCTTCGATAGATCCAAAAACCTGCAACGATGATCTCGGTGATATTTGTAGCGTACAATCAAAGTTTCACTTCAATCGAATATCATTATCTTGGTCAATTTAGTATAGATTAGTTTCGGCCGTTAAATGATAAACGATTGATCAAAGGACCAAACGGTATCCAATTATGAGATATTTTTTTTATAAATGATCTTGGCTACTACTTTAATCATTTTTTATGGTAGTGATTATAAAATTCAACTCGTGAGATGAAGAACGATTTAAAACTATGCATCTCCTGATAATCATTCTGAAACTTCACTGGTTATTATATTCGTGCTTTTGCAATATCTGCTTAACATGAATAGTTTATATAAAAATAATTTAAATTTTACTATCATCACCATATAAAATATTTAAAATTATAACAAAGATCATTTAACTAAAAAATTATCTCATAATCGGACGTCGTTTAACCCTTTGATCGCTTGTTTCTAATTTAATAGCCGAAATGATTTCATACTAAATTGACCATGATAACGATATCCGATTAAAGTAAAACTTTGATCGTATGCTACAAACATCATCGAGATCATCGTTGTAGGTTTTTGAATCCATCGAAGGTCTCCATCTATCAGATCATCGCATTATCGTTCGTGATTGTCGAAATTGAATTTTTCTGATCGATGAAGCTAGGGCCATCGGATCGAGGCGACCTTTTGCGACAACACTCTAATGATAATTATTTAGATAATGAATGGTGAAGATAGGTATTAAATTTTAAAAGATATCATATTTAAAGAAAAAAATAAAAAAAAAATTATTTTTCACTTATGGTAGCGTAAATTGCTGCTATAGATCTACAGCAGCAGTTATAGAACCACTGCCGTAGATCTATTGCAGCGGTTTTGGATAACCACTACCATAGATCTATGGCAACGATTCAATAATCGCTGTCGTAGGTTAGGTTAAAAATTTCTAAATTTTTTTTTTCTTCTGTGCGCGCTCAATCTCTCTCGCTCTCTCTCCCCCTCCTCTTCGTCGTCGGTGAGACTCCTCCCCCCTAACCGACGTCACCCCTCCTCCCCCCTCCGATCGACGTCGCCTCTCCTCCCCCCTCGACCGGCGCCGCCCCTCCTTCCCCCTCCCTCTCCAGCCTCCCCATCCCTAGCCGCCCCTTCCCGCCACCCGCCACACCCACCCGACCCCCCCACCCCTCCATCCGACCCTCCCTCGGCCCCCAGCGAAACTCCCTCTCTGGCGAACTCCCATCCGACCCTCCCTTGGCCCCCCGTGAAACCCCCCTCTAGCGAACCCCCCTCCACCCTCGTTGGCCCCCTGTGACACCCCCCCCGCCCCTTCATCCCAACCCTCCCTTGGTCCCTAGCGAACCCCCATCCGACCCTCCTTCGGCCCCCGTGAAACCCCAACCCCCCCCACCACTACCATTCTGATCCTCCCCCGATCGAGTGCGAAGCCTCCTTCGACCTCCTCGTCACTGTGCCCCCTCCCCCTGGCCTCCCATCCTCTATCGCCCCTGCTCTCTCTCTTTTTTTCCCTTTTTCTCTCTTCTCTATCTCACTATCTTACTTTTGTTTCGCAGGTTACCTCCAGTATCGTCATCTTCCTCTAGCGTTCTTCGCTGGCGACCCTCGGAGCTTTCGATGTGACCCGCTCTCTATAATCGCAAATATATTTTTTTTAATTTTATAGTATTATTTATTAATCATGTATATTTATAATAATTTATAAAATATTTATAATAAATATTATAAATATTATAATTATCTGCATGTCGTAGTTTTTGGATCGTGCCATGTCGGCAGCTGTGGACTAGATTTGTCAATGGGTTAGATTCGGATCGAAACCTAGATATTTAGATCCGAACCTAATTTTAATTACTGGTATCGGATCCGAATTCGAATACCTGACGAGTTTGTACTTGAGAGAGGAAGGAAGGGATCCGGCCTCGCCGCCATCATTGGGAGAGAGGGGGTCCGATCTCGCCACCATCATTGGGAGGGAGGGGATCTGACCTCGTCGGTGAGGAAGATCGAGAGAGGGAGAGTGGGAGGGAGGAGATCCGACCTTACCGATGAGGAAGATCGAGAGAGTGAGAGAGGGAAGGATGGGATCCGGCCTCACCGACGAGGAAGATCGAGAGAGGAAGAGAGGAAGATCGAGAGATGGAAAAGCTAGGAGGGAGGGGTTCGTCCTCGCCACCATCGTCGGTGAGAGAGATCGAGAGAGGGAGTGATCGAGGGGATGGCACACAGTCGAGCCGACTCGGATATGCAGCCGAGCCGGCTTGGGCCATGATCGAGCCAGCTAGAGGAGGACCCTGGCCGAATGTCTCAGGCTTGGAGCCAGCTATCTCAAGCACGGAGCCGGCTCGGCTTTCGAGCAAATAGAATTTAATATGTCATGATGTTATATTGATTAATGTTCATTAACATTGCAGATCATGATGACACGAAAATGCCATCTAGCTTTCACCCATGTCTCTCGATGGATTACGCACAATTCAGCATCCGAGAAGCAGTCAAAGCATACTCCATCCACCTCGACATCGACTGCTCAGGGATCTTCACCATCGACATCTACTCTACCGATGGTATTTATTCCACCGATAGTTGAGCCTCTACCATCGTAGGCATCTGAGTGCATATTTTTATTATATTAGCATAACTTTATTTTTTATATAGTATTTATATACTTATATATTTGCATAATATATTTGTATTGTAGGTGCATCATCCAGTCGGATATTTCATGATCCCATACGTATGGCACACGTGTGAAACCGTCAGCATCAGATGATGGTGTAGTATGATGCGGAGGGGATGCCGGTAGGGGAGACCATATGGAAGATGCATTCCTTTTTTGGAGTGCTTGTGAGATAGTCGGATATCATTTCCGTAGAGCCTAGAGACTGACGTTTGATGGATGCTACCATCAGGGATCGGATATGGGAGAAAATATAGGTAAGTACATGCATCTTAGTTATATTTATGCATTTTATATATTTATACTATATATGTTTAATTAGAATAATTTTGTAACTGATTTTTGATAAATTTATGCAGAGGAGGTACGATTTCTCCGATCATAAGAGGGCTCGAGATACTCGACTGAAGAAGATCGAAAAGTTGTACCAAAATTATAAGATTAAGCTCCATGGAGGATGGCTCAAGCACCGATGAGACACTCCGAAGGAGCTTGTTCCCTAAATACAAGATTGTCCTTCGAGTTAGTGGGAGAGGATGGTTAGACATTAGAGGAGCCAGGAGTTCAAGGTAAAATTCCTAACTTTTGAATTTTTCAATACACTTAAAGTTTTATTTAATTTTTTTTAAATATTTATTATTTATTTGAATACTTATTAGACTACCTTCCATCAGAACTGGGAGAACCGTACAGCCTAGGAGTATACGCACACTCTAGGCCGCGAGTCTATGGCTAGTCATGTGCATAGAGAGATAATTAATTCTAAATCTTACTGGATAAATTAAATTCTTATTTTTTATCATCTTTTTGATAAATTTATTCTTTATTATAGCTGATGAGAGATGGAGTGATGCCCAGCCGTAGCGAGATCTTCCGATCCAGCCGCTCGGATAAGACGGACAGGCTGATGAACGCCATGATCGAACGTATTTTTGTAAGCATTAAATATATTGGTATATATGATTAGTATTATAGTATTTCTTATAAAATTTTATTTTAATTTATAATTATAGAATCAGTTAGATGCGCTCGCGAACGAGGATCCGGATATCTCTGGGCCCATGACCATCTGTCTCAGGTCTTGGGGCCTGAGTACTCTGGGAGGATCCGATGCAGATCCGGACATACGTCGATGAGCTACTGGTCTGAGGCGAGCGTCTCCTCATAGACTTTTGGTATCGTCAGCCAGGAGGAGCTTGAGGAGGCGTTGGCACGGGCAGATCGGGCTGAGTAGCGCGCATCTCATCTGGAGGGCATCATGAGAGACATGATGTCGATGCTCAGTGTCCATTTTAAAGTCACAGACTTCGAGGATATGTTGGCTCGCATTCTAACTCTAGCTCCGACTCCGGCTCCAACTCTAGCTCCGGCTCCGGCTCTAGCTATAGGTGACAACGACGACGACGATGATGTAGATTTAAGAGACTTTTGATGTATTTTATTTTTAAAAAAAATAATATAATAAATTTTATTCGATAATAAAATTTTAGCATTTTAGAATAATTTTTATGTTTATTATTTTTTTATATTATATATCTATATTTATCAGATAAAATATATAAAAAAAATAAAAATTTTATTTTTTTTAATTATTCAAGATCTACGATAGCAGTTTTATAACCGCTGCCATATCCGTGCCAACCGCTGCTATAGGTCTGGTGCCAACCGCTATACTAGACCTATGGCAGTGGTTAAGAAACCGCTGCTATAGATTACCTATGGCAACGGTTATGTAACCGCTGCTATAGATATTTTATAGCAGTGGTTCATAACCGCTGCGATAGATCAATTTATTGTAGCGATTTATAAACCGCTGCAATGGGCCATCTATGGCAGCGGTTCTAACAATTACTGCAACAACTGTTGCCATAAAGCTACGGCGACGACCGTAATAGCAGCGGTTAGAAAATCGTTGCCATTGCCTATGGCAGTGATTTTTTATATTATGACAGCGATTTGTAATCGCTGTTGTAGCTCTTTTTTATAGTAGTGATTTTATATGTAAATGATTTGGATCTCCACTTCACATGCAGAAGTGGAGCCACATCCATTGATGCTTCGAAAAATCCTTCGCCATTAAGAAAAACTTTGGTTCTTAAAAACAAGCGGACCAAGCGCTTGACATATATATAATCAAAGAAGACGTTATGATAGAGTTGATCATGGGTCAGATCTCGGGTCTAAATTTTATTTATTTTTAATTGGGCTTTAGGCCAATTCTACCTAACATTTGATATGTTTTGGATACAAATCCGGCCCATGATCAGATCTTAGTGGCATCCAGTGGTAATAGCATTGTAATTTATGTATGTTGAAGAGAGAGCAACAGTTATTGCTGGACATAACTTCCTTATTACTAATTTTTCTCCGCGGAAAACTTCTCCTATTCCAAGCGCCCTCTTGGACAGATAACAAGTGGCCAACTAAATTCTTTTCCAAGTATATGCATGATGGTGTCAATATTTTAACCCAGTCGGCCTTAGTCAACGGTCGATCCGTTACTTGATTGGTCGATCCAGCTTAATTTTAGTCTAAATATTTGCCTCTCGTAGCTCAATAAAAATAGATTTTTTTTTTTTTTTTGAGCTAGAAAATTGGCTACTCTCTGAACCAGGTCGAATCTTGCGTGCTATCAATCCCAAGGTGGCAAGATACCTATTTTTTTTCGTGACACCTTCTTCACCCTCGATGGGCGCCTTTCCAGCGGCCAGCTACGTCCATATCCATGCCCATAATCACCACTTCCTACGGTTATAATTGAGGGACATCACTCACTCCACACAATGATTTAACTAGAGTAATAAGTACTCTTGTCAGTCGTCTCCTTTTCAAAAGCACCAAAAACCACTGGTAGGTCGACCTCTCATATGGGCACAGAGCACCATCAATTGTCTAAAAATTAAGGAAATCAACAATTTTACCCTGCTGAAAAGGCTTAGCAATGATCATGATTTACGTGAATCAGCTAATTTCCCTGAAAAATCAACTATAAAATACCATTGGCATTTAATTTGGTCATTCGAATCAGAAATTTTATCTGGCCTTTTTGTAGCCAATTTATTTCTTAGCCTGGGTTAAACTTAGGTGTACAAGCTAATAACTCAGCTCCCTGGCACTGGCGCCAAATATGTTCCCAACATTTTAAACCACCCATGGACCGTGATGAGGGACCATGGTAGTTATTGCTCGACATAACCTTCTTTAGATACTTTTCTCCATGAGAAAACCATCCATTGTTGGTTAGCTTTAGCGAAAACTACGTCCAACCGGTCTCTTCGATAAGCAAGCGATAAGTAACCAAGTGTATCTTTTCCAAGTATGCACATTATTGGGCGAACAATTTTTTAACCCAAACATTGCTCCCTCAATTAATCACTTAATTGGTTGACCTAATTACTTAATTGGTCGACCCAAATAAGTTTTGGTGCAAATAGATGGGTTTAAGTAGGGATGCGGATGGGCTAGACCATATATTAGACTTTGGCTTGCTTAAATTGGGACGTTAGGCATTAATTAATTTCAATCTCCTAAAATTGGGCTGGCCGATTTATATCTCTAGATTTATCTCTTTCTGTTACACGCATGTGTATGTGTATAACTGCTTCTATTCGAGACATTTGAATAAATCATGCACAATACAAATGAAATTACAAAAATTGCTTTTGATACACATCTGAACTCAGACTTGTTGGGATCTTGGGTCTAAATTCTGTTGTATAAGGAGCGGGCTGGGTCGGATCGGGTCAGGTCTGTATTTGGATAACAAAAAAAAACTATTATCTTCGTGAAGCAGACAGTTTTGTCAAGTGAAATGGCCTGGTTCTCCTTCACATTACCGTTGGCTGCTTTCAATGGAGTAAGAGGATAGGCAAATTTTCCCTCAAACTCCAAGGGCATTACTGACCTCTAATCTGTTCTGCATACCTCCAGGGGCAAAGCTACACATCTAGCTTATAAAAGATCACCCTATTAAGTGATTAATTTTGCAGTAGAACTGATAAATACACAGTTAAAAGCCGATCTTAAGAGCATGAGCTTCGGACTTCTCATGAGCATGACATTTTAACCATCGCTGTGTGATATCTGCAGCATTGAAGCTTAATGTCCTGCTGGTGCCTGCAATTTTCCTCTTAATAAAAGCCATCTAGCATACAAAACTTGCATTAATTCCCTCCAATTACAAAGCAAATAGCTACATCAAAACCACTAGCAATAATATCAAAAGCTAGCTCCATAAAACTTTCTATGGGGTTTTAATAACCGGACAAACTCATTGAGCCATGAGATAATTGAAAGCAAATACATCTGAAAAACAAATATTGAAATTGTTATTTTATTTCTTCTTATGTATGAAGAAGGATAAGCCTTCAAAAATACAATTTAATCCTAGCGTACAACAATATTTATCTACATAGAAGAGAGAAGCACTATTCTGACATCATTGCGATATCTAGTTACATACATCACAGAAGGCTTCTACAGTGACTTCACATTAGAAGAATACAACACAAAACAACGTAACAGAGTGTGGAAACTAAGCCTATTGAATCAAAAAATGCCAACCTAGTATAAGTCTTTCAAGATGCTCACATGTCCTCTGTAAAAACTAGTAAATTTCATATCTACAGAAGCCAAACTAAAAAAACTTCTAACAGCACCTATTTCCTATAACCTAGCCGTGCTTTCAACATACTTGCTGTTGAACTTCTATGTATCTCTAAAAGCAAAGTCCTTCTCCCTGAAGATAGCTTTGAGGATGGAGTGCTAAAAGCATCAAAGTGCATCTGAAGTCTTCAACAAAGAAGATATCAGTAAGAACCTTCAATAGATAGAAGAATTTTGCATCAAAAGGCCATCCAAATTGTGAAACTTACTGCTCCATGGACAATCTTGGACACCAAAAGAAGCTGTTTCAAGTCGCTATGATTCACCTTACATAGCATCCTAACCTACAAAACCAGAACATGCATATTGTTAGATGCTTGAAGCTCAAAGTCAAACGTTCAGAGATCTTTTCATTAATTTGGAGTTTGGGTAATTTACCAAAACATCTTGGGGTAGTGACTCGAGGCGATTCGATCTCTCCATACACGATCTTGCAGCACGCCTCTTTTGCAGTGGCCCGCTTAATGGAGGAGGTGAATTGGATGAATCCAAACTATTTGAAATCACAACCCTTTTTCTTCCTTGCATGAGCGAGGGACAAACCTTAAACCAGTTGTTACAGAAATTTGTCCTACTGCCATTCTTATGACATATTTTTCACAAACTTGAAAAACACTCAAATTTTAAGCCTAGATTGAATTCACTCTGCAAACCAAAAACAGAAACATGAAGTTAGCTAGAAACACCTATATAAATTGAAATTTCACAAACATCTAAGCAAATTTACCATTCCCAAATTCCACTGGCGCATAAAAACTATAGAGAGAGAGAGAGAGAGAAAATACAGAGAGAAATTTTTAGAGAGAGAAAGTGGAGAGAGAAAGCTGAGAGAGGAGAGAGAGAGAGAGAACTCCCTTTTTTTTTTTCTTTTTTTTCCCTTTTCTTTTCCTTTTCTTTTCTCCTTTTTTCTTCTTTTTCTCTTATTTTATTTTTTCGTTTTTGGTTTCTTGGATAAACAGAGGAGCAGCCGACCTCGTGATCGCGACCCACGGCCAGCGACCCCCCACCCCTGACGGCGACTGCGACCTCCCCCGCCCTGACTCCGGCAAACCCCGACTGCCTTAGGTTCCTTCTCCTGGTCGGGAACGGAGAAGAGGAAGACTCCCCCGTGCCTCACGAATTTTTTTTTTTACTTTGAGATTTACGTAGAACTGGCATGTTGCCCGGAGGCAGGTGCAATCGGCTCCATGGGCTCGATTCAACACAAAATATTCAAATTTAAAATTTAATTCGAGCTGGATCAAATTTTAATATTTTAAATTTAAATTTAATTTAATAAAAAATAGATAAAATTTGCGATTGATTCGAATATAAATCAAGTCATACTTAAACTTAAATACAAGCTCAAAATCAAACATAATTTTATTAATAATATATATTAATATATATAAATAAAATTAATATTATTAAATATATATATATTCGAGTAGGCTCACGAACTTTTC
The DNA here is from genome assembly GCA_006176705.1 of Cocos nucifera. NCBI lineage: Eukaryota > Viridiplantae > Streptophyta > Magnoliopsida > Arecales > Arecaceae > Cocos > Cocos nucifera. The sequence continues at coordinate 1,125,726 of QRFJ01000130.1, forward strand.
AGTCGAATATTCTGTTACTTAAGTTCAACTCAAAAAACTATTCGACCTCAACTCACATACTTGAGTTTGACTTGAACTCATTAATAATCGAGTCCAGTTGAGCTTGAACTCAAATCAAACTCGAGTAGCTCACGAGCAGCTCGACTTATTTACAGCCCTATCCACAGAATGCAATATATTTTTTATTTAAAAATATATAATTTAAAAAATAATATATTTTATTAATTTAAAATAAAATAAATATTTTATTAGTTCATAATAAAATATCATTTTATCAATGCATTAGTATATTATTTTATAAATATATATTATTTTATTAATATATTAATAATATATTATTTTATTAATATATTAATAATATATTATTTTTTAATATATTAGTAATATATTATTTTTAATAATTTTTAATATATTAATATCATATTATGGAATATTTTTTATTACCTTCTATACTATATCCATCAAATAAACTTTCATACCGAACCTTATAGAATGGGCTTACATAAATATATTTAAAAATATTTTTATATTAAAAGCTCTTACTTTTATTAAACTGTAAAAAAGTTTCCGTCCAAATGAAATTAAAGACTCTTACCAAATTATTGCTAAAATAAAAAAATTAATATTAATCTCAATTTTTTTGACCCATAATTTAAAATTTAAAATTTAAAATGAAAATGATGTTATTTGCCAATTATCTATCTCCATGGTATAGGAGAAGCGAATACTCTTTAGCCTATAATTAAAAAATTATTTAATACTCGCAATTTGCCAAGAATCAACTTGATATCATTTTTTTTTTTTGAAAGAAAAAACTTAAATTTTTAAATTAAATAATTAATAATTATCTATTTTTTAATATGAAATCGGATTGCATTTCTAAATAACTAATAAGATTCAAAACCCTTCAATATTATTTATCTCAAGTTTCTGCATTTAAATTTTGATGTTAGTTGCTCCAAATTTTTAGATTCGATCGTGAATGTGTGAATGGGTGTCGATATGCTTGATTCAAATGAGATTTCGATTCTTCAAAAATCTCTTGAGCTCTATCATGTGGCAATGAAAAAAAGAAAAATGAGCGGGCTCTGAAGATGAAGAGCATTAAGTAGAGAATAATGATGTTAATATGGGAAGAAGGTGAGAATTTTAGAAGAAGCTAGATGAAGAGCATTAAGTAGAGAATAATGATGCTAATATGAGAAGAAGATGAGAATTTTAGGAAAATCCAAGATAGCAAGAGATTCCATAAAGAACTTCAAATTTAAAAAAAAAAAGATGATTTATAATTTATAGTATATATAAAATATATTTTTTATTATTTTTTTATTTTTAAAATATGTAGAGAATAGATATTAATAAATTAATAAAATAAAATATATTTTTTTAAAAAATCACATCTCCGTGCATCTGAAACCCAGCCCGAGAACTGAAAAAGGAAAAAAAAATAAAGGAAGGCTAAAAACAGAAAAAGCAAAACTCTGATTAGCACTCAAACCAACTATTGGAGGCCGTGCGATATTAATCAGAACCACTACCACTATTGCCAGAGGGACTACGGAGGATGATGAGGGAGTTGAAACCAGATCAAAACAAATTAGGAAGAAAGAAAGAAAAATAAAAAAGAAAATTTCAAATAATCTCATCCTTGAGCATGTGGAGACCGTGCAAAGGACGATGAGGGAGTTGCAAGGGGGGTGGTCAATGGCGGATGCACGGCGAACGACGGTAGATCTTGCGATCATCAGGGGCAATAGAAGGAAATCATTTCCGATGCGACGGGCCTTTCCTATGGTGGCGAGATAGGGAGAGGATCTCCACTTTCCTCGAAGAAACTCGTGCAATGAGCATAGGATACAATATCCTCCAAACTCTTTCTCAGGATTTTTCTATCTCTAAGAGTCTCAATTTCCAGGAGCGATCCGAATAGAAAAGCTTAGAAGATTTTATAGCATCCAGATCAGATCAAAGAGGAAGATAGTTCCCGTTAAAGTCAAAATAGCTTCATGTAAAACCCTTGGAACACATGTGTCAAACGAACATAATATAAAAGATGGACAGATAAGAATTAATATTTTTATTTTAATATATATAAAAACACATGCATATACACATGAGTTTTAGATAGCAGCGGAGCATAAGAAGGACCGAAGAAGGCCATCACATCTAAAAAATTTTAAAATACTTATTATCTATATATTTATACATATGATGGCTCCTTCAATATAATATTTTACATTATGAATATATTAATTAAAAAAAATCATATAATTAATTTATATATTAATTTTTTATTAAAAATAATATTTTTTTAAAAAATAATTATTTATTTATTTTTTTAATTATTTATTTATTTTTTAATATTTAATGTGGAAGAGATTATTGAAATTTTTATATAATCAAAATTATTTTGTAGATGGCATAAGATAATATTTTTTTTACTTATTTTTATTTATATGTTAAATTAAATATTTATTAATATTTTTATAATATTTTAATTATATATTTTTATTTTATTATTTATTATAAAATATTTTTAAAAAATATTAATAAATTATTATTTTATTTTTTTAATATTTGATGTTAGGCTCCGCCACTGGTTTCAGGTGGTATGTATTTAGAAAAGGGCTTCTTTGTATATTTTGAGGGCTCTTGATTTGGGTTTGATCCCGAAGGGGACATCAATTTCATGATTTTAATAAAAAAAAATAGAGATGCACACACTGAAATGTGTAGCCGAGTCTCATACCATAGTTTATTGCCGGCATTATAAATCTTTATTTTTTATAACCTTTTTCAGCTTTTTCTCTGCACCACACTTATAAGTAGGTACCAGCCAGCCAGCCTTTTATCATCAGTCTAATCCTCACTTATCTCAAGTCTTAACACATCTCCAGGGCGGTGCCGGAGAAGGGTAGGCGGGAAAGGGCGAGCTTAAGGGAGAGGGAGTGGAGCAGGAGGGCAGTGCGGAGAGGAGCGGGGGAGATGAGAGGGAGAGGGACTTCAAGAGAGAGAGGAGAGGGTGGCCTGGGTGGGGCGGGAGGGGCCGCGGAGCATGGAGAGGAAGAGATGAAAGGCAGCAACGGGGTCAGAGGAGGTGCCACCGCCGATGAACGGGTTCGTGCAGCAGGCCTGGTCCATGTCTGCCAACATGATGGAGGGCATGATGAACGGGTTCGTGCCGCCCAACCCGGAGTTCAGCGACGAGTACGCTGAGTCGCTGGCCATGCACCAGATCAAGTTGACCCCGAAAGCATCCGACACCACCAGGCCGATGGTCGGGCGGGAGAGGATGGAGGGCGAGGGGCGGAGCCCGCCGAGGCCTGCGAAGTGGGAGGAGCCGAAGACGGCAGGGTGGAGGAGGGGAGGAAGAAGCGCTTGGAGAGAAAGAGGGTGATGTCGGAACAGGCGGAGGAGGAGGAGGCGAGGGATCGGGCGACGACCGCGATCGCCATCGGAGCAGCGGCGGAGAGAGAGCCTAAACCCCGAGAGCAAGGAGAGGGTTTTGATACGTTTTTTTACACGTGACGGACGGAGGGGCTTATATTTTGTATACGCGGCGGAAAGTGATGAAAACCTTCATTTTAATATGGATATACACATAGATATATAGATAGATTTAGGATTTAAGATGCGTGCGTCGAGCTCGACCTGTGGCGCATTGACAGAGCTGGCTGTCTAAAGTGTAGGTATATATATATAATATTTTATAAAAGAGTATCGTGGCGTTGCCAACTAAGCTTTTCAGCTAAATTTTATTATGCCACATGTCATACCACACATGATTACATGCAATTTTTTTTCTCTATCCTTTTTAATTTTATTTCATACTAAGAGGAACGGAGGAGATGCTAGTAGAGGATGAAATGATATGGATGGAAGGTGGAGAGGGACCATGGTTCATTGGAGCCGAGGGTGGGGTGGAGTGGTGGTGGTCTTGCGGAGCCACAGGGGGCACATGCAGGTTTGTTGAGGCTGGGAGGGAAGGGATGGTGGTCGCACGAAGATGAAGGGTGAGGTGCGAGTTCGTCAGGGCTGGAAGGGAGGGTGGTGGACAGGCGGAGCCATAGAAGACGCGAGATTCATCGAGGCCGAAAGAGGAGAGGAGGTTTGGTGGTCACACAGAGCTAGGTGCGACCGGGACGACAGGTGCAGCGCAGATGAAGACGGGGCGGAATGAGGCCATAGATTGGGCCTCACGGTCCAGCCGTGGATCGTCAGGGGAATGGACGGGCGTGGGCGACAGGTGCTGTAGGAGGAAGAGAAGGAAAGGAGGAAAAGAAGGAAAAAATATATATATATATTTAGAAAGAAGGTGAAAAAAATAAAAAATAATATTTTATTATTAATTTAAAAATATGATTTGTATAATAACATATTATTTTTAAAAATTTTATTTCTTAAAAACTTAATAATAAAATATTATTTTTAAAAAATATTATTTTCAAATAATTTGTTATTATTAATAAAATAATAACAAATTATTTTTTATTATTAATAAAATAGTAACATTTTACTATTTATTTAAATAATATTTTTTATCAAAAATATTAATTTTATTATTAATAATAATTTAAATAATAAAATATTATTTTATTAATAATAAAATATTATTATTTTATTAATAATAAAATATTATTATTATTGATTAATAGTAAAATATTATTATTTGATTAATAATAAATTATTATTTTATTATTTAAGAAAGAAAAAAAAAAGAAAAAAAATATTTAGATCTTTTGAATTTTAATAAAATATTATTATTTGATTAGCAATATGTTAAGATTATAACTTCACTTACCAAGAAATCAAAATTTTTTAAAATATTTTTTAAAAAATTATATTTTTATTAATAATTTTAAAATACTATTTGTATAATAATATATTATTTTAAAATTTTATTTCAAAAAATTAATGATAAAATATTATTTTTAAATATTAATTATTTTAAAAAATAATTTTTAAAAATATTAATTATCATACAAATAGTTTTTTAAATTAATACTATTTTTTTCTTTTTAATAATAAAAATATTTTTAAAATATTTTTAATAATAAAAATATTTTTTAAATATTAATTATAATAAATATTAATAATTTTTCATTGCGATCAAGATCGGTGTTTGTTGAGAGAAAAGGAAAGCGGTGGTGGGACGGTACCGACGAGCGTGGAGAAAGTATGAGAAGAAGAGAGGAGGCAGGGGTGCAATAAGGATTGACATTTACCGAAAGAGAAGGAAAGTCATGGTGGAGTAGTAAGGGTGGGGTAGCATTGACGGGTGTGAAGAAGATATAAGAACAGAAAGAAAGAAGAAAAAAAATTAAAATATTATTTTATCAAATAATAAAAAAATATAATATATATATAATAAATAAATAAATAAAATAAAATATTTTAAAAAAATTAAAAAATATTTATTATGAATATTTATTATTAAAAAATTTTAATAATTACAGCCATAATGATTTACCCATATAATTGATGGGGAAGATAACAAAACGAAATCGATTTTTTTTTCTTCTTGTAATCAAGATGGGTAATAGAAAATAAAAGTATAAGATAGAGTCAACAGAATTTTACATGAAAAACCCTTCGAAAAATATCGACAGAAAAAAATCATGAAGATCTCCACTATAATAGCAGGATTACAACAATATGTCTTCACCAAGATTGGTGGATCACACTCACACAAATGTGGATATCTCTCTCTTTCTCTCGGAGGAATTCTCTATTCAGCATCTCTTACCGAATCTCTCTATTCGGTATATGTCTTACCGAATGACTCACTCTTTTTCTCTCTCGATGCGTAATGTGCACCGAAATTCTCTCACTTCTTGTGTTCGGCACATCTCTTCATCCTTTATTTATAGATGCCAATAGGAATGACTCTTCCATTCTCCGGAGTCTTCATCATAAATGAGGTAGTTGTCAACCATGGAACCACGAACCATGGAGACACGTGAATTCTCTTTCCCATGAGATTGTTACATGGGGATTATGAACACATTTAATTCATTAATTCTCCCCAACTAATTAAGGAGAATTCTGTTACATGGGGATTATGAACACATTTAATTCATTAATTCTCCCTAACTAATTAAGGAGAATTCTGTTACATGGGGATTATGAACACATTTAATTCATTAATTCTCTCCAACTAATTAAGGAGAATTCCAACAAATCTCCTCCTTCGACTTAATTAGAGGGGTTAGTTACCACACCGGCACCTTTGCAACACTCGTCGAACTTCTTCAACGGAATAATCTTAGTCAACATGTCGGACCAATTTTCATCGGTGTGAACCTTGTTGAGTAGTAAATGCTTTTCTTCTATGACATCCCGAATCCAATGATATCGAATATCGATATGTTTCGATCGAGAATGATAGGCTGAATTCTTCGACAAGTGTATGGTGCTTTGATTGTCACATCTCAAGACATACTTTTCTTGCTTATGGCCCAACTCGAGCAAGAAATTCTTCATCCAAAGCATCTCTTTACATGCTTCCGTGGCTGCAATATATTCGGCTTTGGTGGTGGACAAGGCAACATATTTTTACAGCTTTGATTGCCAAGACACGGCTCCCCCTGCAAAGATAGTCAAATATCCTGTCGTTGATTTTCTTGAATCGACATCACCAGCTAAATTGGCATCCGTGTAACCTTCCAACATGGGTTCTTCTTTACCGAAGCACAAACATCTTTTCGATGTACCTCGAAGATATCAAAATATCCATTTAACAGCAGCCTAGTGCTCCTTTCCTGGATTCGATAAATATTGACTCACAACACCGACGGCATGAGCAATATCGGGTCTGGTGTAAATCATTGCATATATGAGGCTACCAACTGCCGATGAATATGGCACATTCAACATTTCTTCTTTCTCTTTCTTAGTCGAAGGACTCTGTTTCTGACTGAATTTGAAATGTCCAGCAAGAGGAGTGCTTGCCGATTTGGACTTATGCATACCGAATCTCTTGAGAATTTTCTCGATATATGTCTCTTGAGATAGCCATAATAGCTTCTTGGAACGATCTCGCATGATCTTCATTCAAGGATCTGTTTTGCTGCGCCAAGATCTTTCATAGCGAAGGACTTACTCAAGGCTTTCTTCAAGGCAGAAATTTTCTTCGAGTCTTGCCCGATTATCAACATATCATCGGCATAAAGTAAAAGGATGATAAAGTCATCTTCGGCATACCTCTTAATAAACACACAGTGGTCGACATGAGTCTTCTTGAAGTCATGCTCCGTCATGAATGAGTCGAACTTCTTGTACCATTGTCTTGGTGCCTGTTTCAAACCATAGAGACTCTTCTTGAGTAGACACACCAAGTGTTCTTTACCTAGAGCTTTGAATCCCTCTGGTTGCTCCATGTAGATTTCCTCCTCTAGGTCTCCATGAAGAAATGCAGTCTTCACGTCCAGTTGTTCGATCTCCAAGTCTAGAGCGGCGGCAATACCAAGAACAGCTCGGATGGATGACATCTTCACCACTGGTGAGAATATCTCATCGAAATTGATGCCCTTCTTCTGGTTGCATCCTTTGACAATAATTCGAGCTTTGTACCTTGGCCTCGAGCTACTTTCATCGGCTTTGAGTTTGTACACCCATTTGTTCTTCAATGCTCGCCTTCCCTTCGGCAATTCAACAAGTTCATAGGTGTGATTCTCATGCAAGGATTGCATTTCTTCTCGCATGGCTTTCTCCCATTCCTCTTTCTTATCACTGGTCATGGCCTCTTCATAATTTTGAGGCTCTCCTTCTTCTGCAAGAACAGTATAATCATCAGCAGGATATTTGGTTGATGGACGCCTGATTCTAGTAGATCTTCTCAATTGAGATTGAACATCAGGCTCTGGTTGAACTTGTCCTTCCTCTGTTGTATCGGCAAGCTCCTCGGTTGGCGGTTCGGTATCTTCACCAACTTCTTCATTGTCATTCTCTGTCCGATTCTCCCCCTGAATCATCATGCTCCTTAGGAGGTAATGCAGGATCGGAATGGATAACAATTTTGGTCTTTGTCTTGTTTATGTCTTCGTGAGTCTGATCTTCAAAGAAGACAACATCACGGCTTCTCACGATCCTCCTTTTGATAGGATCCCATAATCGATAGCCAAATTCATCTTTTGGCGATCCAAGATAAATACATTCATTTGTCTTCGCATCGAGCTTAGATCGTTCGTCTTTTGGAACATGAACGAACGCTCGGCAATCCGAACACTTTGAGATGACCATATAATGCCTTCTTTCTTGTCCAAACCTCCTCTGGGATATCGCCATCCAAAGGTCTTGATGGTGACAAGTTGATTATATCGACGGCTGTCTTCACGGCTTCACCCCAAAATGACTTGGGTAATTTGGCGTGAGATAACATGCATCGAACTCTCTCTTCGATGGTTCGGTTCATTCTCTCAGCTACGCCGTTTAGCTGAGGCGTCTTTGGCGGTGTCTTCTCCAATTTGATACCATGTGACCTGCAATAAGCTTCGAAAGGACCACGATACTCACCACCATTATCGGCTCGCACGCACTTCAACTTCTTTCGAGTCTCCCGTTCAACCAAGGCATGAAACTCCTTGAACACTTGGAGAACTTGATCTTTCGTGTTTAACAAATACACCCATACTCTTCTAGAGTGATCATCGATAAATGTGACAAAATAATATGCACCACCAAGAGATTTTTCAGTCATCGAACAGACATCGGTATGAACTAGGTCAAGAACATACCTCCTCCTTTTTGGTTGATCTGGTTTCTTGAATGACACTCAGCGTTGTTTGCCGACTAAGCAATGAGTGCAGGTCTCCAGCAATTGGCCTTCCACATTAGAGAGCAGCTTCTTCTTAGCAAGGATATGTAATCCCTTCTCGCTCATGTGACCAAGCCTCTTATGCCATAACTCTAGGCTTGATTCGGCATGAGCAACGTTAACATCTTCGATGCTTACTCTTCCTTGCATAACATACAAGGAGCCTTCTTTCTTTTTTCGCACGATGATCATACTTCCTTTTGAGAGTTTCCATTTGCCCGAACCAAATTGATTTACCATCCTTGCATCATCTAGCTTTCCAGCTGAAATAAGATTGAGACGCATATCTGGAACATATCTCACCTCTTTTAATATTAGCTTGTATCCCAAATCGGTCATCAATGTGACTTCACCAATTCCAACAATTTTGCTAGTGACGCAATTTTCCATTTTGACTGAACTGAAGTCACCACTTCGATAAGATGTGAAAAAACCTACATGTGGAGTAACATGGAAGGACGCACCTGAATCAACAATCCACGAACTTTCATCGTCGGCAACGTTGAGATAGTTGGCTTCTCCAATTAAGAAGACATTGACATCTTCATTTGCTGCCACGGCTGTAGTGCTCTTTTCTTCCTTCTTCTTTGGATCGACTTGGTCTGGTTTGACATTGCCGACCTTCTGGTCTCTCTTGAGAATTCGGCACTCAGACTTCTTATGACCGGGCTTCCCACAATAAAAGTAAGTAAATTTGGAGCAGGATTTAGACCACCCACAAAACTTCTCGTAACCACGGGTTCTGCTTCGTCCACGAGTCTCACTTCTCCCATGGTTGTTGACGACATTGGCTTCATATTGGCCGGACATGCCACGCTCTTTCCGCCTAGCTTCTTCATTCATTAGGCTATCGGCAACACCATCCATGGAGAGCTTTCCATCTGGAGCTGAGTTACTTAGAGTAACTACCAACGTGTCCCAACTTTTTGGTAAGGAACTGAGGAGTAGAAGTGCTTGTAACTCATCGTCGATCTTCATGTCGATCTTCATCAATTGATTTACGAGCCCCTTAAAGGAGTTCAAGTGCTCGATCATGCTCCGGCCATCTTTATACTCCAGCTTCACCAATCGTCTCACCAGGTGTGCTTTATTGCGAGGCGTCTTCTTTTGAATCATGGATTCTAGCTTTGTCCACAATTTGTGAGCATTTGTGTATGTCGACACATGCTCGAACAAACTCTTGTCGATGTACTTGCGGATCATGGCAACCGCCTTGCGATTCAAGAGCTCCCAATCTTTCTCGGTCTTTCCTTCAGGCATCTCCTCTTCTATGATTGGCTCATATAAATCCTTGCAATATAGGTGGTCTTCCATCATGGGCTTCCAATAGGAATAGTTCTCCGCGGTGAGTTTGAACATATCACCTTCATAGGTGACAGTAGCCTCCATCTTGAAACACACGATGCGTTTGAACCGAGCTCTGATACCATTGATGGGTAAGATAACAAAACGAAATCGATTTTTTTTTCTCGTAATCAAGATGGGTAATAGAAAATAAAAGTATAAGAATAGAGTCAACAAAATTTTACGTGAAAAACCCTTCAAAAAATATCGATGGGAAAAAACCACGAAGATCTCCACTATAATAGTAGGATTACAACAATATGTCTTCACCAAAATTAGTGGATCACACTCACACAAATGTGGATATCTCTCTCTCTCAGAGGAATTCTCTATTCGGCACCTCTTACCGAATCTCTCTATTCGGTATATGTCTTACCGAATGACTCACTCTTTTTCTCTCTCGATGCATAATGTGCACCGAAACTCTCTCACTTCTTGTATTCGGCACATCTCTTCATCCTCTATTTATATATGCCAACAGGAATGACTCTTCCATTCTCCGGAGTCTTCATCATAAAAGAAAAGAACGATAGTAGTGGTGGGGGGATTGGTGCACCAGAGCCGAGGGTCGAGGAGTAGAGGTGGGGGATTGGTGGCGCCAAGAGCCGAAAGAGGGGAGGGGATGGGAGAGCGTTGGTGGTGCTGGAGCCGGGGCGAGAGGGTTTGATGGTGGCAGGTGCGATGCAGATAGTAGTGGGGCGGCACCACAGTAAGAACGATATGGACGGCTGCGACCTAGGCCTCACGCAGTGGGGTGGTGGTGGAGAGTGGAGGCGGTGGGAAGAAGGGAAGGGAAGGGGGTGCAGGAGTGGGGGGGGGGAAGAAAAAAGAAAAGAAAGAAAATATTTGGAAAGAAAAAAAATATTATTATTTTATTATTATTAATAATTTAAAATATTATTTTAAATAATAATAAATTTATATTTTAAAAATTAGAAAAAAATAATATTTTAAAAATAAAAATAGAGGAGGGATAAGAGATAAAAACATCATTTTTTAAAGAAATATATTATTTTTTAAAAAATAAAAGATTATAAAATAATAATAATATTTTTAAAAAAACTAATTTATTATTATTTTAAAAAGATAACATATCATTTTCTAATTTTAAAAATAATAACTTACTAATTTATTTTTTTTAAAATAATATTTTTATTTTTTAAAAAATAATAATGTAGTATTTAAAAAATTAGAAAAAATAAAATTTTAAAAATAAAAGTAAAAGAGGGATAAAAGATGAAAATAGCAATTTTTAAAAAAAGTATTATTTTTTTAAAAAAATAAATATAATAATAATAATAATTTTTTTAAGATAATACTAATTTATTATTATTTTAAAAGATAGCATATCATTTTTAAATTTTAAAAATAATAACATACTAATTTATTTTTTTAAATAATATTTTTATTATTTTTTAAAAATAATATATTTTGATATTTGAATCGATCAATCGGATCAGATAAGATTAAATATAATAAATTATCCATAAATAGAATATGGTACTTCATTAATTTGAAAGCCAAATCTCTGCATTTAATAGCCTCCAAAAGTTTACAAGATACTAATGATAAAGAATATCGCTTTTCATTTCTCTTGTTCCTTTCTTAGAATTTCTATCTCTATCAATTGGGGGATGGTGTGGTGGGGGCATCATAGCCAAGCAAGAGGATGGGTTGCAGGTGCAGAAAAAATATGAGAATAAAAAATAATAATAATAAAATATTATTGTATAAAAAAATAAAATAAGAGAAAAATAAAAAGAAAATAAAAAAAAAGAGAAGAGAAGAGAAGAGAGAGTTTCTCTCTCATTCTTCAGTGGTGGCGTCGGAGGGTGCGATCGAGATTGGCATTTGCCGAGAGAGAAAAAATAGTGGTTGGACGATAGAGGGGGTGGGGCGGCACTGGCTGGTGTGGAGAAGGTATGAGAAGCAGAGAGGGCGAAGGTGCAATTGGTATCAACATTTATCGAAAAAGAAGAAGAGTCATGGTGGGACGACAGGAGGGTGCGGCAGCACCAGCGAGTGCGTAAAAGGCATGAAAATAGAAAGAAAGAAAAAATAATAAAATATTATTTTATAAAATAATAAATAAATATATAATAGATATATAAAATAAAATATTAAAAAAATTAAAAAATATCTATTATTAATATTTATTATTAAAAAATTTTAATAATTATAGGCTGTAATTATTTATCCTGTGCAATGAGTGTGTCTTCGATTAATTTACTAGAAATAGGTAGGAATTATCGTGCCAAGTTCGGGTTTTAACTGAACTAAGACTTGTTGGGATTTTGGCTCTGAATTCTGTTGTATGCTCAATCTGTTGAAGGATCGGGTCAGGTGGGGTCTGTATTTGGGTAACAAAAATAAATTATTATCTTCACAAAGCAGACAGTTTTGTCAAGCGAAACGACCTAGTTCTCCTTTGCATTGCCGACGGCAACTTTCAATGAAGTAAGAGGATAGGCATATTTTCCCTCAAACTCGAATAGCATTATTGTCCTCCTATCTGTTCTGCATACCTCCAGGGGCAAAGCTACGTTCCATATCTAGCTTATAAAAGATCACCCTATTAAGTGATTAATTTTGCAGTAGAATTGGTAAATACACCGTTAAAAGCCGATCTTAAGAGCATGAGCTTCGAACTTCTCATGAGCATGACGTTTTAACCATCGCTGTATGATATCTGCAGCATCGAAGCTTAATGTCCTGCTGGTGCCTGCAATTTTCCTCTTAATAAAAGCCATCTAGCGTACAAAACTTGCATTAATTCCCTCCAATTACAAAGCAAATAGCTACATCAAAACCACTAGCAATAATATCAAAATCTATCTCCATAAACTCTTTCTATGGGGTTTTAGTAACCGGACAAACTCATTGAGCCATGAGATAATTGAAAGCAAATACATCTGAAAAACAAATATTGAAATTGTTATTTTATTTCTTCTTATGTATAAAGAAGGATAAGCCTTCAAAAATACAATTTAATCCTAGCGTACAACAATATTTATCTACACAGAAGAGAGAAGCACTATTCTGACATCATTGCGATATCTAGTTACATACATCACAGAAGGCCATTTCTCTTCAATAAATGCATTGAAGAAAGGCTTCTACAGTGACTTCACATTAGAAGAATACAACACAAAACAACATAACCTATTGAATCAAAAAATGCCAACCTAGTATAAGTCTACAAAATTCTCACATGAATAAAAACTAGTAAATTTCATATCTACATCTCTGCAGCCAATCTATTCTTTGGCCACTTGTCCTCTGGTGATGTGAAGAGGGCAACAGCAATACTTGATAGTGTTTTTCTACCTAGCCGTGATTTCGCAACCCTTCGTTGCTTTGGTGCATTTGGTGCCTCTTCACAAACTTCTAAATCAATATCTCCCATATTTCCTTCTCTCCTGAAGACAGGCTTTGAGGATGGAGTGCTAAAAGCAAAATGCATCTCCTTAGCAATCGAAGTCTGAGCAACAAAAGAAGATATCAGTAAGAACCTTCAATAGATAGAAGAATTTTTGTATCAAAAGGCCATCCAAATTGTGAAACTTACTGCTCCATGGACAATCTTGGACACCAAAAGAAGCTGTTTCAAGTCGCTATGATTCACCTTACATAGTATCCTAACCTACAAAACCAGAACATGCATATTGTTAGATGCTTGAAGCTCAAAGTCAAACGTTCAGAGATCTTTTCATTAATTTGGAGTTTGGGTAATTTACCAAAACATCTTGGGGTAGTGACTCGAGGCGATTCGATCTCTCCATACACGATCTTGCAGCACGCCTCTTTTGCAGTGGCCCGCTTAATGGAGGAGATGAATTGGATGAATCCAAACCTTTTGAAATCACAACCCTTTTTCTTCCTAAAATGCATGAGCCAGGGACAAACTTTAAACCAGTTGTTACAGATTCTTCATGCTGAATTTGTCCTACAGCCATTCTTATGATATATTTTTTCACAAACTTGAAAAGCACTCAAATTTTAACCCTAGTTTGAATTCACTCTGCAAACCAAAAACAGAAACATGAAGTTAGCTAGAAACACCTACATAAATTGAAATTTCACAAACATCTAAGCAAATTTACCATTCCCAATTAGTTTAACACAAAGAAGAGATTAGAAGCCCCTGAACTGCCAAATCTTGACTTCATAAAAAGATACAATCAAATGGTTTCCTGAATCATAACCCAAACCTTGGTCATGGTTTCTTGAATCATATGATTGTATCTTTTTTTTTTTCCATTCATAAAAAGTTGCAATCAAATGATTCAGGAAACCATAACCAATCAATGTTCATTAAACTCAAATGTTGGCAATGTTTAAACCAAAATCCAGCAATTACTAAGTATCAAAGTGGAATCCAAGTACTCAGTATCTTCCATTGATCCACGAAACTTCCCAAATCAACAGAGCAAATACAAAAAAACTAAACCAGTAACCATCCAAACAGACCAAGTTAAAAAAAAAAAAAAAACAATTTTTCACTAAAACAATTTTGTGCAAAATCCAAATAAAACAATTTTATGCAAAAGAGAGCAAAAATCAGCGTACATACCTGATACCAAATCCTGATGAGGACAAATGATTCGGTTTGATACCCAAATTCCTGCGAATCTGCGGCTCTAATTTTCTGAAAAGGACTTAGCTGGAACTACTTCTACCTCCTTCACCAACTCAGAAGACCACGTCTCGTTATATATAGCGGAGGCAAAAAGGTTTTAAAAATTAAAATAAACGTTTCGATATTATAAAAAGAAAATAGTAAATAATTGAGATGTTTCTGGGAATGTCCTGGCAAAGCCGCCATGGTTCTTTTAAAACGGCGAAAATAATAGTTTCCCGCCCGCTGCTCTTCTAACACCGCGTTCTGAGTTGGCCTCCTCTTGGTCAAAATCCAGAGGATACACGTGTACGTGGGAAACGTGGCTATATCCCGAGGGTGGGGGGCGGGGTCGGTGAACTAGCCGTTACAGGAAGGGACGGGTACGTGGAGGCTAGTGATTGGGTAAAGGAAGGTGAATTCTGTCATGCTGACGTGGCGATAGGGTCGACTTGGTCGGTCCACTCGGTCGACGGTCGGTTGCTTGAAAGGCACGCTACTCACGCGGTCATCGTCAGCGCTTAGGCGAGATCCGTCCGGCGGCTCGGCTCCGCTCGGGATATGCTCGGCTCGGCTTTTTATTGTTTTGGGCCGGTCTTCCTGGGCTCCTCCCACAAGTGTTTTATTTGTTCAAGGATATTTGGGAACCGCGGGCGGTGAGCTCACCGCTCATTGAGCTGGGACAAGAAAAAAGAGAGTAAAATATTTCCCAGGATATTTATGCTACATTATCTTCTTCTTCTTCTTCCAGGAATATTTATACTACATTATCACCTCCAGCATCAGTTAGCCTGAATTTTACTTGATGTTGGAAGGCTCAATTAAATCCCAAATGGTAGTCATTCTTATGGAAGTTGCTAAGGAACAGCGCATGTGTACATGGATTTTGATTGTTAGAAGTGTACCACCCAATATATTGTGGGAATACTGGCCAATACAAATTATACTTGTAGTGTAGTGTTTAGTATCCTAACGATGGCGCTGCATATTCAATTTCAGGTTTACAAACTAAATTAGAAAGCTCATCTGGATGGTAAGATCTATCACTATACAGTTTCTAATTTTTTACATATACAAAATCTAGCCCAACCTAAGTGCCAAGATACCGAGATCACTAGAGTTGTCGACTTCAGCACTTCAATGCCAAATTCAATCTAAAATAGAAAATAAGAAAATTCTCTTATCAGAATATGTATTATTATTGAAAATAAACTCCGCTCCCATCGAAGTTCAGTCTGATACTTAGCCTAATGCAGTCGGTAATCATGGAAGAGCTTTAATCAAAAATTCTCTCTTCAGCGGTCGAATCTCAACCGATCTCCTGCAACGGCCGAACTCCAGCCAAATTCCTTCTAGATTTCTTCTTCAGTTAAGTTCCTCCAGGAACCAAACTCCTTACGGATTTCTCCTTCAGTCCAGTTCCTCCGAGAGCCGAACTTCTTTCGAATTTCTCCTTCAGTTGGACTCCTCCAAGAGCCGAACTCCTTCTGGATTTCTCCTTCAGTCCAGTTCCTTCAGAAGCCAAACTCCTTACGAATTTCTCCTTCAGTCGAACTCCTCCAGGAGCCGAACTTCTTACGGACTTTTCCTTCAGTCAAGTTCCTCCAAGAGCCAAACTCCTTCTGAATTTCTCCTTCAGTTAAGTTCCTTCAGGAGCCGAACTCCTTACGGACTTTTCCTTCAATCAAGTTCCTCCAGAAGCCGAACTCCTTCCGAATTTTTTCTTCAGTTAAGTTTCTCCAGGAGCTGAACTCCTTATGAATTTCTCCTTCAGTCCAGTTCCTCCAAGAGCCGAACTCCTTATAAATTTTTTCTTCAGTCGGACTCCTCCAAGAGCCAAACTCCTTTCGAATTTCTTCTTCAGTCCAGTTCCTCCCGAGCCAAACTTCTTCCGAATTTTTTCTTCAGTCAAGTTCCTCCAGGAGTTGAACTTACGATTTCTCCTTCAGTTAAGTTCCTCTAGGATCCGAACTTCTTTCGAATTTCTCCTTCAGTCCAGTTCCTCCAGGAGCCAAATTTCTTATGAATTTTTCCTTCAGTCTAGTTCCTTCAGAAGTCGAACTCCTTTCGAATTTCTCCTTCAGTCGGACTCCTCCAGGAGTCGAACTCCTTACGGATTTCTCCTTCAATTAAGTTCCTTCAGGAGCCAAACTCCTTTCGAATTTCTCCTTCAGTCCAGTTTCTTCAGGAGTCAAACTCCTTCCGAACTTCTCTTTCAGTCGGATTCCTTCAGTGGATTACTTCTAGAGTTCAGCTAGCATTTCTCTCGGATGATCCCCTCTAGTCGTATTTTTTTTAGAAGTCTGAACTTCTCTGAAATTAATGTATGTCAAAGCTGTTCACCATCCAATACCTGCTTCCTCCGAGCTTCGACTATTAAATCTCAACAAACAGCCATTTCATGACAATGGATACCACTCTCCAAAATAAACTCCACGTGGCCTCGAGTGGCCAACTATCGAATGACCATATTACAACAACAGACATCTCTCTCCGTAACAAACTCCACATGGCCCCGAGTGATCCACTATAGGGTGGTTACGATAAGCTCCGTCTATAAAAAGAGATCCTCAGATACGTTTTCTTTAAGCTCTCTTCTTCTTTCCAAAATTCTGCTGAATTCTTGCCTGAGCACTCCATTTCTGTTGGCCAGAAGAGCTAACTTGATCGTCGGAGGATCCTTCCGGAGCTACCACTACCGACTTTGGATGAAACTTTATTTTGCAGATCACTCTCAGTGACCTTTTCTTCCTCAACTCCAGTTCGATCCAACGTCAACAAGATTCTGCACCAACAAAATTGATGCCAGAAGGAGGGGCTTGAACCTTCTATTCCTGAAGTTCTCTTATTCTAAAAGGAGTGCTCGATAATGATCTCTCTTCTTTCTCTCTAGAGTTCTTTCCCGAGAAAGAATGCCTCCTAGAAAAGCTTCGATCCGACGATCAACGGCCTCTAAAGTCAGATCTCGTCCAGACCTATCTGCTCTTGCTCTAGCCTTGATAACTCAGGCTCCGCCTACAGTCATGGTGGATGCAAAGTAGTTCAATCTGCTGGTTTAGTAGGTTCGCGATCTCACGGAGGTGGTGCAGGCCATACATCGATAGGCTCCGATACCGATTCGATCGAAGCAGGCTTCTTTAGAGCCCCATAATTCGATCTAAAAATGGCCGACTTGGATTATCCAATCTTTGATCTCCGAAAAAGTGAAGCAAAGGATAGAGGACCCTTGCTCGGACCATAATTCGACCTAGGGGGAGGCTTCACACCCTCTCGGCCAAAAAACCTGAAGATCAACGACCATGGGGACCTCCTTGATCAAAAGCTTCAAAAAATAAGTCAACGAATCGAAGAACTCCATCACGCTCTCTCCATCCATGGTAATGATATTTGCACTGACCCTTCTTTTTCTTAGAAGATTATGTAGGAACCGATCCTATCGAACTTCAAGCTTCCTCAATTTGAGAGTTATGATGGGACCACTGATCCGATCGACCACCTAGAAGCCTTCCAAATGATGATGCTACTCCATGGTGCATCAGATGCTATTTTGTGCTGGACTTTCCCATCCACCCTCAAGAAAGCCATCAAAAATTGGTACTCAGCCCTTAAATCGGATACCATCTTTTTCTTTAATCAGATGAGCCAACAGTTTATGGCTCATTTCATTAGCAGCCAACGTCTCCATCGAGATTCGAATTTTCTGATGAACATCAAGCAGAAGAAGGAAGAATCCATCCGAGCTTACATCATCCGATTTAATGCAGCTGCATTGGAGGTCCAAAACTTGGACCAGTCAGTTGCAATGGCCGTACTTAAGGATGGCCTTCAGAAGAATAATTTATTATTCTTCCTAAAAAAGAAGTACCCCAAAAAATTTACCGATATGCTGGCTCGGGCTGAAGATTATGCCCGAGCTGAAGAGGCCTTCAAGGCCAAGGATAATGAAGCCATTGGAAAGCAGCGAATCGGTAAGCCGGGTAAGCCCGCTGAGGAAGAAAAATCAAGTGAAGCTCGATCGTGCTCCCGAGCTCAGAGGCAGAAAAGCTCCGATAGAATTGCGCGATGGGATTCTTCCCTCTGAAGATTTTACAACTACGCCCCTCTCAATGCTCCAAAAATGCAAGTATTGATGGAGATCAAGGAGCAACTACCGAGGTCTGTAAGGATGCGCACTCATCTCGGCAAGCATAATCCTAGCAAATACTGCCTCTACCATCATAACCATGATCACGATACTGAAGGATGCATTCAACTCCAAGACGAGATCGAGGAGCTCATCAGAAGAGGCTGGCTGGATCGATTCCTCAGATACTAGCCTAAAGCAAGGAAAGATCAGTCGAGGACACTACCACAGTCTAAACCATCAAGAAGGAAGGAATAATAAGAAGATCGACCGTCTCTCGACGTCATCAACACTATCTCTAAAAAATTTTGGCATAAAGAGGCCAGCGGATCTGAGGGACCAATGAAGAAGCAAAGAACTGAAGAGCCCATCACTTTCACCGACGAGGATGCTCAAAGAGTCCAGTTTCCGCACAATGACATGGTTGTAATCTCTTTAAACATTGTTGACTATGATGTATGCCATGTTTTGGTAGATAATGAAAGCTCGATCGATGTAATATTTTATGATGCTTTCTCAAAAATGTCCTTACTCAATAACCACTTGAGACCAATAAACTCTCCATTGGTAGGCTTCACTGACGATGTCGTATCAGTTGAGGGCATAATAACTTTAGCTGTGACTGCAGGACAATGTCTGAAGCTGGCTAAGGCATAAGTCAATTTTTTAGTCGTAAAGGCTCCATCTGTCTATAATGCTATTCTCGATCGATCTGATCTAAATGCACTTTGGATAATGGTATCAACTTATTATTTGAAAATAAAGTTTTCGATAAGTCACGAAATTGAAGAGATCTAGGGAGATCAAGCTCTAGCAAGGCACTGCTACTCAATCGTCCTGCGAAAGAAAGAACAGTTCGACCCTTATCTTATTAACGAGGTAGATGTCCATGATGATCTTACTGAAGAATGGGACAAATCCATAGAAGATCTTATGACCGTCCCCCTGAATGATGGAAATATGGAGTACACTATATAGATCGACTCCAACTTAGAGGATAAGGTTCGGGAGCAACTCATCATCTTCCTCAAAAAGAACATGGATATCTTCGCCTGGGCCCCAGCGGATATGTCAGAAATTGATGCCGAGGTCATGAAACATCGGCTGATCGTTGATCCTAAGTATCGATCGGTAAAAAAGAAGATGCGCAACTATACCTTGGAGAGATAGAAAGCAATCGTAGAAGAAGTAGACAAGCTTCTCAAAGCTGGATTCATCCGAAAAGTTAACTATCCGATCTGGATCTCAAACATGATCCTTATCAAAAAGGCAAGCAATAAGTCAAGGATGTGTATAGACTTCAAAAGGCTGAACAAAGCCTGTCCAAAGGATAGCTACCCTCTTCTCAGGATTGATCAACTAGTAGATGAAATCTCGGGCCACGAGCTTCTCACATTCATGGATGCCTTCTCCAACAATAACTAGATACGGATGACATCGGAGGATGAGGAAAAAATTGCTTTTATTTTTGACCGTGGTCTTTACTATTATAGGGTTATGCTCTTTGAACTCAAGAATGTAGAGGCAACGTACCAGCACCTGATCAACAAGATCTTCAAGAAGTAGATCAACCACAAAATTAAGGTATATGTGGATGACATGCTCGTCAAAAGTCGAGCTTCTATAAACCACCTCGTCAACCTCGAAGAGACCTTCAACGCACTTAGAAAGCACAAGATGAAGCTGAATCCGATCAAGTGCGCCTTTGATGTGACCTCTAAGAAGTTTTTGAGGTTTTTGGTATCAAGGCATGGAATTGAAGCAAATTCAGAGAAAATCTGAGCTATTCAGGAGATGACTGCTCTAAAAATAATCAAAGAAGTTCAGCATCTAACTGAAAAAATGGCATCCCTAAATCGATTCATCTCGAGATCGGTCGAGCGATGCATACCCTTCTTTCAAGTTCTCAAGCAACCAAAGAACTTCTGCTGGACAACAGAGTGCCAACGGACATTTGAGAAGATCAAAAATTACCTCAGCTTACCCCGACTGCTAACAAAGCTCGAACATGGAGAAGAGTTATTCTTATACCTAACAGTCTTTCCGACGACCTTGGCGGTAGTCCTAGTTAAGAAGAAAGCGAAGATGCAGCGATCGGTCTACTATATAAGTTGGATCCTGAGGGATGCAAAGATCAGGTACTCTAAGCTGAAGAAATTAACCTACTCTCTTCTAATCGCTATTAGGAGACTCCGACCTTACTTTCAGAGATACACTATAATGATCCTCATGGATCAACCAATAAAAGCAGTCCTTCATCGAACGGATGCCTCCGAAAGAATCGCAAAATAGGTGATCGAGCTCGTGGAGTTCAACATTAATTATCGACCTCGGCCATCGATCAAAGCTCAGATATTGATAGATTTTGTAGTAGAATATACCATTCTAGATGACGTCGAGCTTGAACAGAATGAGATCAGCATCCTATTATCGCAATCGAGCCTCCTCGAAGAGAGTGTCAACCTTCTCGAATGTTTTTGGGCCTTGTACATAGATGGTTCATCCAACTCCGCTGGAGCAGGTGTGGGGTTAGTCTTAGTCAGCCCCAAGGGAGTCATCGTCGAGTACACACTGTATTTCGAATTTCTTACAACTAATAATGAGGCCAAATATGAAGTGTTGATCGTCGGTTTAAAAATAGCAAGAGAGTTAAAAGTTGATCGACTTCAAGTCTATAGTGATTTTTAATTAGTGGTCGGTCAAGTTAGCAGCAACTATGAAGCGCCAGAGGAAAGTATGATAAAATACCTTGAGAAAGTAAAGAATTTGACTCCGATCTTCAATAATTTTGACATTCGATAGATTTTGAGAGCAGAAAATACAACAGTCGACCTTCTCTCTAAATTGGCCACTTTAGCCCCAGTCGAACTATCCAAAAAAGTATTTTTCAAAACCCTAAAAAGTCTAAGCTCGGAGGAATCATAGTTTGTTATGCAGATGGAGCTCGAGCTGAGGTCGATTGATCCGTTAGTTACATATCTCAAAGAGAGAGTTCTTTCTTGTGATCGAAAAGAAGCTCAAAAACTTAGAAATCAAGTCTTTCGGTATATTTTATATGAGGGCAAGTTGTATAAGAGGTCATATTCGCTACCGCTGCTAAGATGTCTTCGACCTTTAGAGGTTGATTTCGCATCATGAAAAGTGCATGAGAAAATCTGTAGAAGTCATGTAGGAGTCAGGTCCCTATCATAAAAACTACTTCAGCAAGGATAGTATTGGCCAACCTTAAACCATGATTCTATAGAGTATGTCAGAAAATATGACCACTGTCAAAAGAATGCAAACATACAAAGATAGCCAACCTTCGAGCTTACTCCGCTAAGCGCACCTTGACCATTTGTACAATGGGGAATGGATACACTTGATCCTTTTCTGATGGCATCCGGGCAATGAAAGTTTCTTCTAGTCGCGATCGACTATTTCACCAAATGGATCGAAGCTGATCCACTAGCAAAAATTATCGAGACCAAGGTATAGAACTTCATCTGAAAGTCAATCGTCTGTCGATTCGGTTTGCCCCGAACTCCCATAACAGATAATGGACGATAGTTCGCTGGGATGAGGTTCGTCGAGTTCTGTGAAGATCTAAATATCTTCCATCACTTCACATCGGTAGCTCACCCATAGGCAAATGGGGAAGCTGAAGTGACTAACCGAATCCAACTGCATGGCATCAAGATAAGGCTCGATAAAGCAAGGGGGGCCTAGATGGACGAACTCTACCATGTCCTCTAGGTGTACCGAATTATTCAAAGGCTACCGACTGAAAAAAAACATCATTCACCTTGGCTTTCGAAAAGGATGCAATTATCTCAATCGAGCTTAAGCTCCCATCAGCACGGATTGTGGCCTTCAATAAGCAGTGTAACTCACAAGACCTCAACGTCAATCTCGATTTGCTGAAAGAAAAAAGAGAGAATGCCCAGGTTTAGATGGCGGCCTACAGTCGAAGGATGGCTCGATACTATAACTCCAAAGTTAAAGGTAAAATATTCAGAGTGGGAGACTTAGTACTTCGACGAGCCACCATATCTCAGTCTCAGAGCCAGGAGAAGCTTGCCTCGAATTGGAAAGATCCGTATGAAGTAGAGGAGGTTGTTTGATCCAAAATTTATCGTCTGAAGGAGCTCGGAGGGACAACGCTTCCACGATCTTGAAATTCAAAAAATCTAAGGATGTACTACCAGTAATTTTCCATCAATAAAACTTCTCCATTTCAATGTTATTGTCTCTTGGTGCAAAAACTATATGATGACAGAAAAGAAGCAATCAATAATGACCATGTTAGGAATAGAAGAAGAACCTTGTCCTAACGTGAGCAAAGTTGAAGACCTTATTCATTTTAGACGAGATGGAGGGAGAGACCCTGACAATGGCCCTTATGTGCCCCCATAGTCCTTTAGGAATAGGAGGAGAACCTCGTCCTAACTTGAGCAAAGTCGAAGATCTCGTTCATTTTAGATGAGATGAGATGAGAGATCCAAACAACGATCCTTATGTGCCCCCAAGTCGTTTAGGAATAGGAGGAGAAACCTCATCCTAGTGAGCAAAAGGCAAAAGGCCTCATTCATTTTAGACGAGATGGGGGAGAGGCCCTGACAATGGCCCTTATATTCTCCCATAGTTTGTTAGGAATAGAAGAAGAACCTCATCCTAACGTGAGCAAAGTCGAAGGTCTCATTCATTTTAGACGAGATAGAGGAGAGGTCTTGATAATAGTCCTTATGTGCCCCCATAGTCTATTAGAAATAGGAGAAGAACCTCGTCCTAATGTTAGGAATAGGAAGAGAACCTCATCCTAACGTGAGTAAAGTCGAAAGCCTCATTCATTTTAGACGGGATGAGAGAAGAGGCTCCGATAATAGTCCCACGGTGCCCGACAACGACGAGCGATAAGATCTCCTTCGAGCTTCAACACCTAGATCAATCGGAGATAAGATCTCCTCCGAGCTTCAACGTCTATGTCAATCGGAGATAATATCTCCTCCGAGCTTCTACGTCAACAGGAGATAAGATCTCCTTCAATCTTGGATAGAGATAAGATCTCTTCCGAGCTTCAGCTTCAGCTTCAACTTTAACCTCGACTGAAGATAAGATCTTCTTCGAGCCTCTACATCAATAAGAGATAAGATCTCTTCAACCTCGACTGGAGATAGATCTCCTTCGAGCTTCAGCTTCAGCTTTGACTTCAACCTCGACTGGAGATAAGATCTCCCCTAAGCCTCTACGTCAATAAGAGATAAGATGTCCTTCAACCTCGATCGAGAGATAAGATCTCTCTCGAGCCTCTACATCAATAGGAGATAAGATCTCTTCAACCCGGCTGAAGATAAGATCTCTTCCCGAGCTTCAGCTTCAACTTCAACCTCGCTGGAGATAAAATCTCCCCGAGCTTCAGCTTCAGCTTCGACTTCAACCTCGGTTGGAGATAAGATCTCCTCTGAGCCTCTACGTCAATAAGAGATAGATTTCTCAACCTCGACTGGAGATAAGATCTTCCACGAGCTTCAGCTTCAGCTTCGACTTCAACCTCGGCTGGAGATAAGATCTTCCTCAAAGCCTCTACATCAATAGAAAGATAAGATCTCTTCAACCTCGGTTGGAGATAAAATCTCTCCCAAGCTTCAACTTCAACCTCGGCTGAAAATAAGATCTCTCCCAAGCTTCAATTTCAATATCAACCTCGACTGAAGATAAGATCTCCTCCCGAGCTTCAACCTCAATGAATGTAGAGCCCGAAAAAAAACTTCGACAGTCGTCTTTTTTGTACTCCCTTCCTTCGAATTTTGAACTCGAAAGAGGGAGAATTATTATTATGGATAAACTCCACTTCCATCGAAGTCTAGTTTAATACTTAGCCTAATGCAGTCGGTAATCATGGAAGAGCTTCAATCGAGAATTCTTCCCCCAGCGGTCAAACCCTAATCGATCTCCTCCAACGGTCGAACCCTAGCCAAATTTCTTTCAAATTTTTTCTTCAGTTAAGTTCCTCCAAGAGTCAAACTCCTTACGAATTTCTTCTTCAGTCCAGTTCCTCCAGGAGCCAAACTTCTTTCAAATTTCTCCTTCAGTCGAAATCCTTCAAGAGCCGAACTCCTTTCGAATTTTTCCTTCAATCCAGTTTCTCCAAGAATCGAACTTCTTATGGATTTCTTCTTCAGTTAGTTCCTCCAGGAGCCCAATTCTTCCAATTTCTCCTTCAGCGGACTCCTCTAGGAGCTGAACTTCTTACGAACTTCTTCTTCAGTCAAGTTCCTCCAGTAGCCAAACTCCTTACGAACTTTCAAGTTCCTTCAGGAGCTTAACTTCTTACGGACTTCTTCTTTATCAAGTTCTCCAGGAGCCGAACTCCTTACGAATTTTTTTCAGTCCAGTTCCTCCAGTAGCCAAACTCCTTCCAAATTTTTTCTTCAGTCGGACTCCTCCAAGAGCCAAACTCCTTATGGATTTTTTCTTTAGTCGGACTCCTCCAGGAGCCAAACTTCTTTCGAATTTCTTCTTCAGTTAAGTTTCTCTAGGAGTCAAACTTCTTGCGAATTTCTTCTTCAGTCTAGTTCCTCCGGAAGTCGAACTCCTTTTGAATTTTTTCTTCAATCGGACTCCTTTAGGAGTCAAACTTCTTACGAATTTTTTCTTCAGTCAGACTCCTCCAGGAGTCGAACTCCTTACGAATTTTTTCTTCAGTCAAGTTCCTTCAAAAGTCAAACTCCTTCCAAATTTTTTTTTTCAGTCCAGTTTCTTCAGGTGCCGAACTTCTTTCGAATTTCTTTTTCAGTGAAGTTTCTCCAGGAGTCAAATTTCTTATGAATTTTTTTTTAGTCAAGTTCCTTTAGGAGCCGAACTTCTTTCAAATTTTTTCTTCAGTCAGACTCCTCCAGGATCCGAACTCCTTACGAATTTCTCCTTCAATTAAGTTCCACCAGGATCCGAACTTCTTTTGAATTTTTTCTTTAGTCCAGTTTCTCAAGGTGTCGAACTCTTTACGAATTTTTCTTTTAGTCCAGTTCCTTCAGGAGTCGAACTCCTTCCGAATTTTTTCTTCAGTCAAACTTCTCTAGGAGCCAAATTTCTTACGGATTTCTTCTTCAGTTAAGTTCCTCTAGGAGTCAAACTTCTTTCGAATTTTTTCTTCAGTCCAGTTCTTTCAGAAGCCAAACTCCTTTCGAACTTCTCTTTCAGTCGAATTTCTTTAGTGGATTACTTTCAGAGTTTAATTAGCATTCCTCCCGGATGATCTTCTCTAGCCATATTTTCTTTAGGAGTCCGAACTCCTCTAGAATTGATGTATGTCAAAGCTTTTCACCATCCAACACTTGCTTCCTCCGAGCTTCGACTATTAAATCTCAACGAACGATCATTTCATGGCTATGAACACCACTCTCCATAATAAATTTCATATGGCCCCGAGCGGTCCACTACCGAATGACCACATCATAATAACGAATACCTCTCTTCGTAATAAACTCAATGTGACCCCGAGTGGCTCACTACTAGATGGTTACGATAAGCTCCATCTATAAAAAGGGATCTTCAGATATGTTTTCTCTAAGCTCTCTTCTTCTTTTTAAAACTCTGCTGAATTCTTGCCCGAGCACTCCATTTTTGTTGGCCAGAAGAGCTGACTTGATCGTCGGAGGGTCCTTCCGAAGCCACCACCACCGACTCTAGAAGAAACTTTGTTTTGCAGGTCACCCTCGGTGACCTCTTCTTTCTCAACTCCAGCTCGATCCGGTGTTAACCAAATTCTACACCAATATGTTTGATGAAGAATCCTCCAATGTCTAAGTTAGGCACTATTCTTAGGAAACAATGGAAGTTTCTGTGGCTCCATGCTATAAAGTAAATGAGAAGGTTCACTGATCAATCTTTACACTAGTTTCTAGTTTTTAGTTTTTTTCATAAAAACAAATTCAATCAAAATTTGAACCTATCTATTTTTGTGATGACCGAGATTTTGAGTTGCAAGTTATTAGACCTGATTCCACAAAAAAAAAAAATGGAGTACAGGTTTTCTTACCTCAAACTACATTTTATATGATCATATGGACTTGTTTCCTATTTATTTATAAATGTTTTGATAAATTTGTTGATTATATACCTACCAAATTTTTCTAAAATTCTTTATATACCGAAAGCTTATAGTTTTGTTCAATCCAACTTGCCTAGATCCTACTAGTGGATCCAGATTTTTTGTATGTTACTAGGCTTGATTCAGAAAAAACAATCATCCTACACTCCAATAATATTTTATATATTTTAATCTACCAATTTTGTATTATATTTTTAAATATTCTTGACAAATATGTTGAAGATGTGTAAACCAAGTATTTATTTATTTTTTAATAAAAAGATTCTTAAATTATTTATGTCATGCCCTCCAATCCAAAATATAGCACAGCATGCTACCACAAGGTACCATCTATAATAACATGAAGCCAACAATCATCATGATATCAAATATAATAAAAAGTTTAAATCCATCATTCATTAAATAATTCAATAAAAATTGGTTCAGAATAACTAAATTTGAATTTAAATAGCAAAATCATAATCCTCAAAATTCAAAAATTTGTAAACTACAAATTTATAATCAAAAAACTAAATTATGTTATAAAATAGTTTGCTAGCATGATATCAAAAGCCCAAACCATTCTTCATCCCTAATGATCCTATTCCTATAAAAAAAATAAAAAAGATATTATTGGTGCAGAATCTGGTTGGTGCTGGATCGAGCTGAAGTCGATGAAGAAAAGGTCAACGTCGGTGATCTGCAAAATAAAGTCTTGCTCGGAGTCGGTGGTGGCGGCTCCGGCAAGACCTTCCGACGGTCAAGTCTGCTCTTCTGACCAACAGAAATAGAGTGTTCAGACAAGAATTCAATAGAATTTCGGAAGAAGAGAGCTTAGAGAAAACGTATCTAAAGGATCCTTTTTATAGATAAAACTTATTGTAACCGTCTAGTAGTGGGTTGCTCGGGGCCACATGAAGTTTGTTATGAAGAAAGATGTTTGTTGTTGTGGTAGTAGACCGCTCGGAGCCACATGGAGTTTGTTATGAAGAGTAATGTCCGTTGTCATGAAGTGGCCATTCATTGAGATTTAATAGTCAAAGTTCGGAGGAAGCAGGCGTTGATTGATGAAGAGCTTTGACATACATCAATTCTAAAATAGTTTGAACTTTCAAAAGAGAACACGACTAGAGGAGATCATCCAAAAGGAATGCTAATTAAAATCTAGAAGTAATCCACCAGAGAAATTCGGATAGAGTTCGACTGAAGAAAAGATTGGAAAGAAGTTCGACTCCTGTAGTAGTCCGACTGAAGAAGAGATCCGGAAGGAGTTTGGCTCCTACAGAAGTTTGATTGAAAAAAAAATTCAAAAGAAGTTTGGCTCTCGTAGGAGTTCGACTGAAGGAAAGATCCGAAAGAAGTTTGACTCCCATAGGAGTTCGACTGAAGGAAAGATCCAGAAGGAGTTCGGCTCCTATAGTAGTCCGACTGAAGGAAAGATCCGAAAGAAGTTCAGCTCCTATAGCAGTCTGACTGAATGAGAGATCCAGAAGAAGTTCGACTCCTACAACAGTCTAATTGAAGGAGAGATTCGGAAGGAGTTTGGCTCCTGCAGAAGTCCGACTGAAACAGAGATTCGAAAGAAGTTCGACTTCCATAGGAGTCCGACTGAAGGAGAGATCCGGAAGGAGTTTGGCTTCCATAGGAGTCTGACTGAATGAGAGATCCAGAAGGAGTTCAACTCCTGCAAAAGTTTGACTGAAGAAGAAATCCGAAAGAAGTTCAGCTCCTATAGGAGTTTGACTAAAGAAGAGATCCAAAAGGAGTTCGGCTTTCGTAGGAGTCTGACTGAAGGAGAAATTCGAAAGAAGTTCGACCGCCAGAGAGTTCGGCTAGGGATCGACCGCTGAGAAGTTCGGTTGGGTTCGATCGCTAGAGGAGTTTGGCTACTGAATGAGTTTGATCGCTAGAGGAGATCGGATGGGGCTCGGCCATTGGAGAAAGAATTCTTAATTGAAGCTCTTCCATGATTATCGGTTATGTTAGGCTAAGCATTAAGCTAGACTTTGGCAGAAATGAAATTTATCTCCAAAAATAGTCCTCCCACTTTCAAATTCAAAATTCGAAGGGAGTATAAAAAAGATAACTGTTAAAGTTCTTTTTCGGACTCTACATCCATTAGGGTTGAAGCTCAGAAGAGACCTTATCTCCAGTCGAAATTGACGTTGAAGTTGAGGCTCGGAAGAGATCTTGCCTCCAGCCGAGGTCTAAGAAGATCTTGTCTCCTGTTGGCGTTGCAGTTGAAACTCGTGGGAGATCTTATCTCTAGCCAAGGTTGAAGTTGAAGTCGAAGCTCGGGGGAGACCTTATCTCCAATCGAGGTTGACGTTGAAGTTGAAGCTTGGGAGAGATCTTGTCTCCAACCAAGATTGAAGAAGATCTTATCTCCTATTGACGTTGAAGGAGATCTTATCTCCTGTTGATATTGTTGGACACAATAAGGCCATTGTCGGAGCCTCTCCTCTCATCCCATCTAAAATGAATGAGGTCTTCGACTTTGCTCACATTAGAATAAGGTTCTTCTTTTGTTCCTAATGGACTGTAGGGGCACATAAGGGCCGTTGTCAGGGCCTCTTCCTCCATCTCGTCTAAAATAAATGAGGCCTTTGACATTGCTCACATTAGGATGAGATTCTCCTCCTGTTCCTAACGGACTATGGGGGCACATAAGGGCCACTATCAGGGCCTTTCCTTTCATCTTATCTAAAATGAAGGAGGTCTTCGACTTTGCTCACGTTAGGATGAGGTTCTTCTCCTATTCCTAAGGAGCTATGGGGACACATAAGAGCCGTTGTCAGGGCCTCTTCCTCCATCTCATCTAAAATAAATGAAGCCTTCGACTTTGCTCACGTTATGATGAGGTTCTCCTCCTATTCCTAATGGGCTGTAGGGGCATATAAGGGCCATTGTCAGGGCCTCTCCCCTCATCTCATCTAAAATGAACGAGGCCTTCGACTTTGCTCACGTTAGGATGAGGTTCTCCTCCTATTTCTAACATGACCATTTTTTGTTGCTTCTTTCCTGTCATCACATAGTTCTTGCACTAAAAAACAATAATATTGAAATGAAGATATTTTATTGAAGAAAAATTATTGGTAGTACATCCTCAGGTTTTCTGAATTTCAAGATCGTGGAAGCGTTGTTCCTCCGAGCTCCTTCAGACGATAAATTTCGGACCAGACGACCTCCTCTACCTCATATGAGCCTTTTCAATTTGGGATAAACTTCTTCTAGCTTTGAGGCTGAGAGTTGATGGCTCACCGAAGTACTAAGTCTTCCACTCTGAATGTTTTACTTCTGACTCTAGAGTTATAGTATCGGGCCATCCTTCGTCTGTAGGCCCCCATCTGAATCTGGACTTCCTTTATTTTTTCTTTCAGTAGATCGATATTGACTCTGAGGTCCTGTAGGTTATGCTGCTCGTTGAAGGCCATGACCCATGCTAATGGGAGCTTAAGTTCGATTGAGATGACTGCCTCCATTCCAAAGGCCAAGGCGAATGATGTTTCTCCAGTCGGCAGTCTTTGAGTAGTTTGGTGCGCCTAGAGGACGTGGTAGAGTTCGTCCACCCAAAGACCCCTTGCTTTATCGAGCCTTGTCTTGATGCCTTGCAGTAGGATCTGATTGGTCACTTCAGCTTCTCCATTTGCCTATGGGTGAGCTACTGATGTGAGATAGTCGGAGATGTTTAGGTCATCACAAAACTCAGCGAACCTCATCCCAGCAAACTATCATCCATTATCTATTATGAGAGTTCGAAGCAGACTGAACCGATAGATTATTAACTTTTAGATGAAGTCCTATACCTTGGTCTCGATAATTTTTGCTAGTGGTTTGGCTTTGACCCATTTAATGAAGTAGTCGATCGCGTTCAAGAGAAACTTTCATTGTCCGGATGCCATCGGGGAAGGGCCAAGTATGTCCATTTTTCACTGTGCAAATGGCCAAGGTATGCTTAGTGGAGTAAGCTCGGAGGTCGACTATCTTTGTATGTTTACATTCTTTTGACAGTGGTCATATTTTCTGACATACTTCATAGAATTATGGTATAAGATTGGCCAATACTATCCTTGCCGAAGTAGTTTTTGTGATAGGGACCTGGCTCCTATATGACTTCCATAGATTTTTTCGTGTACTTTTTATAATGCAAAGTCGACCTCTGAAGGTCGGAGATATCTCAGCAGCGGTAGCGAATATGACCTCTTATACAACTTGCCCTCGTACAAAATGTACCGAGAGGCTTAATTTCTGAGTTTTTGAGCTTCTTTCGGATCATGAGGAAGAACTTCCTCTTTGAGGTAGGCAACCAATGGGTCAATCCATCTCGACTCGAGCTCGATCTGCATAACGACTTATGATTCCTCCGAGCTTGGATATTTTAGAGTTTTGAAAAATACTTCTTTAGACAGTTCAACTGGGGCTGAAGTGGCCAATTTAGAGAGGAGGTCGGCTCTTATATTTTCCACCCTCGAAATCTATCGAATGCCAAAATTGTCAAAGGCTGAAGTCAAATTCCTTACTTTCTCAAGATATTTTATCATACTTTCCTTCCATACTTTATAGTTGCCACCAACTTGACCGACCACTAATTGAGAATCACTATAGACTTGAAGTCAATCTACTTTTAACTCTCTTGCTATTTTTAACCTGATGATCAGCGCTTCATATTCGACCACATTATTAGTTGCAGAAAATTTGAAGCATAGCATGTACTCGATGATGATTTCCTCAGGACTGACTAAGACTAACCCAGCACCTGCTCTGATAGAGTTGGACGAACTATCCACATATAGGGCTCAAAAACCTTCGTAAAGATCGGCACTCTCTTTGGGGAGACTCAATTATGATAATAGAGCATCGATCTTGTTCTGTTCAAACTTGGCATCATCAGGAATGGTACATTCTACTATAAAATCTATCAATATCTGGGCTTTGATCGATGGTCAGGGTCGATAATTAATGTTGAACTCCATGAGCTCGATCATCCATTTTATGATTCTTTCGAAAGCATCCATTCGATGAAGAACTGCTTTTATTGGTTGATCCATGAGGACCGTTATGGTGTGCCCCTAAAAGTATGATCGAAATTTTCTGACAGTGATTAGAAGAGAGTAGGTCAATTTCTTCAGCTTAGAGTACCTAATCTCTACATCCCTCAAGACCCGGCTTATATAGTAGACCGATCGCTGCATCTTTGCCTCCTTCTTAACCAGAACTACTGTCAAGGCCGTCGGAAAGACTGCTAGGTACGAAAATAACTCTTCTTTAGGTTCGGACTTTGCCAACAGTGGGGATGAGTCAAGATAGTTTTTAAGCTCTTAAATATCCATTGGTACTCCATCATCCAGCAGAAGTTTTTTGGTTGTCTGAAAATTCAGAAGAAGGGCATGCATCGCTCGATCGATCTCGAGATGAAGCAATTTAGGGATGTCACTATTCCAGTCAGGCGCTAAACTTCTATGATTATTTTTGGAGCAGTCATCTTCTGAATGGCTCAAATTTCTCTGAATTTGCTTCAATCCCGCACCTTGATACCATAAACCTCAGAAACTTCTCAGAGGTCACACCAAAGGCGCACTTGATCAGATTTAGTTTCATCTTATGCTTCTTAAGTGCACTGAAGGTCTCTTCAAGATCGACGAGATGGTCTATAGAAGCTCAACTTTTGACGAGCATGTCATCCATGTACACCTCCATGTTGCGGTCAATTTGCTTCTTGAAGATCTTGCTGACTAGGTGCTGGTACGTTGTTCCTATATTTTTTAGTTCAAAGGGCATAATCCTATAATAATAAAAATCACGGTCAGTAACAAAAGTAATTTTCTCCTCGTTCTCTGATGCCATCCGTATCTAATTATAACTAGAGAAGGCATCCATGAAGGTGAGGAGCTCATAGCCCGAAGTTTCATCTACCAGTTGATTAATTCTGGGCAGAGGATAGCTATCTTTTGGGCATGTCTTGTTTAATTTTTTGAAGTCTATACACATCCTCCACTTATTGTTTATCTCTTTGATGATTGCTTTCTACCTCTTCGGAGCATGGTTCCGCATCTTCTCTTTTATCAGTTGATGCTTTGGATCAATGGTCAGTCGATGTTCTATGACCTCGACGTCAATTCTTGGCATATCCGTTGGGGCCCAGGTGAAGACATCCACGTTCTTTCTGAAGAAGGTGATGAGTTGCTCCCAAACCTCGTTCTTCAAGTTGGAGCCGATCTGTACTGCGTGCTCTATATTTCCATCATTTAAGGACACAGATATGAGGTCCTCCATAGGCTCATCCCGCTCCTCGGTGTGGTCGTCGCGGACATCCAGTCCGTCAACAGGATAAGGGTCGGACTATTCTTTCTTATATAGGGCGATTGAGTAGTAGTGCTTTGTCAGAGCTTGATCTTCTCTGACCTCTCCGATCCCGTGACTTATCAGAAACTTCATCTTCAAATAATAAGTTGATACCACTATCTGAAGTGCATTTAGACCAAGTCGGCCAAGAATAGCATTATAGGTAGATGGAGCTCTTACAACTAAAAAATTGATCTATGTCTTAGCTAGCTTTGGACGTTGTCCTGCAGTTACAGCTAAAATTATTATACCCTCAATTGGTACGACATCGCCAGTGAAGCCTATCAATAGAGTTCATAGGCTCCAAGTGGTTATTGAGTAAGAACATTTTTGAAAAAGCATCATAAAATAATACATCAGTCGAGCTTTCATTATCTACCAAAATGCGGCGTACATCATAATCGGCAATGTTTAAAAAAATTACAATCATGTCGTTGTGCAGAAACTGCTCCTTGGGCATCTGCCTTAGTGAAGATTATGAGTTTTTCAGTCTTCCATCTCTTCGCTAATCCCTCGGATCCACCAGTCTCTTCTCGTCGAAGTTCCCTCGAGATAGTGTTGATGATGTTGAGAGGTGGCTGATCTTCTTGTTGATCCTCCTCCCTTGGTGGTTCAGACTGCGATAGTGCCCTTAGTCGATCTTCTACCCTTTCAGGTTGACGCTGTAGGAATCGATCGAGTCTACCTCGTCTGATGAGCTCCTCGATCTTATCCTAAAGTTGAATACACTTCTCAGTATCATGACCATGGTTATGATGATAAAGATAGAACTTGTTAGGATTACGCTTTTTGAAGTGAGTACGCATCCTTTTCGATCTCGATAGTTGCTCCCTAATTTTCATCAACACTTGAATTTTTGGAGCATTGAGAGGGGCGTAGTTATAAAATTTTTGAAGGAAAGAACCCCGTCGTACCCTTCTATCGGGGCTTTTCTGTCTCCAAGCCCGGGAAGGAGTTCGGACTCGCTTGCGCTCAAAAAAAGTTAAGGAGCACGATCGAGCTTCACTTGGCTTTCCTTCCTCAGCGGGCTTGTTCGGCTCGTCGATTCACTGCTTTCCAATGGCTTCATTATTCCTAGCCTTGAAGGCCTCTTCAGCTCAGGCATAACCTTCAGCCTGAGCCAATATATCGGCAAAATCTCTGAAGTACTTCTTTTTCAGGGAGAACAGCAAATTATTTTTCTGAAGGATGCCCTTGAGTGCAGTCATTGCAACAGACTAGTTCAAGTTTCGGACCTCTAATGCAACTGCATTAAATCGGATGACATAAGCTCGAATGGATTTTTCCTTCTTTTGCTTGATGTTCATCAGAAAATCCAAACCTCGTTGAAAACATCGGCTACTAATGAAATGAGCCACAAACTGATGGCTCATCTAATAAAAAAAAGATGGTACCCGACTTAAGAGCTGAGTACCAATTTTTGGTTGCTTCCTTGAGGATGGATGGAAAAGTTCAGCATAAAATGACATTTGGCACACCATGAAGCAGCATCATTATTTGAAAAACCTTCAGATGATCAATCGGATCAGTGGTCCCATTGTAACTCTCAAACTGAGAGAGCTTGAAGTTCGGTGGGATCGATTCTTGCAGAATCGTCTGAGAAAAAGGAGGATCAATGCAAATATCATTACCATGTGTGGAGAAAGCATGATGGAGTTCTTCGATTCATCAGTTCATTTTCTAAAGCTTTTGATCAAGAAGATCTTCACGGTCGTTGATCTCTAGGATTTTTTGGTCGAGTGGGTGTGAAGCCTCTCCCTGGGTCGAGTCATGGTTCGAGCAAGGATCCTCCATCCTCTACTTTCCCTTTTCTGAGATCAGCAGTCGAGCAGCCCAAGTCGGCTATCCCAAGATCGAATCATGGGGCTCCGAAGAAGCCTACTCCAATCAAATCAATGTCAGAGCCTGCCGACGTATAGCCTACACCACCTCCGTAATACCGCAAACCTACTGAATCAGTAAGTTGAACTACTCCACATCCACCATGGCCGCAGGCAGAGCCTGAGTTGCTGGGACTAGAGCGGGAGCGAATAGGTCTGGATGGGATATGGCTGCAGAGATCGTTGATCGCTGGATCGAAGCTTTTTTTGGAGACATTCTTTCTGAGGGAAGAACTCTAGAGAGAAAGAAAAGAGATCACTGTCGAGCACTCCTTTTAGAATAAAAAAATCTCAAAAATAGAGAGCCCTTCCTTTAGCACCAATTTTGTTGGTGCGAAATCTGATTGGCGCTGAATCGAGCTGGAGTCGAGAAAGAAGAGATCATCGTTGGTGACTTGTAAAATAAAGTTCCGCTTGAAATCGATGGTGGTGGCTCCGGTAGGACCCTCCGACGATCAAGTCAGCTCTTCTGGCCAACAAAAATGGAGTGCTCAGGTAAGAATTCAGTAAAATTTTGGAAAGAAGAAGAGAGCTTAGAGAAAACATATATGGAGGATTTTTTTTATACATGGAGCTTATCATAACCATCCGATAGTGGGTCGCTCGGGGCCACGTAGAGTTTGTTATGAAGAGAGGTGTCCGTTATTGTGGTGTGGCCATTCGGTAGTGGGCCGCTCAGAGCCACGTAGAGTTTGTTATGGAGAGTGGCGTCTGTTGCCATGAAGTGGCCGTTCATTGAGATTTAATAGTCGAAGTTCGAAGAAAGCAGATGTTGGTTGGTGAAGAGCTTTGACATATATCAATTCCAGGAGAGTTTGAACTCCTAAAGAGAACATTGCTAGAGGAGATCATCCGAGAGAAATGCTAGTTAAAATCTAGAAGTAATCCATCAGAAAAATTCGGATGGAGTTCGACTGAAGAAAAGATCTGAAAGGAGTTTAGCTCCTATAGCAGTCTGACTGAAGGAGAGATTCGAAAGGAGTTTGGCTCCTATAGAAGTTTGATTGAAGAAAAAATTCAGAAGAAGTTCGGCTCCCATAGGAGTCCGACTGAAAGAAAGATCTGAAAGGAGTTCGGCTTCCGTAGGAGTCCGACTAAAGAAAAGATTAGGAAGGAGTTCAACTCTTGTAGCAGTTCGACTAAAGAAGAGATCCGGAAGGAGTTCAACTTCTGCAGAAGTCTGACTGAAGGAGAGATCTGGAAGAAGTTCGACTTCCATAGGAGTCCGACTGAAGGAGAGATTTGAAAGAAGTTTGATTTTCATAGGAGTCCGACTGAAGGAGAGATCCGGAAGAAGTTTGGCTCCTGCAAAAGTTCGATTGAAGGAGAGATCTGGAAGAAGTTTGGCTCCTGTAGAAGTCCGACTGAAGGAAAAATCTGAAAGAAGTTCGGCTCCTGTAGGAGTCCGACTGAAGGAGAGATTCGAAAGGAGTTCGACTTTCATAGGAATCTGACCGATGGAGAGATCCGAAAGGAGTTCGACCGTTGGAGAGTTCGGGTAGGGATCGATCGCTGAGGAGTTCGATTAGGTTCGGCCACTGGAGGAGATCGGATGGGACTTGACTATTGGAGGAAGAATTTTTGATTGAAGCTCTTCCGTGATTATCGATTGTGTTAGGCTAAGCATCAGACTGGACTTCGATGGAAGCGAAGTTTATCTCCAACAGATATAATCTACACCAGCTCAGTGAGTTAATCTTATACTATCTTATCGAATTAAGTGTAAGTTTATCATGCATTAATAAATCATTTAGAAAAAATAATTATCATTCAAAGATAAAACTTTTTATAATAATAGTATATTATAAATCTATCATACTTTTGTATATGCATAAATCACGCAAGCTACATAAATATAGTTTCGGATGCACAGCATATACAAATCTATAAATCATGCTAACTTTATAAACAAAGTCATAAATCATTTATTATTTTGTTACATCATAATTCGTAGTAATTCTCTCAAAGTAAATACTAAGATCACTGTTAAACTCATGATAAGGTTATAATTGATAAAATAATAACTACTATTATTCATTAGTAGAATCGTATGCCAACTACTATTATTTATTGATAAAATCATATGCCAACTACTTTTATCCATTAGAAGGATCGTATGCTAACTATTATTATCCGCTAGTAGGATCATATGGATGCTAGCTCCAAAAATTAATCTTTCTCACTTTTAGAAGTCATACATGACTATCTAAGAAACTGTTTTCATATTTCTTAAAATAAATATTCTTAAATCATATTTTATTAAATTATATTTTCTTAAATTGCACATAAATAAAATATTAAATAGTTTTTTAGAATTCATAGTCCATAAATAATCTTTTCTAATAAAACAATCATTCAACCCTTCTTTCCATAACAAAAATATAAAATTCATAAATACAAAGTTTATGTTTCATAAACAAGTCATTAATATCAAAATATTCGTAGAATCAATATTTCACAATAAATCATGAGTTTCTTAATATCATATGCTTAATTCTTATTTAAAAAATAAAAAATAATCTTTTTATAATAAAATAATCAATAATTCAAAAATAAGGAAGAAGTATAGACTACTTATCTCTTTTGCTGTGAATCTTTAAAGTTCACCTATACAAATTAATCGAATCTATTCAAAGTCATTAAAATCCATGATCGACAACTTCAAAACTTAAAAGAATTGAGAATTGGTTAAAATTGGATAAAATAAGATGGAGGAAGGACAAGATCGGCCAAGTAGTGATACCTAACTGCTTGGGTCAGTCCGAACATGGTGAACTTAACAAATTAAGATCAATTATAGTTTAAATTGTTCAATAAGAATTAATGGTTGCTGGATTTTAGAGAACCCCAACAAGAGCCAAGGTAGGGTTGGTATTGCACTTGGATACCGAGGTGGTTTAAAGCCTCCTCATTGGGTTTAACTTGAATCACATAGGACATTGAACTAGGTCCTGAGTCGGCTTAGAGAGAGAGTAGATAGAGAAAAATAATAAGAGAGAGGTATGCATTCTTTCTCTCTCCTCTCTATTTTTTTCTTTTTTTTATTTTTTTGGCAAAACAATGGGTGGGGGTCCATGGTCCAAGGTCCAACAAGATGCAGTTGAGCAACTGGAGGACCAACTGCTAGCGACAATGAATGATTGATAGTGTGCAGTAGTGGGTGGTCGACAGTAGAGATTGATGGATGAGAAAATCATGGGAAAGTCTTGGAAAATAGGGAATCCAACCCATTTTCTTGGATTTTTCGTGTTGGATGCTCAATGATGGCCATGACCTCATTGGGATAGGTCATATGGAGGCTTAGTGATCCGACCATGGATCCATCATCAAGGGGCATTGGCACTAGTAGCTGGAAAGAGGATAAAAATTCATTGAAAAAATATAGGACATTGATTTTGATAGATTTTTCAACAAAATCCAACTGTCGATCACTCAATCAAGAGTTGAGGGGGAAAACTAGGTAAAGAAGGTAAAGGGGGAATATGCCCTTGATATCTTAGTTCTAGCGAGATTCGTGGCTGTGATTCTGGTGGGCATAATGACAAGGCATGGCGAACTCAAGAAGAAAAAGTGGGAGAAAGAAAGCCGATTCTCGATGATGGAAGTTCATGAAGGGAAGGGAGCTCTTAAATAGAGTCAGAGGCTAGCTTTTCCTAGTCTCCAACCTCTATTGGAACTCCGACTACGACCCAAAGTCATTGAAGGAATAAGACGTCCATCAGGAATCCAAAAAATTTTGGCTCCCATCGAAAGTAGGGCTAAAACCAAATTGGATATGGATCTTGTTGACAAAAATACCTTGAGATTTGATTCATAATAAGCCTAAAACGAGGTCCAGGATAATGTACGGAATCAAACAAGTCCAAAAACAACCCAAATAGAGTTTAGATAGAGGAGATACGCAAGAGAGAGTAAGTTGAGAGTAGCTTGTATAGCCCATAGGCCGTCGAAGGGGCCCACGTGCTAGTGCAGGCTAAAGATGATGGGGGCTAGGCCTGACAGTGCTCTAGCACTGGGCCGATAATGCATTAGTTCATCCCGGACGTGCACAAGCACACGTAGGCATGTGGGTGCGGGCTACACGAGTACCCAGGCCTGCTGGATAGCGCAGTCCATCATGGACCGCTCTCACTATCGTGGCACACGACTATGTGTGTAGACTGGTCACGATCAGATGGTACGCATCGATTCTGGATATGATAAAATGGCTATTTGCACGATCCAATGGCAGTAGAGCAAATTGGTCATAATTGAACGGCCCAAAAAGAATCTGGCTTAATCTGGATACTATTTACATGATCGAATGGCTTCGATTTGAGCCGATCATGATTGGATGGTCCAAAAGGATTCTAAGATTTGATTCGGACTCGATCTCTTAGTGAAATACTATTTTAAGATTTCTAGAGGCTGTAAAACTCTGATTGATGAATCGTTTATTGCATCGGATAGCTGATGACATCCTAGTAATGCAGAGAGGCTTCTTGAGGGATTTTAGAGAGTTTTTATAAGAATTTTGGAGCTTCTTATTAAGAGACTCTTGTACAAGGGTTGAGTGGTAAGTTTATTTTGCATTTGTTTCTCTCATAGTAAAGTTTTGCACGTCCCATAGAGGTAGGCTTGAGGCCAATCCATATTTTTTATTATGTTTATTTGTTATTCTTTCTTCTTTCTTTTCTCGTATGGTATCAATATCTAATTTCTATCATTGTTATAAACTTGGACAGATGATCCATGTTTCACAATTGAGGGATCTATCCTAACAAGTGGTATTATAACCTAGTTACTATGGACAAGTAGTATCACGTCATCCAGATAGAGTAGTATCGATCAAAATTAGAAGATGAAGAAGATAAGTACAATCAAGATAGAGATCAATTGGTTCAACGGAAAGAATAATTTTTTCTTATGGCAAGTGAGGATGAAGTATATGCTCATCCAACACGAATTGATCGACGTTCTCTTAAATGAAAAAAAGCTGACCACTATAAAGGAGAGGACCTAGGAGCGGCTACAGATGCAGATGGTGAGTACCATCTATATATACCTGGTGGATGAGATGATGATTCATGTACTTCATGAAATTTTTTTATAATACTATGGTCGAAGCTCGAGGAGTCGTACATAGCAAAGTTTCTCATCAATACTTTCTTCCTCTAGAGGTAGTTCTACTAACTACAGATGGATGAGGGACACACTAGGTCTATGGCAGCGCATACTATGGCAGTGGTTTTCGAAATCGCTACCATAGATCCTACGATAGTGATTTTCGTTAACCACTACTATAGGTTGTACCTATGGTAGTGGTTTTCGTTAACCGCTACCATAGGTCCGACATATAGCAGCAGTTAACAAAAATTACTATCGTAGGTCGGACCTATAGCAGCGGTTATAAAAAATCGCTGTCGTAGGTCGATCTATAGCAGTAGTTAGTAAAACCGCTACCGACCCATAGTAACGGTTAGTAGGAACTGCTACTATAAGCTTATTTATGGCAGCGGTTAATTATAACCGCTGCCATATATATATATTTTTTAAATATTATATAATTTTAAAATTTAATATTCATCTTCATCATTCATTATCTAAATAATTATCATTAGAGTATCGTCGCAAAAGGTCGCCTCGATCCGATGGTCCTAGCTTCATCGATCAAAAAAATTTGATTTCAACAACTACAAATGATGATGCGATGATCTGATGGATGAAGATCTTTGATGGATCCAAAAACTTACAACGATGATCTTGGTGATGTTTGTAGTATACTATCAAAATTTTACTTCAATCAAATATCATTATCTTGATCAATTTAGTATAGATTAGTTTCGATCATTAAATGATAAATGAGTGATCAAAGGACCAAACAGTATTCGATTATGAGATAATTTTTTTTATAAATGATCTTGACTACTACTTTAATCATTTTTTATAGTGGTGATTATAAAATTCAACTCATGAGATGAAGAATGATTTAAAACTATACGTCTCCTGATAACCATTCTAAAACTTCACTGGTTGTTATACTCGTGCTTTTGCAATATCTGCTTAACATGAATAGTTTATATAAAAATGATTTAAATTTTACTATCATCATCGTATAAAATATTTAAAATTATAATAAATATTATTTAATTAAAAATTATCTCATAATCGAATGTCGTTTAATCCTTTGATCGCTTGTTTCTAATTTAATGGTCGAAATCATTCCATACTAAATTGACTATGATAATGATATCCAATTGAAGTAAAACTTTGATAGTATACTACAAACATCATCAAAATCATCATTGCAGATTTTTGGATCCATCGAAGATCTTCATCTATCAGATCATCGCATCGTCATTCGTGATCATCAAAATCAAATTTTTCTAATTGATGAAGCTAGGGCCATCGGATTGAGGCAACTTTTTACAATGACACTCTAATGATAATTATTTAGATAATAAATGATAAAGATGGATATTAAATTTTAAAATTATATAATATTTAGAAAAAAAATTATTTTCAACCTACGACAGTAGTTATTAAAAATTGCTGCTATAGATCTACAGCAGCGGTTATAGAACCACTGCCATAGATCTATGGCAGTGGTTTTGGATAACTACTATCATAGATCTATGACAGTAATTTGATAACCGCTATTGTAGGTTAGGTTAAAAATTTTTAAATTTTTTCTGCTTTTCTCCCATGCGCGCTCGATCTCTCTCTATCTCTCCCCCTCTCCATCGTCGATGAGGCTTCTTCCCCTCCGACCGGCGCCGTCCCTCCTTCCCCCTCGATCGTTGCCGCCCCTCCTTCCCCTTCCCCCTCCGACCCCCCATCCCTGACTGCCCCTCCCCGCCAAACCCCACCCACCCCCACCCTCCCCCGACCGCCCCTCCTTCCCTCCATCCCTCGCTGCTCCCCCCCGCCACCCGACCCCCCACCCTCCCTCCGACCGCCCCTTCTTCCCCCATCCCCAGGCGCCCCTCCCCACCACCCTGCCACCCCCCAGCCCCCCTATATCTGGCCGCCCCTCCTTCCCCCCATCCTCGGCCGCTCCTCCCCACCACTCGTCTTGCCCCGCCCGGCCCCCCTACCCCCCACCCTCCCCCCGGCCGCCCCTTCTTCCCCCCATCCCCGGTCGCCCCTCCCCACCACCCTGCCACCCCCCAGCCCCCATCTTCGGTCGTCCCTCCCCGCCACCCCCCATCCGGCCCCCCACCCTCCCCCTGACCGCCCTCCTTCCCTCCATCCCCGACCGCCCCTCCCTGCCACCCCCCACCTGGCCCCCCACCCCCACACTCCCCCTTCCGATCATCAACCCTCCCATCTTTGTGCCTCTCGGCCTCCTCGTCACTGTGCCCCCTTCCCCTGGCCCCCCATCCCCGACCATCCCTACTCTCTCTCTCTTTTTTCTCTTTCTCTCTCTTTTCTATCTCACTATCTTGCTTTTATTTCGTAGGTTACCTCTAGTATCATCGTCCTCCTTTAGCATCATCGTCGGTGACCGTCGGAGCTTTCGGTGCGATCCGCTCTCTATAGCCGTAGGTATAATTTTTTTAAATTTTATAGTATTATTTATTAATCATTTATATTTATAATAATTTATAAAATATTTATAATAAATATTATAAATATTTATTATAAATATTATAATTATCTGCATGCCATAGTTTTTAGCTATGCCATGTCGGTGGCTGTGGACTAGATCTATCAATGGGTTAAGTTCGGATCAAAATCTGGATATTCAGATCTGGATCCAATTTTAATTACTGGTATCGGATCTGAATTCAAATATCTAATGGATCTATACTTGAAGTATCAGACTCGGACCCTAATGGATCCCGAAAGGTCGGACCCGATTCCAGGATCCAAAACTAAGAAATGGAGAGACTGAGAGGGAGACCAACATATTAAGAGAAGGAGGGTCGATCGCTCGTCGGTCGTCGACAAGGGAGATCGAGAGTGGAAGGGAGGGAGTCCAGCCTCACCATCATCGTCGGTGAGGACGATCGAGAGAGGGAGAGAGAAAGGAAGGGATCCGGCCTCGCCACCATCATGGGAAGGGAGGGGTTCGACCTCGTCGGTAAGGGAGATCGAGAGAGGGAGAGTGGAAGATCGAGAGAGTGAGAGAGAGAAAGGGAGAGGGTCCGACCTCGCCGGCATCACTGGGAGGGATGGGGTCCGACCTTGTCGGTGAAGGAGATCGAGGGAGATCGAGAGAGTGAGAGAGGGAGGGATGGGGTCCGGCCTCGCCAGTGAGGAAGATCGAGAGAGGGAGAGAGAAAGATCGAGAGATGAAAAAGTTGGGAGGGAGGGGTTCAGCCTCGCCGCCGTCACCGACTTGAGAGATCGAGAGAGAAAGAGAGGGAGTGATCGAGGGGATGGCACACAGTCGAGCCAGCTCGGATACGCAGTCGAGCCGACTCGAATCGTGATCGAGTCGACTGGGGGAGGACCTGAGCTGGATGTCTCAGACATGGAGCTGGCTATCTCAGGCACAGAGCCGGCTTGGCTTCTGAGCAAATAGAATTTAATATGTCTCTCTAAGGTTCCAACTTTAAGCCATAAGGTGCCACCATCATCTACTTTATTCTTCTTTTAAATTTCTGGATTAACACCAAGGTTCGTGCAAGAGATCGAATATACGACTGTTGCTCATCCTTAATTATTTATGAATGTAATTCATATTGTAGAATTTATTGCATAACATTTTCTGGATGTTTATATCTTATTGCTTTTGTTTATTACATTGCATAACGATAGACCCGTCAATTGATTAGTGTACATATTAGAAACTATTTATTGACGCTGTACTAATATTATTGTTCAACATGTTATATTGATTAATGTTCATTAACATTGCAGATCATGATGGCACCGAAATGCCATCTAGCTTTCACCCCTACCTCTCGGTAGGTTACGTGCAGTTCAGCATCCAAGAAGCAGTCGGAGCATACTCCATCCACCTCGACATCGACTGCTCAGGGATCTCCACCGTCGGCATTTACTCCACCAATGACATCTACTCCATCGATGGTATCTA
Organism: Cocos nucifera; assembly: GCA_006176705.1. Lineage (NCBI taxonomy): Eukaryota > Viridiplantae > Streptophyta > Magnoliopsida > Arecales > Arecaceae > Cocos > Cocos nucifera. Next base: position 1,169,941 of record QRFJ01000130.1, read on the forward strand.
CTGCACTGACAGCTGAGTCTCTACCATCGCCCATATCTGAGACACATGCTACTATGCAAGCATCTGAGTGTACATTTTTATTATATTCGCACAACTTTATTTTATATATAGTATTTGTATACTTATATATTTGCATAACGTATTTACATTGCAGGTGCATCATCTAGTCGGATATTTCGCAATCCCATACATATGGCACACGTGTGGAATCACCAGCATCAGGTGATGGTCTATTACGATGCAAAGGAGAGGCCGGTAGGAGAGATCGCATAGGAGATACATTCTTTTTTTGGAGTGCTTATGAGGCAGTTGAACATCATTCCCGTAGAGCCCAAAGACTGGCATTTGATGGATGCTGCCAACAGAGATCGGGTACGGAAGATGATATGAGTAAGTACGTGCATCTTAGTTATATTTATGCATTTTATATATTTACACTATATATGTTTGATTAGAATAATTTTATAACTAATTTTTGATAACTTTATGCAGAGGAGGTACGACTTTTTCGATCACGAGAGGACTCGAAATGCCCGACTGAGGAAGATCAGAGAGTTGTACTGGGATTACAAGGTCAAGCTTCATAGAGGATGGCTCGAGCACCGATGAGACACTCCAAAGAAGCTTGTTCCCTGGATTCAGGACTGTCCTCTGAGTCAATGGAAGAGGATGGTTAGACACTAGAGGAGCCAGAAGTTTGAGATAAAATTTTTAATTTTTAAATTTTTTAATATGCTTAAAATTTTATTTAAATATTTTTTAAATATTTATTATTTATTTGAATACTTATTAGACTACCTTCCATTAGAATCGGGAGAACCATGCAGCCCAGGAGTATAGCACACTCTAGGCCGCGAGTCTATACCCCATCATATGCATAGAGAGGTAATTAATTCTAAATCTTACTAGATAAATTAAATTCATATTTTTTATCATCTTTCTAATAAATTTATTCTTTATTATAGTTGACGAGAGATGGAGTGATGCCTAGCGATAGCGAGATCTTTCGATCCAGCCTCACGGATAAGATGGGCAGGTCAATGAATGCCACGATCGGACGTATTTTTATAAGTATTAAATATATTAGTATATATGATTAGTATTATAGTATTTTTTATAAAATTTTATTTTAATTTATAATTACATGATCAGTTAGATGCACTCGCGAGCGAGGGCCCAGATGCCTCTAGGCCCCATGACCATCTATCTCAGGTCTTGGGGCCTGAGCTCTGGGAAGATTCGATGTAGGCTCGGATATATGCCGATGAGCTACTGATTCGAGGCGAGCATCTCCTCACAGATTTTCGATGTCGTCAGTCAGGAGAAGCTTGAGGAGGTGTTGGCACGGGCAGATCATGCTGCGATGCGGGCAAATTGGGCTGAGAAGCGCGCATCTCATTTGGAGGGCATCATAAGAGACATGATGTCGACACTCAACGTGCGTTTTGAAATCATGGGCTTCGAGGATATGTTGGTCCACATTTCAGCTCCGACTCCGGCTCTGACTCTAGGTGACAACGATGATGATATAGATTTAAAAATTTTTTGATGTATTTTATTTTTTAAAAAAATATTATAATAAATTTTATTTGATAATAAAATTTTAGCATTTCAGAATAATTTTTATGTTTATTATATTTTTTTATATTATATATCTATATTTATTAGATAAAATATATAAAAAAATAAAAATTTTAATTTTTTTAATTATTTAAAATCTACGGCAGTGGTTTTATAACCACTGCCATATCCATGCCAACCGCTATCATAGGTTCCTGATACAAATGGTGTCAACCGCTATATTAAACCTATGACAGCAGTTAAAAAATTACTGTCATAGATAACCTATGGCAGCGATTATATAACCACTGTCATAGATCGATCTATTGCAGCGGTTTATAAACTGCTATAATAGGCTATCTATGGCAGCGGTTTAAATAATCACTGCAACAACCACTGCCATAGAGCTACGACGATGGCTGCAGTAGCAGCGGTTAAATAACTGCTGTCATAGCCTTTGACAGCGATTTTTTGGACTACGGTAGCGGTTACGAATCGCTGTTGTAGCTCTTTTTTGTAGTAGTGACAACATGCAAGAATATCTCAGTCACTTTCAAAAGATTCTTATTGATTTTCTTAGTGTAGGTGACAAGGTTGAGGAGAAGACCAGAATATTGGTCTTGCTAACATCGCTTCTTCCTTCATTTGAGTTCTTAATGACTGCTCTTCTAATAGGAAAAAGCATCATCAAGATGGACGAGGTCATTATAATAATTCTCCAAAATGGTGTTCTTAGAAAGGAGAATCCAGCTTCGAGCTTAGATGATGATAGCTCAACTTTGACAGTTTTTAGAGGAGCGGATGGTAGCAGACGGAGTGGCAGAGATCACGAGGAGGATGATCTAGATCCAAGACGAGGGACACCAAAAAGATCAGGTGCTATCAGTATGATGAGTTGGGGCATCATGTCAGAGATTGCCCTTAACTCAGAGATCGAACGAGGGCTACTACAGCAACGGTTAGTAGCGAACTAAAGGATGATGTCCTATTAATATCTAACAAGATATTTACTTCTTTCCAGCAGTAGATTTTAGATTGTATACGTACCTATCATATTTTTTGTAGAGAGAGCTGTTTGACTTCTGGAGAGTAGTCAGAGCATTGTTTATCTATCGGATGGATCGAGCTGTACAATCAGATGCATCAAAATGGTTAGCTAGAGGTACATGATAGTATAATAAGAAGATTAGAGGAGGTTTGATACATATCCAATTTCAAACATAATCTTATCTCACTGAGTAGACTAGATTCAAATGACTACAAGTAGATAGCTGGCGATGGAATCCTGAAGGTCATGCACGGCTATAAAATTATTCTAGAGGAAAATAAAAGAACGAGAGAAAATTACTCTCTGACAGAGAGTCCAATGCAAGTTGAAGCTTCATGAGCCAAAAGGAGTCCAATACGAGATAGAGTTTTAAGTGGAGGTGGATCGGACATGAGATTGGAGACTCAGGAGAATGAGAGACGACATCATAGAGTGAAGTTTCTATTATTGTAGAAGATTTCTCCGAGCAAATCTTTGGTCAGAGTGAACACAGCCCATGATAGAGGTAGGATTGAGCGGCCTGGCTCGACTTCTACATTTATCTATCTATAAGATAGCAGGCATGCCCTAAGACATGGGGGCGAGATAGATCACAAGCTCTTAGAGACAGGTGAAGGCCAAACATCGAGTCGAGATGAAGATTGTTAAGAAATTTTTTTTGTGATTTGATCCATAATAAGCCTAGAATAAAATTCAGGACAACGAATGGAATCAAACAAGTCCAAAAATAGCCCAAACAAAATCTAGATGAACAAGATACATGCAAAGGAGCAGGCTGGGAGCAGCTTATATAGCCCCCGGGCTGTCGAAGGGGCCTACGGGTTGGCACAGGCTAGGCCCGACAGCACACTGGGTCGGCCCAGATGCACATGCAGGTGGGCACAAGCCACACGGGCGTAGGCTACATGGGCACCCAGGCCTACTAGATAGCACGGTCCACCATGGACCACTCTCACTATCATAATGCATGACTGTGTGCATGGACTGATCGTGATCGGATGGTGGGCATCGATTCTGGGTGTGATGAAGTAGCTATTTGTACAATCTGAGGACTCTAGAGTGAGCCGGTCACAATCAAACAATCTAGAAAGAATTCGACTTGATCTGAACGCTATTTGCACTATCAGATAGCTCCGATTCGAACTGGTCATGATCAAATGGTGCAGAAGGATTCTAAAGTTGATTGAAACTCAGTCTCCCAGTAAAATATTTTTTAAAAGTTTCTAAAGGCTATAAAACTTCAATTAATGAGTCGTTTATTGGATCGGATAACTGGTGATGTCTTGGTGGTGTAAAGAGGCTTCTTGAGAGGTTTTAGAGAATTTTTGTGAGAGTTTTAGGGCTTTTTATTGAGAGACTCTTGTATAAGAATTAAGTGGAAAGTTTCTCTTATATTTATTTAATTTTATTTCTTTCATAGTGAAGTTTTGCACACCCCTAGATATGCTTGAAGCCAATCCATATTTTTTTATTATATTTATTTGTTATTCTTTTTTCTTCCTTTTCTCGTATGGTATCAACATCCATTTTCTGTCATTGTTGTGATCTTAGGCGGATGATCCATGTTTCGCAATTGAGGAATCTACCCCTAAAGATTGCATACCAGCATATCCATATCCATTTTTATTTTGTTTAATGAATATAAATATAGATATGGATATTATTCGAATATAAAAATTTATATTCATATTTATTTTAAATGGATATGAATACAATTCGAATATTGAAAGTATAAATATAATTATAGATATAAGTTAGATAATTAAATTTTATAACTATAGAATAAAAAATATTACTAAATAGATGATAAATTAAGTTAATAATATATTTATATGATTGTATTTTTTTGTTAAAAAAATAAATACTATATAAAATTATATAGGGTTGCAAGTAGATTTAGATACAGATCGGTCAGTTGTCTATCCATATCCATAGCTATTTTTCTTTAATGGATATGGATATAGATATGGATATTAATTAGATTTTTAAATTTATATCTATATCTAAATCTCAGATACAAAAAAAAAATCCGAATGGATATATCATCCATAACACTTCCATCCTTAATCAGCGGTCTTTGTACATACAGGACATGCCCAACTTAGCTAGGTCCGTCTCTATTGGCCCAGGCCAGGCCGAAACGGACCAGGCCTCACAATTTGAATATAGAAAGCTTATAGTTTTGTCTAATTCAACTTGCCTAAGATCCGAAATCATATGTCCTATTATTCTACCGTTTTAATACCTAGGAGTATACTCCACACATTCAACCCCCTTTGTTGCACCAATTTTTTTTTCCTTAGATGGTTTGGTATAGATTTGCACTTTTATCCCTATCTTCCTTCCTAACTGGTCTAATAGATGTTAATAGGACTCAAGAATATTTATAAAGCAGTATCAGCTTCGAGCATCTGTTGGAATGCCAAATTAAATCCCAAACTGCAGTTGTTCTTAGAGAAGATGCTACAGTACAGCTTACCTACGAATTGCTGTTGGATTGTTGCAGGTTGTGTTGCCCAACATAGATTGGGTGTCCCTAGCATTATTTATTGTAATCGTTGTAGTATGGTGGTGAGTATTCTCGCCTACCATGCGGGCAATGACAATGCTTTTTCAATTTTAAGTTTATAAACTATAGAAAGTTCATTTGTATGATAGGATCTATCTGTACGCTAGTTTTTTAATTTTTTAAAAAAAAATAAAATAAATTAGAAGTTTATCGACATGCTGTGATCTATCTTTATATTAGTTTCTAGCTTTTCCTTTTTTTATTTTAAGAATGAAGACTTGTCTATTTAGTTCAACATTATGAGGCCTAATTTGAAATAAGTATAAAGATCTTACCTCAAACAACATTTTATATGCTTTTATCTATTCTTTCTATTGATATTCTTAAATGCTTTTGATAAATTCACGTGCCAAACCAAATTTATTTATTTATTTGATGAAAAAATTCTGAAACTCTTGAATTATGTCGAGAGCTTATAGTTTTGTTTTATCCAACTTGCTTGGAATGCTGCTAATGGATCCAAATTTTCTTCAACTTACTAGGCTTGATTAGGAAAAAAACAAAATTATGTGCTTTCATCTATTTGTATTGTATTTATTCTTTTAAATGTTTCTGACGAGATGTGCCAAAACCAATATTTATTTATTTTCAAGAAAAAGTTTCTTAAATTCTTAAATATGCCGGAAGCTTATAGTTTTGTTTAGTTCAACCTGCCTAGAATCCAAGATAGACTGTCATTATTCTATTGGCATTATTTGCTTCAGTATCTCCATTTCAATACCTATATATATACTCCACATTCAGCCCCTTGGAATTATTGGATGGTCTTAAGATTGCAGACTGTTTGACACCTTCAAGAGCTTGGAACTTGCCTTTGTTGCACCATTTTTTTCTTTGCTAATGTGGTGTAGATTAGTAATTCTATCCTTATCTTCCTTCCTAATTGGTGTGATAAACTTTAATGACGCTCCTCTCACAATTCTTTTATTATGTTCAAGGATATTTATAAAGCATCATAACCTTCCAGTTAGATTGGATTTTAGTTGGTTTGGAACGCAAAATTAAATTCGAAATTGCAGTTGTTTTTGGGGAAGTTGCTGGTGCATTACCAATAGCCACTGTTCTACTATAATATTTAGGCACCATATCTCACTGAAGTCGTTGTAGTATAGTGGTGAGTATTCCTGCCTGTCACGCAGGCGACCCGGGTTCGATCCCCGGCAACGGCGCGTTTTTAATTTTTAAGTTTACAATTCAAAACGAATGATAAAGTTCATTTGTACTTGACAAAACAAAGCTTGTAGTTTTGTTTAATCCAACTTGCCTAGAATCCCACAAATGGATCTAGACTTTCTTCAAGTTCCGAGGCCTGGTTCAAAAAATGTGTAAGCGTCTCACATCGAATAATATTTAATATATTTTCATCTATTGGTTTAATGTTTTTGACAAATATGCTGAAAATGTGTAGAACCAACTTTTTATCTATTTTCTTTAAATACGTTGAAAGCTTATAGTTTTGTTTAATTGCCGAGATTTGGAAATTGAATTGGTCATTATTCTAGTGGCATTGTTGGTTTCTCTGTTTCCATTTGAATTCCTATGGAAATTCCCCACCTTCAACTGCTTGGAATTGCCACGTGATCTTAAGATTGCAAACCTCTTGACTCCTTCAAGATCTTGGAACTTGCTTTTTGGCACCATTTTTTTTTTCTTTGCTGATATGTTTCAGGTTAGTACTTACATCCCTATCTTCCCTTCTAATTGGTCTGTTAACGGGCTTCTCACACAATTCTTCTATTATGTTCAGAGGTATTTATGATGCTCATCACCTTCAGCTTCTGTCGTCTTGGATTTTACTGTGTTGGAACACTGAATTAAATCCCAAATTGCAGTTGTTCTTCTGGAAATTGCCATGGAATACCATACCAATAACCATTGTTTTATTAATAGGGATGACAATGGGTAGGATTTGGGTCGGATATTATATTATCCATCTCTAAATTCAAACTTAATATTTTATATCTAAATCCTACCTAATATCCGATCGGATAAAAAAAAAGATATCCATCCTCATACCCAATGAGTTCGGAGATACCCACAGATTATCCATTTCCCCATATCCAATCCATACCCATCCTATACCCGCCCCATACCCAAAAAAATAAACAATCAAAATTAGCTTATGTAATGAGAATATTTTATTTTCAATTTTTTACTTTAGAAACAAAGCTACTAATTATTTTTATTATAAAATATATATTAAAGATTATATAGTATAGAAATAGTTATTTATTAAATTTAATTATTTTATTGGCTATATTGACATATATTTGATATATTTTTTTTATTTTAAACTTAATTTTTATGGGATGAATTAAAGATCAATCACTATCATGGAATGAATTGAAATTATCTATTTGAAGGCAAAATTATAATGAAGAAAAGAGAAAAAGTAATTATTATTGTTATTTTGAACAAATTTACATTTCTCATTTTACAAAGATGGAAGGACATTATTTATAAATAAAACAAGACTACCTCTAACCTCTATCAGGACTTATTCAAAAAGATAAAGAATTCAAAATTATGATATTTTAAAAATATAAAAATATTAATTATTTTATTTTAAATAATAAATATGAAGTAAAAAGAAAGCTTGAGATACTAAAAGATATTGAGAATGAAGAAAAAATATATAAATACAATTCAATAGTTGATAAAACTAATATAATTATCACATTAACTATAAATTGAATATTTATGTATATAGCTAGATCATATATATATATATATATATATATATATATATATATATATATATATATATATATATATATATATATATATATATATATTCGGGTATGGGTTCAGATATTATTCATATCCATAGGTCTGGATCGGATTCGGATTTAGATTTGGATAGAAAATAGTACTACCCATATCCTACCCATACCCATACTATAGTTTTCGGATTTTACCCAAATCCAGTCAAATTCTATTTTTCGAATTTGATCGGATTTGGGTAGGGTGCATATCCATGGAGTGAGTGAACATGGGTTTGGATTGTTGTAGGTTTAATCCAACATATGATAGGAAAACTTGCTCACCATGTACTCCGGCCTTCGTCATATGGTGGTGAGCATTATATTTGTCATGAGTGATCTAGGTTCGATCAATCAAAATTCCTTGATTGATCCATATTTTGAATGGAAAGTTATTAGGCTTGATTTGAAAAAAGTGCATGCATCATTCCTTAAACTACATTTTATATGTATTATCTAACACTCTAAGCCTTATTGGCCTTATCACAGAGCTCCATCTCTCACCATGTTTTAGTTTCATGCTTGGTTGGATTTTACTATACAGTTTAGTAGTCATCTGCGTGCAGGAATTAAGGCTCTCAAGCTGTGCCTCATGCCAAGTAAGTCCGGTAAAATATGATTTAATCCATCAATTTGATTCATATTTGATCCATCACAAATAGATTTAGGTTTAGTCTAAACTAGTTTAAGTCATAAACAGGCCGATCTATTTAACCTATTTAATATTTAAATCAAATTTAGATTTCAAATATTTAATTTGTTTAATCAATTTAATATATTTAATATTAAAGTCGGATTGAATCAAAGAATCTATTTAATACATTTAAACCATTTAAGATCTATTTAATCTATTTAAAATATGCTTAATCTCTTTGTAACCCATTTAATCTGATTTATTTAATTCATTTAATTGATTAAAAATTTATTTAATCTATTTAATCTAATTTGATTCATTTAATAAATAAATTAAATAGATCAGATTGAATTACCTATTTAATAAATAATTTAGATTCAAATTTAAATTTTTTATCTATTTAATAAATAGATCACATATGGATTAATAATTTTTGGATCTAATCTATATCGACTCGATCTATATCCGATCCAATCCGACCCAAATGTCACCCCTTTATACCAGATGGCCTTATACCTATTATGTTACCGTAAGATGAGCACTAAAATCTTAAAAAAAAAAAGGCACAGTTAATTTTCTAGATTGTGGCATCCATCACTTTCTATTGAGCATAGAAATGGGAATTAAAAAGTTTTGGTTATTTGTTTGGGGGCAAAATTTGTCTAACATTCTAGATATTTGTTCAATGCAACCACGGATGACAATTTAATCAGTTTCGGAGTGAAAACAATGATTTTTGACCTCGAGATGGTCAAGAAAGTGAAATTAAAATGGAGATGGGCCTTAGTATTTCCAAAATAAATTAATCTCCATAACAACTATCTCGACTTTTGGGTGTCTTTCATACACGGTTAAAGAACAAGGATCGAGAGTTATTTGAGAATGATTCTAGTGGTGATCATAATCCAACCTTGATGCGTGTTCTACAAACAACCAGCCGATGAGAGGCTGAAGCCTAGAGGTATCATCGATCAAATAAGACCTTTCTGGCATTTGGTTGGGTGGGCAAGTGTATAGGTTTTATCACAAAGACTAAATTGCGAAGTAGGTCCATCCCTTCAATGGCACGTAGGCATTCCTTGCAAAATGTATTCCACAGTAAAATAAGCTGCGAAAGTCGGCAGCCAAAATGAATAGTTATCCAAAACTACTGTTTTTTACCCTGCTACAGTGGATTCATTTTTTAGATATGCATGTATAGTGAAGTTATTAGGTCGATCAAGTCCACTTGGATTCATTTTATACTAAGATGAAATTATGTATAATTTTTTGTTGGTTCAAATCCACCGCTGAGTTGGAGGACCGATCCAATCGTGAAGCTACATGCAGAGAAGTACGTGTACTGCACTTGTTTCCAATTTGTGCATCCTCATGCATATTGCTCGATGGTTGGACTAGTCCACTAGTTGGATGGTAGATCTGATATAACCAATAATTACTCCAAAATTATTAGATGAATTTATTTTATATTAAGTTCATAGCAAATCTGGTCCACCTAATAATTTTTCTATCGACAACGCGCGACTCCTGGAATATTCACATGTTGAGTCAGCAGAAGAAAACAAGCAGATGGAACAAATATGAGTTAAAGATTCCCCAAATCCTTTGTGGGCCTCCCGTTGGTCCAAACCAGCTCACACTTTCCAGTGCCGCTCTCTCTCCCTCCCTAGATATCTTCCCTCCTCTCCTCCCGCTCCATGCTCCCTAGGCCTCAGAAAGAACTATAAACACTCCACCATCAACTCCTGATTCCACCACAGAACTACGTACTTCAAGCCACATTCACAGATGGCGGCGACGCTGACAGCAGCCTCTGCTCGCACCACCACCACCCTTACCCCAACCCCATTCCTCGACCATAACCGGGCCTTGACCGCCAACCCTCTGAGAGATGTCGTCTCTATGGGCGGTGGCAAGTTCACCACGGTGAGCACCAAACCCTCCTTCCATCAATACCATGTCTTTGTCACCAACAGCAAAACCGAATTCAGCGTCAAACTTAACTCTGTCCCCGTTTCCATGCTGATACCCAAATCAGGGGAATGAACTTTGGCACGGGTCACGTAACCAGAGAATTCCCCGGGACTACGGACGGGACACTGCTGGGCTGTCTCGGCTGCATCATCCCCCAAGTGCTCGAGAAATGGTTGAGGGTGGACTTCAAAGAGCCGGTGTGGTTCCAAGCTGGAGCTCAGATCTTCACCGAAGGAGGATTCAACTGTCTCGGCGATCCAAACCTGGTCCATGCACACAGCATTCTGGGAGTGCTTATGAGCCTTGTCGAGGGCTACCACATCAATGGCCTCCCTGGGGTCGGCGAGGGGAATGACCTCTACCCCGGTGGCACCTACTTCGACCCTGTCACATTTGCTGAGCTCAAGGTGAAGGAGATCAAGAACGGGAGGCTGGCAATGTTCTCCATCCTTGGATTCTTTGTTGGAGCAATTGTCACAGGGAAGGACCCGCTTGAGAACCTCTTGAACCACCTTGACAACCCTGTTGCCAACAATGCTTGGGTCTACGCCACCAAGTTTGTGCCGGGCTCTTAAACTCCCAATTTGTGAAACTGCTGTACATTACCTTTGGAGACTGTATCAACCTGAATCAAACAGTAGATGGTAATGTATGATTCATATGATTTGTGATGATTTCTTGTTCTTATGCTTGTTGATGCCTTGAATAGTTGGAGCCTCCTTTTTGCATACTGTTGCGCCCGCCGGCGGCGCTCCAACTTTCTCATCTGTTGACAGGCTAAGATGAAAAAAGATTTCTATTTTTCTCATCAAAAGAAAATACCATAACAATAAAAAGAAAAAGAAAATTCATTTGTATGGTGTCACTTGGACTAGCTGTTCATCCAAAAGAAGGTAGAAGCAACCTGTGAAAGCTTGTGAGGCTCCAGCATAAGCAAAGAATATGATACCATTGAGATTATCAACAAAACATGGATATGATCAAGTCAATGAAATTATTATTTTAAGTGATATAATAATATATCCTGTCAAAATAATAATTTTGTGAACAAAGGTACCTCAACCATGATATTCTCCTGTTCATTGAACTCGATCCAACGACAGCTCTTAGAAGCCTGCAACCATGTTCATGATCATCCACCATAAAAAGAAATTTTATGGTGAACTAGATGAACATTCAAAACTCAAACATGTGAGTGCCCATCCTATGATAAGATCAAGGAATTTACATCTTGAAGAAAGGGAGGAGCAGGAGGATATAAACTACAGAAGATAAGGATTAAAGAAAAAAATTAAAAGAAAATTTTGAATTTCTTTGCTTTCAAAATTGTACTCTTTGATATATGCTTACATTGCCATTTCTGAGAATGACACAATGAACAAAAGTCTAGATTCTACACTTTGGTGTTACATTAAATACAACAAACTATACATTTTAATTTCTCCCCTCACATAATCATCTCTCTCATAAGCCATAGGTTTTTAACCACTCACCCTAACAACAATAAAAAATGGAAGATATACAAGCCTCTTATGCACCATAGGCACAGAGAAGAATGCAACAAAGTATGTAGACAATATTACTGGGAGCATAACTAAAATCCACTTCCTTCAGAGATAGGAAGGGATGTAGAGGATCCCTTCAGCTTTCTGCTCAAAATATCATCCCTGATTTCATGTCTCAGTACCGAAGAAATACCTGCCATGCTTGAGAAAGCCATACAGGAAACATTCATTAAAGAAAAATATTTCCTGTCATTTTGTACTCCAATTGCCCCACCATCTCTTGCGCGTTTTCTCTTCAGGATTACCAAGCTTTTGAACTGCAATTTTTGTCTCTCTTAACCGAACCTTATAATCCTTCTTCCAAGTCACAAACCGGGCCTTCAGTTTCTGAAGCTCTTCATCTGGGTTTATGCTGGAATCTGACTGCCTTGACTTCATCTCAACAAGGAACACCGCATCATCCTCAAAGACCTGTGTCTGCTGCTCGAACTCCTTTACAAGGTGGCTAACTGCACTCTGGGTGCCATTAGAATATCTTATGAGTCCAGCATCAGAAGCATCAAGGTGTTTAACTGCAATCCGGGTGCCATTAGAATTTCTCACGACCCCAGCATCGCAAGCGTGGGACCGTTTAGCTGGAGTGCCTTCAGGTGTGTGGGTTCCAGCAGATATGGTATCCTCCAAGTCATATGAGTGTTGAACTGGTGATGCATCAAGCTTTCCTTGGTGACTTGCCATATCATCAGTAGCAAGACTCTTCCTGGCTGCGGCTAAACTCACCTGTAAATGAAGTGCATGATCATTTGGTATTCATCCATGGCTTTATTGCCTGAATGGGCATGGTTTTACAGAAAAGGATTTCAAACATTTAAAGATAAATATGAATAGCATCATATTCACAGCTGAGAGTTTGTTGGCAATTCATTTATCTAGTGAAGCAGTTTTCTAGATTAGCAATTGTCAGCAGATCAGAAAGGAGCTAACAGTACAGAGAAAACTAAGGTTACACGTTTGTCAGGATAATGTGGTAATGGATTAATTCACAAAATACATTTTACTCATAGAAACTATAGTAGCTAAAGATAACCATTGTTGACGCAGAATCTAATCATCGCCGAAATCAGCTAGAGCGAAGGTGGATGAGATCGCCGTCGGAGACCTGCAAAACAAAATTCCGTCCGGAGCCGGTGGGGGGATGGCTCCGACAGAACCCTCCAACGATCAAGTCAGCTCTGGCCAAAAGGAATAAAGTGCTCGAAAATGAGTTCTGCAAAGCTTAGAGAAGAAGAGGAGAGCTTAGAGATTAAAGATTAGAGATTAAATATCAGAGTTAGCATATTTGAAGGGTCCTTTATAGACGAAGCTTGATGGTGACAGCTGCAGCTGCCTGGTGGCAGGCCGCTCAAGGCTGCACCAGGTTTGATGCAAAGAGGATGGTATCGTCAGGCCGATAGCGACAGCCATACCATCCGACAGTAGTGGGCTGCTCGAGGTCTGGCGAAACCGTCTGTAGCGTCGACTGATGGTGACCGTTCGTCCAGCTTTAATAGCCATGGCTCTGAGAAAGCAGGCATTGATTGGTGGACTTCGGCATATATCGATTCCAAAGGAGTTCGGACTCCTGAAGAGGAAGCTCGGAAGGAGTTCGACTCCTGTGGGCGTCTCACTGGAGGTATGCGACTAAGACTCGATCGCTGGGGAGTTTGGAAGGAGCTCGGCCGGTTGAAGGGGATGTCTGGGAGGAGTCCGGCCGAAAGGGATGTCTGGAAGGAGTTCGGCTCTTGCAGGCGTCTGGCTGGAAGGGCGCGAAGAGAGTTCGGCTCTCGCGGGAGTCCGACTGAAGCTCGGCCGCTGAGAGTTCAAGGAGCTCGGCCGCTAAGCAATTCGGCCGGCTGAAGAAGTTCGAAGGAGCTCGGCCGCTAAGCAGTTCGGTCGGCTGAAGGGGTTCGAAGAAGCTCAGCCGCTATGCAGTTCGGCCGGTTGAAGGGGTTCGAAGGAGCTTGGCCACTGGGAGTCCGAAGAGGCTCGGTCGCTGGGAGTTCGGCCGACGGAAGGGGTTCGGTCCGGCCGCTAAAGCTCTTCCGCGGCTACTGGTTGCATTAGGCTGAGGATCGAACTGGACTTCGGCAGGAGCGGGGTTTATCCCCAATAATAGTCCCCCCACTTCCGAGTTCGAAACTCGAAGGAAAGGAGTGCAGAAAAGGCGACTGCCGAAGTTCTCTTCTGGGCTCCATGCTGATTCAGGTCGAAACTCGGGAGAGATCTCATCTCCAGCTAAAGTTGAAGTTGAAGTCCGGGAGAGATCTCATCTCCAGCCGAGGTTGAAGTAGATCTCGTCTCATGCGGTCGAGGTCGGGGGTTGAGCTCCTCCGGCGGGCGATATTGCCTTCAGCAGCCGAGGCTGACTCGGGAAAGATCTCCTCTCCTGCAGCCGCGGTTAATACGGGCGCTCGGGAGACATCTTCTCTGGCCGAGGTTGTCTTCGATCTTCTCTCTGGCCGAGATTGGCTCCGATCTTCTCTCTGGCCGAGGTTGACGCGGTCGCTCGGGGGAGATCTTATCTCCTGCTGCCGAAGTTGACCCGGACCCTCGGGGGAGATCTTATCTCCCGCAGCCTAAAACTTATCTCCTGGAGGTTGCTCTCAAGGGAGATCTTAATCTCCTGCGGCGAAGTTGATGCGGCGCTCGAAGGAATCTATCTTCTCAGCCGAGTTTTAACCTCGGGGGATCATCTCCTGCGCCGAGTTTGCTGGAGAATCTTATTCTCTACGGCGAGGTTGGCGGGCGTGCTCAAGGGAGATCTATCTCCTGCAGTCGATTTGGTTCGGGAAGAGATCTATCTCCTATGCTGAGTTGGCCCGGACCTCGGGGTGAGATCTTATCTCCTGCTGCCGATGTTGCCCTTCAGGGGAGATCTCGATCTCCTCGGCCGAGTTGATGCGACGCTCAGAGGAGATCTTATCTCCTGCAGCCGAATTTGCCTCGGGGGAGATCTTATCTCCTGCTGCCGAAGTTGGCCCAGACCCTCGTGGGAGATCTTATCTCCTGCGCCGAGTTGCCCCAAGGAAGATCTTATCTCCTACGGTCGAGTTGATGCGGGCAGCTTGGGGAGATCTTATCTCCTGCATTGCCGAGTTTGCCTCGGGGGAGATTTTATCGTCCTCTGCCGAAGTTGCCCGTCCCTCAGGGGAGATCTTATCTCCGCAGCCGGTTGACTTCGGAGGAGATCTTATCTCCTGCGGCTGAGGTGGAACGAGGAGATCCTTATTCCTGCAGCCTGAGTTTGGTTGGGGGAGATTTTATCTTTGCGGCCGAGGTTGCGGGTCGGGGGAGATCTTATGCTCCTGCAGCCGAGTTTGCCTGGGGAGATCTTATCTCCTGTGCCGGTGGCCTCAAAGATCTATCTCCTCGGCTTGATTGCCCGGACCCTCGGGGAGATCTTTATTCTCCTGCAGCCGAGGTTGATCCTCGGGGAGAATCTATTCTCCTACGCCGAGTTTTGCCCGGTCAAGAGATCTTATCTCCTGCTCGCCCGAGGTGCCCCGGGGAGAATTATCTCCTGCGGCCGAGGTTGATGCGAGCCGCTCGGGGAGGATCTTATCTCCTGCACCGAGTTTTTGCCTCGGGGAGATCTTATCTACTGCTGCAGAAGTTGGCCCGGACCTCGGAAAGATCTTATCTTCCTGCAAGCGAGGTTGCCGGGTCTTATCCTGCGGCCGAGGTTATGGGAGCGCTCGGGGGAGATCAATATCTTCCTGCATGCGGAGTTTATCCCTGCGAGTGGAGATCTTATCTCCTGCAGCCCGAGTTGTTGATGGCTTATCGGCGGGGCTTATTCTCCTGAGAAGGTTGATGCTGGCGGGGTATCGGGAGATCTTAATCTCTTGCGGTGAGTGGTCCTGGGGGGAGATCTTATTCTCCTGTTCTTGCGCTTATCGAGGGAAGTTCGGGCCCGGGGGATCTTATCTCCTGCAGTGGCCTGAGTTGTGGGGGAGTTCTTGATGCTCTTATCTCCTTGCAGGGGGAAGACAGGTTGATGGTCTTTTGAAAGCTGTTCTTTGAACTCTTTGACCTGCTCGTGTTAGGACGAGGTTTTCCTCCTGTTCCTAACACGTCGACTATTGACTGCTTCTTCCCTGTCATCACATAGTTTTCGCACCCAGAAATAATATTATTGGAGGAAAAGAATTTTACCGAGGAAAAGTTACGGACAGCACATCCCCATTTCAGGGTCGTGGGGGCATTGTTCCTCTGGGTTCCCTTGGGCAGCAAGGCTCGGACTGGACGACCTCCTCTATCTCGTGCTGGCCTTCTCAATTTGGAGCAAGCTTTTCTTGGCTTTGTCGCTGGGAGACGACGAATCGCCGATGCACCAAGCTCCTCCCCGGGGTAACGTTGATGATGCCATGAGGCGGCCGACCTCATTGTTTCTGGTTACGGCAGCCCTTGGCCGATCTTCTCCTACTTCAGGTTGGGAATTTGTCCAGCCGCCCCTTTCTTCCTCAATTTCGTGTCGGAGCTGAATGCATTCCTCAGTGTCGTGGTCGTGGTCGCGATCGTAGAGGCAGTACTTGCTTCGATCGCGCTTGTCTAAGGGAGACCATAACCCTTCTACTCTTGGCAGCTGGTTCTTAACTTCAGTGAGAATATGAGTTCGATGAGCGTTGAGAGAGACAGTCGCGGAACCTTTCGGGAGGAGGGCTTCTTCGCGCCCCTCTGTCGGGGCTTCCTTGGTGGCGAGCTCGAGGAGTTCGGGCCCGCCTGCTCCCGAATGGAGTCCGTGAGCGCGGTCGAACTTCCTGTGAAACCTTTTGTGGGAGAACTTCATGCTTCTTAGTCGAGACTTCCTTGACGACGAGCTTGAGGGGGAGCTCGACCTGACTTGCCCGAACTTCATTCCACCTCCTATGAATTCTTTGTAGGGGCTTCCTTGGAGACATATTCTAGAGGGAGTTTGGCTTCGCTTGCGCTGGGGTGGTCATGAGCTTAGTCGAACTTCATTCCGCCTCCTGCGAAATCTTTGTAGGGGGTTTCCTTGATGACATACTCGAGGGGGAAGTTCGGCCGCGCTTGGCCAAACTTCATTCCACCTCCTGTGAGATCTTTGTAGGGGGTTTCCTTGATGACATACTCGAGGGAGAGTTCGACCTCGCTTGCGCCGAACTTCACTCCGCCCTCCTGTGAAGCTTTCGTCGGGAGAACTTCATGCTCCTTTGTCGGTGCTTCCTTGACAGCGAGCTCGAGGAGGAGTTCGACCTCGCTTGCGCTGGGAGGTCATGGACGCGGCCGAACTTCATTCCACCCTCTTGAGAAGCTTTCTACGGGAGAACTTCTGCTCTCCGTTCCTCCTTCCTAAGGGCGATTGGTATGCCCAAATGCTCCTCCTTAGAGCCGGTTCCTCGCATCCTCATAGCGGGTTTGCTGGCAAAGCCTCCGCCGGAGGCTGAAACGGGAGTAGATAGACCTGGCGCGAAGGCCGCCGATCGTCGATCGCCGAGTCGAAGCTCTCCTGGGAGGCATTTTCTCTTCGGAAAAGAACTCTAGAGAGGAAGAAGAGAAATCTCCGAAGAGGGGAGAGAGATTGTCGCCGAGCATTCCTTTAAGAACAAGAGGACCTCGGAGGTTCACCGTCCTTCTAGCGCCAATCTGTTGATGCAGAATCTGGTCGTCGCCGAAATCAGCTGGAGCGGAGGTGGATGAGGTCGCCATTAGGGATCTGCAAAATAAAGTCCCGTCCGGAGTCGGTGCTGGGTGGCTCCGGCAGGACCCTCCGACGATCAAGTCAGCTCTGGCCAACAGGAATGGAGTGCTCGGGAATGAGTTCCGCAGAGCTTAAAGAAGAAGAGGAGAGCTTAGAGATTAAATATTAGATATTAAAGATCAGAGTTAGCATATCTGGAGGGTCTTTTATAGGTGGAGCTTGATGGTGACAGCTACGGCTACCTGATGGCAGGCCGCTCAAGGCTGGACCGGATTTGATGTGGAGAGGATGGTATCGTCAGGCCGATAGTGGCAGCCATACCGTCCGACAGTGGTGGGCTGCTCGAGATCTGGCGAAGCCGCCTGTAGCATCGCCTGTGGCAGACTGATGGTGACCGTTCGTCCAGCTTTAATAGCCGTGGCCCTGAGAAAGCAGGCGTTGATTGGTGGACTTCAGCATATATCGATTGCAAAAGAGTTCGAACTCCTGAAGAGGAAGCTCGGAAGGAGTTCGGCTCCCATGAGCGTCTCGCTGGAGGTATGCGGCTAAGGCTCGATCGCTGGGGAGTTTGGAAGGAGCTCGGCCGGCCGAAGAGGATGTCTGGGAGGAGTCTGGCTTCTGAAGGAGTCCGACCGAAGGGGATGTCTGGAGGGAGTTCGGCTCTTGCAAGCGTCTGGCTGGAAGGGCGCGGAGAGAGTTCGACTCTCGCGGGAGTCCGACTGAAACTCGGCCACTGAAGGGTTCGGCTAAAGCCCGACCGCTGAGAGTTCAAGAAGCTCGGCCGCTAAGCAGTTCGGCCGACTGAAGGGGTTCGAAGGAGCTCGGCCGTTGGGAGTCCAAAGAGCTCGACCGCTGGGAGTTCGGCCGGCTGAAGGGGTTCGGTCCGACCGCTGAAGCTCTTCCGCGGCTACTGGTTGCATTAGGCTGAGGATCGAACTGGACTTCGGCAGGAGCGGGGTTTATCCCCAACAACCATGATATAAATTTATGGCTGTTATAATTGCTTCCATAACAATTTTGGAGGCCCTCCATCACACTATTTAATTAGAGATACTTAAGCATGCTATTTTTTGGCTGGTGTCCACTTGTAACAACCAATATATAATAAGGGCTGGGATATGACATTTTCGGTTCAAATAATATTAATCTGTCCTTATTCCAGCTCCAAAAACAATATGTAACTCTGAACAGTGACATACTCAATTGCTATCATTAATCCATTATTTCCCACTGTAAAAACTAATGATGACTGTTATGATAACCATTGATTTATACCCAAACAAAATCTTATGTGCGGCTTAACTAGGGCATAATGGCTATTACTACCATAACAGTAAACAATGGTCTCAAGGGATCTAATAACAAGGAATATCACCATTTCAAACCCACAAAAAAAGGGATTATCACCATTACTAAAATCTTGATTAGCATTTCAGAGATAATGGGGTAAAATTAATCTAGAAAATTCACCTGCAAAGAAGTCAGCTGTTTCTGCCACGTCTCCTCCATAAACTTCATTTTTGCCTCATACTCTGACCATCTCATCTCATATTGTTGAAGTTGTTGTTTTAGGATGGCATTTTCTTCTTCCTTTTCTCTCAATAATGCCTCTGCCTTCAGAACCCGCCTCTGTAGTTCAGCCAAAACTGAAGGGTGTACCTGAGAGTGCTCCTTATTGGTATCCTGGCAGTCAGAAATTTTTTTGTTTCAACTTTAGAAGAAAAGGATAAAACTTTCAATAGGCAACATGACATTAACAAGTAAAATGTATTGCCTAGCTGTCTCCCAAAGCGCAGTGCTTGAAGGATCTAAACAAGATTTATGAATTTATTAGCAACTGTACTGTCCATTGACAAAGAACAGAACTTGCAGCGGTACAAAGAAAAGTAACCTTACAATCTAGCATATGAGGAATTGCATTGCCAGGTCTTTGATACAACACAATCAGGAGAACGCATAAGAATTCCAAACCAGAATTTCCAATTTAAACTTACTAATCGAGAAGATTATTATAGCCATCAAAGTACTCACACAACCCTCTTCTTTTATACATATTGGTCTGCAAATTCTTAACTTGTGTGCCTTTCATCAAGCTTTCCCCTCTTACCAACCAAAATTGGCTCAGATTGGTACAATGGAACTACCACAAAAATAGTGTTGGCACAATTTTTTTTAAATATAATGTCATTTTATTTCCTTTTTTTTCTGAAGATAAAGAAACAAAATGATATAAACAATGCTAGTAGACTTTTAGGGGCATTATGAATTACAACAGCTTGAATTTAGTGACTACAGATTAAGGGTGTGTTTGGTTCGTGACCGGAATCAAAACCGAAATGGATTGGAATGGGAATCAGAATAGCTATATCCTTGACGTGTTTGGTTCGTGACTGGAATCAAAATCATAATTGGAATGGAAGTTGAATCCTAAGCAAGAGTACAGATTGGATATTCGGGGATTGTGGCATTCCCATCCCTGCCTGAAATCGGAATGGGAATAGGACTCCTCTCAACCAAACAGCTAGGATGGGAGTTACTCATTCCCATTCCCATTTCTATAGTCCAACTCCCTCCAACCAAACATGCCCTATATTCTGTGGCTGAGACTGAATGTAGTGACTACATATTAAACTCTGCGGCTCATGAGAATTTCTTATGAAATTGATTTCATGAAGCTACCATAGAATTCCATATTTCTGGTGCAGCATTTAGCTCTAAAGTTAACCAAGAAAATCCAGGTAGAATGGATAGCATCATCTTCAACTCTTAGGATAAACTAGAATAAAGTACCTTCATTTCTGGAGGATCCTTATTTGCATCTGTGTTAGGTTTCCCATGATCAAGCTCTGACATCTCCTGATTTTTCAGTTGACCAGAACGATTCCTTGCCAACCACCCACGAATAACTGCAAAAGAAAGAAAATGAAAATAAGGAAAAAACACTCGTTGCAATCAGAAAAAAGCCACAATCTCTCTTTCCTAGCTGCAAATACACTACCACACTGCAAAAGTATAATATCCTTCTGCTGGTCATCAAACATTGTCCTAGTAATCTGACGCCTCACATGTTTTTGTATGAGAACAGCTGCCTTCCATCTCTTCGTTAAAACTTCAAATTCACACCTGGCTTTTTCACCTCGGACAACTACACAACACAGTTCCAATTAAAGACATTAAGGTGAAACACCTTGAGATACAATCAAATGAAATTCTTCTGAAAATGAGAATGAAGTATTTTACTGATAATAAGCAAAATCATAGAAAAGGAAACAATAAGCATGTTACAGATATAGTCATAAATTTCCATAGCTTAAAGAAGTCTTTGAAAAAGATATGGGGCAAAGATAAAAAAATTAAAGACAGACCCATTCAAACAATTGTTAGCATGTTAGATTATCTAAAGCACATCAGAGATATTATAGGATGTACAAGCATTACATGATTGCAGTGTAGTTACTCCTTTCTTGAGTGCTTGGTAATAACAACGGGCTTGATGACCACGGAATTTTTTCTGAACCCAAATAATCCCTTGCAGAGTGTGGTTTCTAGCATCTTCTAATGCAGCAACCTGCAAATCATACATGCCCAAAGATGTAAGGCATCCATAGAAAGAACAGTACAGAAACAGCAATACCAATCCCAAGCCCAGAAGATCAATAAAGTAAGGTAGTGCTAAGTTTAATGACTAAAATATAATAAAAAATTGAAAACGTGGATGTATATAAATCTTTGATGTCCTTGTTAGGAAGAAAAAGCAATGGCAAAGAAAGATTCATTTAATTCAATCACAAAGAAGTATCCAGGATTCTAGGGGCTATCATTTTACTGTTAAGATGATAGAATATCTAAAGGATACACAAATATATACACGCGCGCACTCACACACACATACATACACACACACACATAAATACGTACATACATATATGTATATATGTGTGTGTGTGTAGAGATATATACATATGTATGTATATATATGTATGTATGTATAGAGATATATACATACGTATGTATATATATATGTATGTATGTATACATATACATACCTATACACACCTATACATACATATATATATATATATAGATATATGAGGTAAACTGGGCTCCAGTCGACTGGAGCCCAGCCTACATCCGGTCGGATCTCTGACCGTTCGATCCGTGCGCATCTTGGAACGCATGCTTGAAAAGAAGCGCCAGCTGAAAAAATACAGGCACGCGTGCGCTTGAAAAAAAAGAATTCCTAAAAAAAAAAAAAAAAAGCCTGCTGCTGCCTGAAAGAAAATTCCTGAAAAAAAAAAACCAGAAAAGAAATTCAGAAAGGAAAAAAAAAAAAAACCACCTTGAAGGCGCCTACATTTAATTCATGCATCTTTTTTTTCTATTTTTTATATTTTTTTAATTTTAAAAAAAAAACCTCAAAAGAAAAAAGAAAAAAAAATAAAGAAAAGAAAAGGAGAGAGAGAGGGGGAGGCGCCTACATTCATTATGTAGGCGCCTTCAATGTAGGCGCCTCCCCCCTCTCTTTCTTTTTCTTCTTTTTCTTCTTCTAAAACTTTTTTTAATTAAAAAATATAAAAAAACAAAAACAAAAAAAAACAAAAAAAAACAAAAAGGCGTCTGAAGGTAATGTAGGCGCCTCTCTTTTTTTTCTTTTTTTTTTTTGGTTTTTTTTTCAGGTTTTTTTTTCCTGATTTTTTTAAGGTTTTTTTTTCTGTTTTTTTTTTTTTCAATTTTTTTTTTTCTGTTTTTTCGGGTAGCAACGAGCTTTTTTTTTTTTTCAGATATACATACACATACACACACACACATATATATATATATATATAGAGAGAGAGAGAGAGAGAGATGTGTGTGTGTGTGTGTATAAATATAATATCATGTGCATGGTTTTGATTGATTTGAAGTGTAATTATCATGGAAATTGATTCAGCAAGTGTTAAGAAAGAAAACAAAACTATCAAAGAGAAAAAGGCAGGCATTAGAAGTAGTTCTGCAGCATAAGGTTCTGAGATGTGAGGATTATGCAAAGGTCAGCCTAGATCACCTTTGTTCATAAGCTTTTCATGAATAAATCAAGTGGATGATTAATACATGTTCAAGTATTTGTCTTGTGGTGATATAGTGGTAATTAGTGAGAGAAAGCAATACAGTTTCAGCAGGTATAGATATGGATGAGGTCCAAAACATAATCAATGGCCAAAGGAGACCCTGATATGATCTATGATCATATTTGCTATTTGGATATCATAATTAGAAAAGATGAAAGATTGATGAAGACATCCCAACTACTGCTAAAGTGAGGGTAAGGAGAAAAGGTGCTTATGGGGTATCTGCAATCACGACATGCTTTTGAGGAAAATACAACTTATGTAAGTAATGAAGCCATCTTGCACTAATCAGAATGTATGCCCAGTTATAGAGATTCCAGGTGCTAATAAAATCCTTTACATAAAGCTTTGTCAACATAGGATGCAGGTCACTGTAGAAATGAATAATGACAACTTCAGAAAAGGCAATCCATGCTAGTCGATTGAGGCATGTTGGTTACAACCATTATGGAATGGTAACTTAAGGAAGAATCAACGGCAATTTTTTATCTGACAGGTGGAAATGCAGGTCACTTTAAAAATAAATGATGACTTCAGAAAAGGCAGCTTGTGCTAGTCGACTGAGGCATGTTGGCTATGTCTATTGTGATATGGTAACCTAAGGAAGAATCAAATGCAATTTTTAATCTGACAAATGGACAAGGTTCCAATATTTCTGAAAAAAAAGAAGTTCCAAGATTTATTACAATAGCAGGTCATGTGAATATAGTATCAGCCATGAGCAAAAGTAAATGGATATTAAGATACAAATTCAACAAAGAAATTTGTATTACAGCATTCAATGTTCCAAATGTCTGTGGTATCTTGCATAGAAATAGCCATACATTAATCTAAAAACTATCCAAGTTTATGATCAAAATCTCTTTCACCGTAAATGGTCTAGTTCAAGATAACCTCAGAGACATCCGAGCTCCATGGGAAGACATCAATTGATCAATAAGGTATAAATTTAACAAGCATAAATATGTGAACAAGCACTAAAGAAATATAGGTATTAGAAGCATATGAGAAGACAATCACCTGTCCTGTGCGGAAAAATAATTTTGTGTAACCAACTTGATACATCTCAGGTGGGACATTAAACTGTTGTAGAACAGCAACTGAAACACTGAGTGGATCCTGAGATGCAAGATTCTCTAAGAGAAGAAAGCTGTACCTATAAGAGGTAGAAGGCCTGTCAGGAACCATCATTGATATCATGATAATGTTTCTTTGAATGCTTGGGAAGAAACTCGAGGACTACCTTTCAGCAAATTGCTGGTGTGTCATTCTAGTTGGATAGCCTGACCTTGATATCCGGACAACTTCCAGTACTCCACAGCATCTTAGCTGTTCTAAGACAAGATCATGTTGATAGATGCCAGGAAGTTGCTTACTGTTTGGCTTAATGCATCTAATAAAGTGAGGTGTGGTGTTCCCTAACCACTGCATCAGCTTGAACAATTGACCCTAAAACATATCAACAAAATACAGAATTACAAAAAATGCAGTGAATTCATGAAAAGAATTCCTTTCATCGCATCAACAAGTTTTAAATTCATGTGGATTGAACTTTTGGTATATGGGAAGTTTAACAGACAATGAAGCAATAAAAGTAATGAAAAAAATAATGTCTTCACACAATGCATGAAATAAATTTAGTTTTGGGGCCGCTACTTTCAGATAAGAGAGTTATTGATAAACGAGTAATTGTTACAATTTCAACTAAACATTTTTACATACTCAAACTTGAGCATTAACTAAGAGCATTTTAACCATGGCTACCAAACAATCATAGAATAAAAATTTAAGTGACTTAAGTTGCCAATGAGAATCATTTCAATAGATATTAAAGTAACAAGACTAATTTTGACTACTTTGAGCACCGGCTTATGTAATTTGACACCTGCCAGAGTCTTAATTAAAGAAATAATTTCTTAGCATATTTTCTAACATGTGTAACAATCATAATCACCCTAAGATTTTGCCGAGTAAGTTCTTGTGCAACTTAAGACTCCAGCTGCAAGGACTCAATCCATATAGGAATCCTTTTTGCAAGGTTTCACCAACAGGAAGATTATGGAAAGTACTCAAAATTAAAAGCCTAGTTGCCAGAAATGAGAGTAGATGTGGGAGTAGAAGAGGGTGCAAGTGCAAGGAAGCAGAAACTTTAGAAACACTTCTAGTAAGGAAATGCTTAGGAGGCGGGTGCACATTCGAGATTCTAAGAAGATTCCGAAGTTTGTTATACTAGGTAGAAGATTCTGGCTACTAAGATTAGAAGATCAATACCAAAGAAGGCAAGATACTTGGTTTCACTAGATGAAAGATAGAGCTTAATTTCTTTGTCAAAATATAACCCTTATAGTTTGGCACAATCAAATGATATATTGCACCAAAACATCAGAATGAAATATAGTTCAAACTATAGGAAAATATGGCCAAAGCAATCTCATAGATAGAAGCAGGCAAGACAGTAGGACAAAAGGTAGATAATGAAAATAAATAAACACCACAAACTTAATCAAGTCCCAATGTTTCAGCCCATAGAATCTCACACAAAACAAGAGGATGTATGACAAAATTGATGCCGCAACCATACAGCTGGTGCATGATAAGTGATCTTGAGGTGAACTTTGGGAAAAGATGTGTCGAGGTTAGTAGAAGAGCTAATGATCACAGAAACATTATACTCATGCATGGAGAACAGAGAAAGCACTAGTAAAACAACCTGGAACACCAGTCAATAATCTGAATCACAACAAAACTAATGATTGGACCACTTGCCAAGAAAAATGAAGTTTCAAAGATGAGAGAACTTAAGGCCCACTTAATTACTTGTAAATTTCAAGGAGTGAACTTAGACCTGACAAGGTATCTAGTAGGAGATTGAACGAATGGTTATAGAGTTACAATCATGAGGTAAGAGCAAATTGTCTAATCAATTATATGCTAATCAAAGTTAGATGGTAAGCAAAGACCACAAATCATTTGAAGTCACTTAGATGCTTTTGGAAGAAAAAAGAAAGAAGTGAACATAAGCCATGAAGATGAATGCTTATACATCACAATGATTAGATCATATTAGTCATGTTTGTCATGCAAGCTAAACATCCAAATTGGGAGGCATTTTCATCCTGTTACCCAAACCCTTCAATTTAGCCTCAAGCAACCAAACCCGGCAGTTTAACACAGACATTGGTATGACACTTTGACACAATTTAAGAAGAAATTTTTAGATATTAAAAAGACATCAAAGAATGGTTGAGTAAATTGAAAACCAAACAAACATAAACCGTCAGGTTCAGACAGACAGCAGAAGTCAACAGTTTAAAAAAGAAGAACCTTGCAGAAAGCTACAGTAGAACTCAAATATGAGGTCCCTGAGAACTTTGGAACCAAAATCTTCAAGCTTGGTCAAAATTTGATGATGTTTCTAGTAATTGGCAGTGAACTGGCAATCCAGCTGGAAACTCCAACGAAGAACCACCATAACAAGACTGACATGGTAATCAATATTGAAGACTGGCAAGGTGCATAAGCACCTCATATTTGATCTTTGAAGTTTATGGAACCAAGAAAATCGATACAATTTTAAATCATGGAGCCAGTGAATGAATAATGCAATAACGGAAAATGAATTAATGCCTGATATATGTGCTTTAAATACGTTATATACCATTTCCTTTAAAAAAAGGAATTTAAATGCCAAAAAGCAAATCATGACACGTAGTGAGCCAAGCCTTACCAGCATGGTGGCAATAGCATGGTACCGGTGGCCTGCAAGTACTTGGCATGCTATTATGCTAGTGCATGGAATGCACTGGTATGGCATAGTATGCATGCACCGGTACCAGGTTGGCCCCAGCATGCACTACTCCAATCATTCCATAACACCCGGCATGCAATACTCCAATCCTTTCATAACATGAATACTCACAGATGAATGTAAAAGGTAGATCTGTTCCTGATTGAATTATACGTAATCCATACACAATACTACTATAAAATTATAAAAGAGATAACTGACTGAGAATATTTATTTGTCAGATGATAAAAATTTTGTTTGTGTTTAAATGAGGCATTACCTTAAATTTTGTCCCGACACTCTGCTTATGTGAATCAACCCTATTTGGTTGTCGAAAAGAACTGGATTCCTTCTGAGATTGACTATGTATATTGGAGGCAAATAGCTGAGGAAGTTGACAGGAGCATGACAAAAGCAGCTGGATAGAATCTGAATGCAATGGGTCTCTATTCTTCTCCAAGAAGCCATTTGTGTCATACAAAACCTGACATTACTAACGTGTTAGTCATAACAAAAAGTTGTTTGATTGCAATATAAAGTACTAATATGGAAGGTGGCTTTGTAAATAATCACAAGGTCAACCAGATAGCACCATATCTGAGATTTTTCAGAACACAGGTTTATTGCAGAATATCAGGTTGTACGCAAAATTTTAACCACTGACAAGAATATCTTGAAGCCATATCATTCGACTATGCATCACTTTTCTTCAGCTGAACCACTTCACTATTTTGAGCTGATTATTTATGTGATGTCCTTTAGTGCTGCAGGCTAATATCCTGATTCCTGTGTCCCTTCTTTTACTGTTACTTAACTAACCACATCCATGAGAAATTTCTCTGATAAGATGATAACATTGTCAAAGAAATGAAAGCAGAACCAATACGATTAAGCCAGGTTTCAAGAGGTCAGGAGCAAGTTAATTGAATCTTTTAATTGAACATATTCAACTTTCTACTCGTACTTTAAGGTAATAACAATGCATTAAATGAAGGAAAAATCGGATTTTCCTGCCGCAGGATGCATCTGATCGGATCAAATTTACAACGGAATAATTTTAAAAATTTTCTATGATCCGATCAGATCTAAGAGTTCTCAGATCTGATTAGATTGATCTAAAATTAGAAGAAAAATAAAAACAAAATAGTGATAACAATTATCACCTGATCGGATAAATCATTTACCCTTTATGATAATCTGATGACTGATCCGAGGTTCTGATTGAGCCGCGCATGCGTCCGGCCTCTACCAGTATCCACTCGGTTCAGATTTGAAAATCTCCTCCTGGATCTGATCTCCAAAGATCAGATCTAATGACTTCCCGTAGAGCCTTCAAATCGAACTTTGAGAGCTGCACGTTCATCTCACGAATACCGTCGTCTCTCGCTGATCTTCGCGCCAACGGAACTTGATCTTTGCTTGCAGGTTTTACCCAACTCTTGAGCGTGGAGAAGAGGGAGAGGATCAAATGAGAGAGGCATGAAGATGGAGATTTTGGCAAGGCTTCGCCATAGAGAAATCACTATGCACAACAGCTTGCACAGGGCCCTATTTATAGACCTAGTCAAGAGTCCCTTCGCATATGACTTTGAACAAGTCAAAGCCAACATGCAGAAAGACTCTCCCATGATCTCCACGCCCCACACCCCTTTTTTCAGATTTTTGTCGCATAAAAATAAGGAGAAATGGCGTGGAACAATTTGGGATAAGAGGAAGTTGGCGCACAACTCTTATCTCCCAAGAGTTTGAACTATTCAAACTTTTGACCCATTCAAACTTGATTTGAATGGGATGCCTCCATACATATCCATAAGGGCGCACACCATAAGGGGCGTGGCCTTCTTTTCCTCACGTAAATCCCATATAGACGTGCACCCTCAGATAAATTCTAGGGGGCGCACGCCATATCTCTTCTTTCTTGCAAAACCGGGTCAACTTTTAACCCTTGTCTTATTCCTATCTCATGGGATTTAAAACAAGCATTTTTCAAGTCCCATCCAATGGATTTATGTTAAGTCCTAATCAAGTTAAAACAAGCCTTGATCGAACTAGGACTTGGTCCAGTCAGATCAAGAAAAATTCATCTAGAATTTTTGAGAGAGGCTTGTCCAAATTTCATCTCATGATTTTAGAACAAATCCTAATCTGGCAAAAACAACCCTCGTCTTGTTCCCATCTTATGGGATTTAGGATAAGCCTTGATCAGATCAAGACAAATCCTCACAGAGTTCCCGATGAACCTTGTCCAAATAGTTTCAGAAATTAGCAGGTTTTGTCCTTTTTTCATCCGATGGATTAGGACAAGCCTAGATCGGATTAGGACAACACTTTTCTGATCTGGACAAATTCCAGTCAGACTAGGATAGAGCCATACAAGGCTCTCGAATGAGCCAAATCCAATTTGGCTTAGTCGAGAAAAACTAGAAAAATGATAGAAGGAGAATATTAGGTTCAATCGTGTGCTAGCAAGACTTTCTTGAACCTAATTGGATCTAATCCAAATCAATCAAACTGAATTAGCTCAATTGATGACATCCATACCCAAATCCTTCTTTGTGTGATCCAGTTAGGTTCAGTTCTGCATGATAATGAGACATGTTGTGACCTCTATCATCGACATCATCGAAACACCTTTCGATGGATCGGAACTCTTCCGATTCCTCCAATTAGAATTGTCGATCATCAAGACAATTCTAATTGCTCCCAAAATTCACCAGTGACACCTAGCAGTATATGGTGGCAACCCATCAGAACCGAAAAGCGAACCTCTCGATGCAGCTATCTGTATGATTGGATTTTTCTATCATCAACCCCGACGAAATTAGGATTAAGGTGAACTCGTCAAACCCCACACCCGTCGTATGAATGAATCATTCGATTCGAGCCTGATGTGAAACACTAATAGAAACTCCTTTCTATTATTTCATACTACCATGGCCATGGGTTTTAGGACTCGATCTCATAATCATCATAGGACCACTCCTCTACTGAGGTTGAAAGATCCCATCTTGGTACGATCCAATTCCTACAATGAACATGCTATAGCCAACATACACCTCAGGATTCCAAATGGCTAGGAGACCGAGTTATAGTGTAGTCAAACTATAACACCCTCAAGATGAACTGCCGATGCACCTCAGGTCAAAGAACCAGACACACGCTGCAGCATCGAGCTAGTAATCGACGAAAAGATAGACTTCCTTATGACTGCTCGAGGTGGTCACATTCAGTGCTCTTATTCTCAACAAGTACCTGTACTCTCGCTCCGATGTCTCCACACCATAGACACAAGACTCATCTACCCTAAGAAAGCGATCGTACACCGATCTTCTGGATCGATCATCATTCTCGTGATGATCCTACGATCGGAAGCAGTTTATAAATTAATTATGATAACTCATGCCTTAAATTCTCAACTCTTGAGAATATGTGTTATCATGCCTATTAACTCAATGGATGTATCATAGACACCTTATACACAATGTAATAAAATAAATAACCCTTTAATTAATTTAAGTCAAAATTATGAAAATGCCCCTAGAAAGTAATTAACAAGTGTTGGTCAATCTGGCTTCTAGAGCACACATCTAATAAACTCACACTTGATCTAAAGCCAATTGGCTATAAATCTAAGTTCCATCTTCTTAAGATGGGCTTGGATCTTCTGATGGCCTAAAGACTTCATCAGTAGGTCAACTGCATGGTCTGCGGAGTTGACTCTCTTAACCTCGATGTGTTCCTTCTTGAGGTAATCGCGGATGAGGTGTTCTTGGAACTCTTTCAACTTATAGTACAATCATTGTGCAGGAAAAAATTTCGAGATGTCGACTTTCGATCATCTATGTCAGACATAAAGTCTGAGTTTGCATACCTCTAGACCTAAAGTTTACCATGCTGAACCTCTTCAGTACTTCCTCTATGTGAAAGACCCAGCATCCTCTTCAGTCTATCCCTATAGATCTAAAATGAAGGATGTCTTACCTAGGTCTTTCAGAAAAAATTTCTTAAATAACCATACTTTAACCTATGTCAGCATGGGAATATCATTCTCAGGAGGATGTCATCCACATATAATACGAGGAAGACAACAACGCTCCCACTGACCTTCTTGAACATAATTTCTCCTCGTTCCTGATGAAACAAAACGATTTGATTACATCAAGCATTCCAACGCTGAGATGCTTGTTTAAGTCCATAGATGGACCTTTGCAGCTTGCAAACCTTTGTGATCACCATCACCGAATGTGAAAACAAAATGACTGTTTCATAAATATCTTCCTCAAGTGTCCATTTATGAACTCCGTTATTACGTCCATCTATCATATTTCATGATTGAAATATTGCAATGGCAAGCAATATGCGGATGGATGGCCACTAGGAGAAGGTATCCTAATACCCTTTCGCCACTAGCCAAGCCTTGAATGTCTCTACATTTCTATCTGCATCTATCTTTCTCTTGAAAATCCATTTACACCCAATGAGTACTATACCTTCAGGTGGATCTACCAAGATCCAGATTTGGTTCGAGCACATCAAGTCAATATCTAGCTTTATCGCCTCTAACCATTTCTCGAAGTCGATATCTGATATCGTCTCGTCATAGGTTCTAGGATCATCACCATGAATCCCATTTTCCATGAGGAATATTTTCTTTACATCCTCCAAAATAGTACCTAAGTACCTTTAGGAGGACGGAAAATCTTATTTAACCTACAAGGTGGATGAGGTAGTGAATTGTGGATCGGCTCAAACTACCTGGGTTCCTCAGGTTCCTTAGCTCTCTGCTCTTTGGAGATTTTCTCCTTGAGCCTAATCTGTCTTCCGATGCCACCATCTTAAACAAACTATTTTTCAAGAAAAATGATGTATCAACCTACAATCATACTGTGGTCTTCCAAAAGATAGAAGTAATATCCTAATAACTCTTTAGAATATCCAATAAATCGAGCTCTAAGGGACCTAGACTCTAACTTATCTGCCGTCGGACAACCTAAATTCTGAGATAACTCAGACTTGTCTTCTTACCATGCCATATCCCATATACAGTGGTAGGAACAGTTTTAGATGGAACCTTATTTAGTAAATAAATGCTTTCATTAAACTATCCCTAAAGAAACTCAGGAAGGTCCATAAAGCTGATCATGGATCAGACCATATCCCATTATAAGACTATGCAATTGTTCTTGAAATAGTTCAGAAATTTCCAACTTAGGTATTCACCTCCTCGATCTGATCGAAGAACCTTAATAGACTTTTCGGTTTACTTTTCTACTTCGTATCTGAACTCCTCGAATTTTTCAAAGACTTCAGACTTGTATCACATCAAGTACACATACTCGTACCGAGATAGATTATTGATAAAGATAATAAAATAGTCATAATTGCCTCTGGCCGACACATCGAATGGGCCGCATACATCTATATGCACCAAGGCAAGTAGGTATGGCCTTTTCCCCATGTCCTACAAAAGGGAGCTTGGTCATTTTGTTTTGAGGACATGATTCACAAATCGGATATAACTCGAAAGTCAACGGACCCATTAATCCAGATTTCTTCAATTTGTTAATCCTGTCTTCAGCTATATGACCTCGCCTTAAAGTGCCATAGATACCTTTCATTAATACTATCTCTAGATCATTTTGATCCTATGGCATTCACGTTTTGCTCAACAAACTCAATGACGAGCATTCCTTCAGAAAGTCCTTCCTGCTTGTTCTTCAAGCTAGCCAAGTAGCCAGGGCAGTTCCACATCCAATGATCATCGAAGTTGCAGTGAAAACACTTTTCCTTCTTCGCGGTCTTCTTCTTCGACTCGCCCTTCTTTTTTCCTCTGTTTTTTGCTTTTTCGCAGTCTTTTCTTCTTTCCAAAAGACTCTCTTGAAAAAAGTCTGCCCCATAGTCAGAACTAAGTCCTTTGAACTCTTCAAAGTTTGCTCAACAGTAACCAGCATATTCATTAACTCGGCCAAGGTGCACTAGAGCTTATTCATATGGAAGTTCATGATGAACTGCCCATGCGAATCACTCAAGGATTGCAGGATCACATCAATCTACAAATCCTTGTCCATCAAGACATCGAGCTTCTCAAGCTCTTCTAGATCCTTGATCATTGCTAGGCAATGATCTTTGACCGACTGCCCATCACACATCTGCACCTTAAATAGTCTTCTGGAAATTTGTTAATGCGCTTCGCGACTCTGATCACCAAACAACTATTGCAGGTGTGCCAACATTTGGTGAGCAGTCCTAATGTCTTCATGTTGGCACTGCAACTCATCTGATATTAAGCCCAACATATAGCACCTAGCTTTATTATCATTGTCTGACCACTTTTCATGAGACGCTTTCTGATCCACGGTCGAACGTGCTGGTAAAGTGGGGTTGGTCCTGCTCCAATATATAGGTCAACCATTTCGAACTCAAAACAATTTTGAAGTTCTTTAGCCAATCCTTGTAAATTGATTTGGTCAACTTGTGGGTATCTAGGATTCAAGCTAAGGATTTTGATGCAGACATTTTTCTATAGATAGTCAAAATTTCTAGTTAGATTTGTAATTTGACTCAACCAATTTGTTTAGAAATTTTATTTTTAAACAAATTAGGCTTCCACTATTTTCTCGAATCCCTACACTCCCTTGGCAGAGATGCGAAAATCTCCGCGATCATTGATTTCTAGTGGGTGATGCGGTCCCACTGACTGGCTTACCATCTCACCTAACAGTTATTGGTGATGGATCAATCGATGAGTAGACAACTCTTGTCCAATGTTTCTCTAAACATGGTACACCCAAACTTGATCTCTAATTCATGAAGCTCACCGTGCCCGGAATATTGCTCCACTCTTTAGTTAAGTCAAACCTACCATTTGCACAAATTGGATTCCTGATTGGATCCCTTATCGTATCTAGAATATTGAGCCCAACCCATCCTCCAACCCGTAGCATCCAATGCCTAATAGATATGGTTGCGTCTTCCCAGTGCAACTGAACAACTGTATCCAACCGAGAACAATCAACCCCGAGAAAGGCCCGCACATCTATAATGGTGAAAGACCTAAGACTTAATATTTTCTTAGAAAGATTTGATTTGGTCTTAGACTCAACTAGTCATAACATTTATGACTAACCTAGTGGCATGGGTTAGCTCGAATCGTTAGCCACCTCAAACCAGAATTGGGTCGACTCAATCGGCCAGGTAAGTGAGATCAGTGGGAAGAATATGCCATTAACTCACCGTGAACGCATTCAAATCGAGTAGCTTCTAATTCAAGACCACTGGTCGTATCTGTCATACTTACCTTAGACACCGACTTGTCTGATCAGAACTGATCGGGTTAGCCTATAATCCAGGCTCGAACCTTGGAGCCAAATTAGATCTTAACTTGATCGACCACATGTGACTGTGAGTCGATCTTGACCCAGACTTAATCCTATTAGACTAGTCAAATCTAAGCACTATTGATCCCACCTAACCAACTCTTGATTCAGTTTGATCAACCGCTAGACCTAATTGAGCTACCCACATCCGAACCCATGATTTATGGTGTCTTAGATCTGAAAATTTATAATTTTTTTATCTAATTAATTTCATAAACTTAATTCTTAATTAAATCTAAGGGTTCAATAACAAAACATGCATCAAAATTCCTAAGATTTCAGGATCTAGGGTTTTGCAGAAAAGTAAGTTTTTAATTTCTGATTAAGAGCAAACGCGCAGCATCCCTACATGCTATACGAGCATCCCATCGAATGGGAAGAGAGGGCCTTTAAACCCTTCTTACTCTTATGACCGAACGGTCAAGGAGAATGCCTTAATCAGAAATATAAACTATACTACAAAACTATTAGATTTAAAGCATATAACTTTTACATGATTTAAGATCTAATCTATACATGTTTTGCATACATCTCATGTACCAAATTTAACATTTAAATTTATATTTCAGATCTGATTACATCTGATGTAATATCTAAAAATAAATTTTAAATGATCTCAAGATAAAAATTTTTAATCTAGACTGCTAATGGCATAGATCTATGGAACTAGTCTAGACATGCATTGCATATGTCATACATATGAAATTTTTAAATACATCTCATGCCTGCAGATCTAATTATATCACATATAATATCTGAAATTTAACTAATCTAATCATATAATCTTCAGAAAATTAAATAAACATTTCATAAAATTTCTGATCTAGACTATGAGATTAAATTAGAGATCTAGTCTAGACATATACTGCCTATATCATATATATCAAAATTTTAAATTAGATCTTATATTTCATATCTGATTACATCTAATGTAACATCTGAAACTTAAATGATCAAATCATAAAAAATTAAATCAAATCTAATCTAAAACATATTGGAAAACTATCATGATATGGAACAACAAATCTAGACTAGAACATACATTGTTTATATCAAACATATATATTTAAAACATGCAATTTTTGATTTCAGATCTGATTACATCCTATGCAACATCTGAAAATCAAAAAATCAGATCATAAGAAATAATTTTAGATCAATCTAAAGATAGATCTGAAAGCAGCAACCTAGCTCTGATACCAGTTGAAGGAAAAATCGGATTTTCCTGCCATAGGATGCATCTGATCGAATCAGATTTGCAGCTGAATAATTTTAAAAATTTTCTATAATCCGATCAGATCTGAGAACTCTCAGATCTGATTAGATTGATCTAAAATTAGAAAAAAAATAAAAATAAAATAGTGATAATAATTATCACCTGATCGGATAAACCGTTTATCCGTTGTGATGATCTGACGACTGATCCGAGGTTTTAATTGAGCCGCGCACACACCTAGCCTCTATCGATATCCACTCGGATCTGAAAGTCTCCTTTTGGATCTGATCTCGAAAGATTAGATCTGATGTCTTTCCGTAGAGCCTTCAAATCGAACTTTGAGGGCTACGCGTTCGTCTTACGAACACCGTCGTCTCTCACTGATCTTCGTGCCAACGGAACTTGATCTTTGCTTGCAGGTTTTGTCCAACTCTTGGGCATGGAGACAAGGAAGAGGATCAGATGAGAAAGACATGGAGATGGAGATTTTGATAGGGCTTCGCCATAGAGAAACCGCTATGCACAACAACTTGCGCAAGGCCCTATTTATAGACCTAGTCAAGAGTCCCTTCGCATATGGCTCAAAGCCAATATGTAGATGGACTCTCCCATGATCTCCACACCCCACACCCCTTTTTTCAGATTTTTGTTGCACAAAAATAAGGAGACATGGCATGGAACAATTTGGGATAAGAGGAAGTTGGCGCACGACTCTCATCTCCCAAGAGTTTGAACTATTCAAACTTTTGACCCATTCAAACTTGATTTGAATGGAATGCCTCCATACATATTCATAAGGGCGCACACCATAAGGGGCGTGGTCTTCTTTTCCTCACGTAAATCCCATATGGACGCGCCCTCAGATAAATTCTAAAGAGCGCACGTCATATCTCTTCTTTCCTGCAAAATCGGGTCAACCTTTAACCCTTGTCTTATTCCTATCTCATGGGATTTAAGACAAGCATTTTTCAAGTCTCATCCAATGGATTTATGTCAAGTCCTAATCAAGTTAGAACAAGCCTTGATCAGACCAAAACTCGGTCTAGTCAAATTAAGAAAAATCCATCTAAAATTTTCGAGAGAGACTTGTCCAAATTTCATCTCATGATTTTAGGACAAGCCCTAATCTAGCAAAGACAACCCTTGTCTTGTTCCCATCTTATGGGATTTAGTATAAGCCTTAATCAAGCCAAGACAAGATCCAATCAAATCAAGACAAATCTCCACAAAGTTTCTGGATGAACCTTGTCCAAATAATTTCATAAATTAATAGGTCTTGTCCTTTTTTCATCCGATGGATTAGGACAAGCGTAAGTCAAATTAGGACAACACTTTTCTGATCTGGACAAGTTCCAGTCAGACTAGGATAAAGTCATACAAGGCTCTCGGGTGAGCCAAATCTAATTTGGCTGAGTCGAGATGAACCAAAAAGATGACAAAAGAAGAATATTAGATTCAATTATGTACTAGCACGATTTTCTTGAACCTAATTGGATCTAATCCAAATCAATCAAACTGGGTTAGCTCAATCGATGACATTCAGACCCAAATCCTTGTTTGTGTAACCAATTAGGTTCAGTTCTATATGGTAATGAGATATGTCGTGATCTCCATCATCAACATCATCAAAACACCTTTCGATGGACCAGAACTCTTCTGATTCACCCAATTAGAATTTTCGATCATCAAGATAATTCTAATTGCTCCCAAAATCCACCTGTAACACCTAACAGTATATGGTGACAACCCATCAGAACCGAAAAGCGAACCTCTCGATGCAGCTACCTGTGTGATTGGGTTCTTCTATCATAAGCCCAATGGAACTAAGGTTAACGTAAACTCGTCAAACCCAACATCCGTCATATGAATGAATCATTTGATTCGAGTCCGATGTAAAACACTAATAGAGACTCCTTTCTATTATTTCACACTACTATGGCCATGGATTTTAGGACTCGATTTCATGATCATCATAGGACCACTCCTCTACCGAGGTTGATAGATCCCATCTTGGTGCGATTCAATTCCTACAATGAACATGCTATAGCCAACATACACCTTAGGATTCCAAATGTCTAGGAGACCGAGTTATAGTATAGTCAAACTATAACACCCTCAAGGTGAACTGCCGATGCACCTCAAGTCAAAGAACCAGACACACTACAGCATCGAGCTAGTCATCGACGAGAAGGTAGGCTCCCTTATGACTACTCGAGGTGGTCACGCTCAGTGCCCTTGTTCTCAAAAAGTACCTGTACTTTCGCTCCCGTATCTCCACACCATAAACTCAAGACTCATCTACCCTGAGGAAGCAATCGTGCACCGATCTTCCGAATCAATCACCATCCTCATGATGATTCTATGATCGGAAGCAGTTTAGGAGTTAATTATGATAACCCATGCCTTAAATTCTCAACTCTTGAGAATGTGTTATCATGCCTATTAACTCAATGAATGTATCATAAACACCTTATACATAATGTGATAGAATAAATAATCCTTTAATTAATTTTAAGTCAAAATTATGAAAATGTTCCTAGAAAGTATTTAACAAGTGTCGGCCAATCTGGCTTCTAGGGCACACATCTAACATTAAAAATGTGGTCTTCCATATCTTTTAGAAAAATGCACAATATTATTCAAAAATAAACATAGTTAAGAGCATTCACTCCATGAAGTTTCACATTCTCGAGTAAATTACACTAATAATTCCAAATCATGATAGTATATGGAGTATGATCTCAAACAAACTAAAAATACCTCATTAGCTAGTAGCAAC
Source organism: Cocos nucifera (assembly GCA_006176705.1). Lineage (NCBI taxonomy): Eukaryota > Viridiplantae > Streptophyta > Magnoliopsida > Arecales > Arecaceae > Cocos > Cocos nucifera. The sequence continues at coordinate 1,207,960 of QRFJ01000130.1, forward strand.
CTGCTTAGAATAAACGTCACAGAGTTACTGACCTCTCCAGCATAATGACAAATTCTGAAAGCACCACCACTTCCCCCCTTAAAGCAGAGGCTACCACTCAGGTGCTGCTTGAGCTTGTTAGCAAAGGTCAGATCAGTTGCTTTAGGGAAAGTTGACTCTTCATCCAACAAAGACAATAGACCAAGGGGTTTCTGTCATGCATTGGAAGAAGGGTCTTTATTGCCATGTAACACATGATATGTCCAAGATATGAAATCAGAGAAGTGCATAACAAATAACAATATCAGGAATGACAAACATAAAAATGTTATAGCAATTATGCCATTGTTAGGCTGGCATGCATGCCAAAAGAACATTATCATCTATTCTTATGCTTATTTAAATTAGCTATGATAATAGCAAAACCTTTTTAGCATTATTCATGAACATATGTAATAAGGTTCTGTGATAAATATACAATCTAGAAAACGTATCCTGCTTGCAACAGGTTAGCTTTATAAATCGAAGTATAAATTATCAAAGCCTGAGAATGAAAAGGCATACAAAATGAAAAAAAGATACCCTTGAAAACACAAATATGTGCTAAGAGTAAGACTATGGTCAAACATCTGACTTGCACCATTGATTAAATTCATGTTATAAATCAATGCAATAACGTAAAAGAAGAAACAAAATATCATGTCAGCAATAAAACAGGGAAAAATAATCATGTCAGTCAATATGTCGGCATCAACAACCATGATAAGCAACAAGTTATGACTGGCTTTGAAACAAATTTCTTGACCAAGTCGAAGAAAACAAAAAATAAAATGAGACCTCAAGGAGGCCTCCAGCAGCAAGAATCCACCAACCACTGCCCCACATTCACCACATTGTTGGAACAACCTTAGGGCTTAGAGCTAACAGCACTCAATGGGTTTCTCAGTCTTGGCCTTTCTAGCATTTTCTCTCACACAAAAATGAAGCCTGTGCTACTTTCTATAGAACATATAACTGCTTTTAAAATTTAAGCACTAGATAGCATGAGATCTACCATGATTGTGTAATTTGAGAAAGAAAGGAAAAAACATCAGGAATTACTTTTCTACAATTTCACAATAGATTGCAATTCACAACAGATACCTTCTCAAATAGATTTAGACAATCAGTGTTATCAACAAATTGAACATTGGTCCAGTCAATTCCATCTTCTGTATACTCCTGCAAGGAAAAAGGACATGAAAAACATGAATTACAGAATGGATAATGTAATGCCAGAATTCTCCAAGAAAATGTTCACCAAATACAGGCAAAAACTGCCCATAAATTTATAAAAATAAAAATAAAAATAAAGAAGAAGAAAAAATCATGCAACCAGGCTGCATCAACAAATGCCTGATGACAGATTGAGGAGAGCAAAAGAGAACCAACATCATTGGAAAGATCTGCAGATAATTGTCAGACCATATGCAGACTGAACATCTAATATCAGCTAGAACAATCCGATAAACAGCTGGCAGTGATGCCAGATGTCAGAAGCTTTATGTGAGAACAAACAAGTAAGATGCTGATATTGCTAAGGTTACGAAAATAGATGAGAAGTGTTAAAAAAAAAACTATTAAGTACAACAATATATCGTAGGCACTGAAGTTCATTGTAAATTGTTTACAACTTTACATCATGATCACCAAAATGCTTTCAGGGCTTAAAATTGTCAAATGGTACACCCCTAGCATGTTAAGTTTTTCATGATCAAGACATAACAATTTACAATAAACTCGAGAACATTGCTCAGTTGAAAATATTTGCTGAGAAAAAAAGCCAGAGTTCTCCCTGGTGAATGGTGATCAAAGATCAAATAATTTCGAAAACCAGGTTAAATATTATTATACGGGTGAAGTATTAACAAAATAATTTTCACCACCATAAACAAATCTAATGCTTAAGGTATCTGTTTCTCATTGAAAACTAGAGAATAGAAGTTCGTTGTCACCAAAGTCATGCTCCTCAAATGCAGACCAGAAGGATTCTCAATTATCCACCCCTGTTTCATATAACTGAATATGATTGTTTATCTTGCTGTATTTTTGTTGTCTAAATTCAGGTTAGCATATTTTATGCACAGGCATACTGAAGGGCAAGACTGACCAGAATGGTTTGCAGCATTTGAAATAAATTAGACCCGATTAGACAATTACATAGAAAAAGTTCTATCAAGGTGCGAATGTTGAAAAAGATTTTTTATAGGACAAAAACAGAAATACTAACATGGGTGATGGCAAATAAAAAAAGTGTAATTTAATCTTTTGTATTTTTGGAATTTTTGTTTAAGTAATTTTTAAATTAGTTTTAAAATCCTATTTTAAATGAAATTGGTGCAAAAGAGTCATATCTTAGGTATATGTTGGTTGCACAAGTCATGAAATCACTAGGATTTGATTTTTGGTCATTTTAGGTATCTATGTAGCGTTGTGTGCTGCTACTATTTTGTTTTCCTAGGAAATACTTTGGGGATTAGTTACTTGCCTATCAAGAGCCCTAGTTTGCTAGGAAAGAAATTCATGTGAAGTCTATAAAATGATCTATGAGGACTGAATCAAAAGCATTTTACATGATTCATTTTAAACAAATTAAGGTCTTTCTTTAGGTCAGCTTTGGCCTTTCTTATCTTCCTTTTGTGCTATCCCTATTTTCTTTTCTATTTCTTTCTTCTTCTGCTTCTTCTATTACTTTAGTTTATTACTTCCATACTTTCTACCATTCGCTCTTATTTCAGCTACTGTTCTTCTTCACTGGATTGTTGGAACTACAAATTGATTTTTTAAGAATATGTAATCAGATCTATGCTAGAATTAGGTTTGAATTGTTTTAACCCTTTGTTGTCCTACATCAATTTGGTATCAGAGCTCAAGGATCCTACTTTGTTCTTCCATTCTTCTTCTTGTTGGTCCCTTTCTATTCTCTTCATTTCTTTCCCCTTGTGTCATGTTATCGACTGTGGACTTGAGTTTCAAAATCTATGATCTTCATCAACATGTCAAAAATGGAAAAAGATTTTTGAGCAGTTTGCCACTAGATTGACATCTTATCAATAATGATATGATATCAATGTCAATGAATGCCATATTGCAGGCAATTGCAGCAGCACTAGGAGCTGGAAAGCTTCCTAAGATTTAACCACGTATCAAGAGACACAAAGTTGAAAAATCATTGCAAGAAGAGCCCACAGTTGAGGTTTCATCACATGGAGAACCCATTAGAGGGGATCCATCATACAAAGATGCTGTACTTGAAGATTCGTTGATTGAAAATGCCGCAGATGATGATCTATCAGGAATTTCCAAGGTAAAAGATCACAATGATGAAGATTGGCATGAAGAGCACTCATAGCAAGATCAAGTCAAAAAGCAGTGACAGAGATCAAGCAATATGAAAATCCATTCTTGATTGATTTGTTAGATTCAATGAAGATCACCATCAAAAGTATGATCCAAAGGTGGTTGATTGTCAAGCAATGGACATCAGACCAACCAATCAATGGGGTGATTGCAAGAAAATTTTATGCCGGCCTTCATCATCAGATCTTCGAGATTCAATGGTGGATCAAGCTTAAAAATGATGTCATGAAGATCTCAAGGTCGAGATCCATTCTTCAGAAGCAAATAATGGCGAATAAGAAAAGTATAGCTCAATTTTCTGTATTTTTCAGAACTTTATTTAGGTAATTCTAGAGAAAAAAAAAATTTAAGTGAAATTGGTATGGAAGTCTTATCTTATGCATATGTTGGGTTAGACAAGTCATGAAATAATTAGGATTTGATTTTTGTTTGTTTTAGGTATCCTTTCGTGTAACGTTATGTGCTATCCCGAGTTTTATCTTTTGGGAAATGTTTTGGGGATCAGCTACCTGCCTATCAAGAGACTTAGTTTGCCCAGAGAGTGATGTAAAGTCTATAAAAAGGTCTACTAGGGTTGAATGAAGAACATTGTACATGATTTATTTTGAATGAATGAGAGGATTTCTTTAGATCAGGTTTGGCCTTTGTCATCTTCCTTTTTTCTGTCCCTGTTTTCTTTATTTCTTTCTTCTTCTTCTTCTTCTTCTTCTTCTCTTATTACTTCACTTTGTTTCTTTCCTACCTTCTCCTTATATCTCTGATTTCTGCTTGCATTCTTCTTCTTCGCTGGATTGGGGGCACTGCAGATCGATTTACTGCAGGATATTAAATCAGATCTATGCTGGACTTAGCTGTAAATTGTTTTAACCCATTTTTGAACCCATTGCTTGCTACATCAATGGGCATTTAAGGAAACTTTGTTGTTGCATATACAGAAAATAAAGTGATGAAATAACAAAACACAATAGAATGGTCATCAGTAATTAAAAGCAAAGAAAGCCAAAAGTGAGGGTCCAATACAAATTGAAGAGCAGAAAAGGAGAGCAAAAGGCCTAAGAAATTACGATGAAACCTATAAAGAACTAAAAGAAGGATACTTAAAAGGCTCTATAACATAGGTATCTTCAATAAATTTGTTGATGATATAACCCTTGCACAAATTTATTGATAATACAAAAAACCTTCCCATATAAAAACAAAAGCTATGATGCTTATGTTTAAGGATACCAAACAAAAAAAAAAAAATCTCAAATTACTATAAGTTTCTGCTTTGGAAGCTTCTTTCACATTCTGTCACTTTAACATTTATTTCTAGCATGCCTTGCAAATTAGATGGCATATTGCACTTAATCAACATTGTCTAGTTGTGTTTCCTCTCTTTGTTCCCCTTCACTTTTCATTCTTTTCATCTGCAACATTTTCCATACTCTTTCCACAATCATTTGTCAAACACTAAACTTTCCTTATTAAGAATTTAATAGAAAAACAATCTCAAACTTAATAAAATCTAAGCGTGCTAGGTTCCATCTAAGTCATTGGTTTTCAAAAATTAAGGCTAAAAATAATGGCAATTAATGTTCTGAGTTAAGTGAGACCTAAAAGATCTAAAGCAATGGAATAGGTGGAGGATTTTCTGATCAATCCTGAAGTCTGTCATAATCTATAGCAGAATCTTACAGAAACTTTGATTGAAAACATTTTGTCAAACAAGATAAATAAAATAATATACAATTCTATAAAAATTCATCCTTGAGAAGCTGCCTACAAGCATTTAGAACAATTTGGCATCATCCATGCCAAGCAATCTTAGCATTAGAATAAATGTAAATAGATAAATGTAAATGCCACCTCTTGTTCAATTTTGAATAGATGCCGATTGAAGTGCTGCTGTAGTCTCTCATTAGCATAGTTGATGCAAAATTGTTCAAAACTGTTCTTCTGCAATATTATGAAGTGTTAGCCCGATGAGAAAGATTGAGTAAGAAAATCAAATATATAATCGGTATGTCATTTTGAGCCATGATCCATACATGAAAGGACTCAAACCCATAAATATCTAAAATACTTATGGATCTCCCAGTACGGCATTTTCCCATTTGGAGTGACTTGTTAATTTGTTCTACAAGCCAGTCAAACAAGCTAGCATAAATTGATTTTGCCAATGCATCCCTGGTGTCAGTGGCCTGTAAGGAAACAAATAAAACATAGACTTCACCAAATATGTGTGGGCCGGACAGAAAATAAAGCATGTGAGACATAAAGACATTTCACACCTGTGATAATGTAAGCTTTTGAACAATATTATCATTGCCAGCTTGAATTTTATGAGTTGATAGAGCTAGCATCAAGTCAGGAACTTTGCAGCCCAACAAATTTGCTGCATTAACTACACCTGTACAGAATGAATAGCCAAGAGAAACACTTCATATGTCTACTTCGGTAAAAATTTGTACTAGCATCTATGACCTAATAAAAACAAAAAGTCAAAACCTACAAACGTTACACAGAAAATAAAGTACCTTCACTCAAAACAACTTCCACATGGTTTTCATTATCAATTACTGAGAAGTCAATGTTACCCAGCCATAACACTGCTGCAAGCATAGCAAAAGCATTCTCTTGATCTTCCTTAGGGATTTGGACAGTGTCTAAGGCTTGCTAGACGTACATAAAAAGAAAGAAAGAATCAGTGTCATGACTAAACATTATTAAAGAATAACACAGATCCTCAGAAAGTTAATAGGTCTGACAGCCACATTGTTTTTGAAAATTACCATCAACATTTGAAATCTTTGAGCATCATCAACATCATCAATTCTCACACAATCACTTTGCTTTAAATATTTGTATTCATTGGCTGCTTTTAGCTTCAATTGCTCTGTAACACAGATGTGCAAGAAAGTTATTATCCTTGAAGGAGTTATAAAATAAAGATGGGTGCATGAAGCGTGCATGTGTGCTGCACTGTGCGAGTACATGCATATATTTGCACAAAGTTGTGTGCAAAGTATGTTTGTATTTTTATAAGCTTATATTTAACTACAAAGTAATATTTAGGAGTGTCATAAAGTTACAAGGTTAAAAAAAAAAAAAGGATTACTGAGCTCAGAAAATGAATTCCAAAACAAAAACAGCAGAAAACAGTAGCTACAATCGAGTCACCCTTTAAACCAGTTGTGATACAGTAACTACGAGCTGATATTTTCAAGGAATATGTGCTTCATATGGAGAACAATATGGCAATATTCTGTCCAGTAAAACATAAAGTTACAAGGTTAAAAAAAAAAAATTACTGAGCTCAGAAAATGAATTCCAAAACAAAAACAGCAGAACAATAGCTATAATCGGGTCACCCTTTAAACCAGTTGTAATACAGTAACTATGAGCTGATATTTTCAAGGAATATGTGCTTCATATGAAGAACAATATGGCAATATTCTGTCCAGTACAACATAAAACATGAGATGAAATCTAGATTCCTCTTGTGAGGAAGATTTGGATGCACCTCTCTTCATGAATCTTTACATCAGATATAACCACAATTTGCATAATTGCTACATATTTTTCAAGTGTTGTAGAAACACCAAGTGGATGAAGTGAAACATAAGTAAAAGACAAATGGTTGTGTCCGGACTAAGTAAAAAACCCTTTAACAGTGACAACAATTAATATAACAACATAACCACCTTTAAGATGGGGAGGAGTTCCCGCACAAAGTTGATAGAAAACATGGTATGATCTTTCCCCTGTCGCTCTTTGAACCACCCTTGACTGCTTAAACAATATATAAGGTACTTAATCTTCAGAACAGCACAAAGCATATAGGTTAAGTATTAATTGTCAGGTCAATACCTTTTCAAGTAGAACTGCTTGGTGTTTGATCAACAGGATATAGTAAATGAAACTTGTTAGTTGAGCTGAAAGATTATGGAAATTATCTAGCACATCTGCAAAGAATCAATGAATTGCAAAACTATGCTTACAAGTTTGGATCTTGGCACCACAAATTTTTCCAGCGGAACTAAAATGTATTTCAATCAGTTTCCCCTGCATCACATCAGAGAAAATACATTGTAGATTATTCAGCAGATAACTTCAACTTCGAAGTACTACTTCAGAAATTCAACATGCAAGGTGAACTCACAAAACGACTAGAATTGTTATTTCTCGAAGTTTTTGCATTTCCAAATGATTCCAGAATCGTGTTTGTCTGCAGAATCTCATACTCTATCCCACTGCCACCCCCAAGAGCAGCAAGGTATTGCATCGCAATTTTTGCTGTTTCAGTTTTTCCAGCTCCACTTTCACCGCTGATTCAAAATAAGTTCCATCAACAAAGTAATTCAACCAAAATGTACATTCAAACCATGAATCTATCAGAAAAACAGACAAGTAAATTAATAGCATGATTCTATTTGGATATTAAACAAAAAAAGTTTACCTTATGATGATAGATTGATTTACTCCATCTGCAGGATCCAAAAGAAGATAATTTAAATGCTTACATAAAAGTTCGTGTACAAGGACTTAAAAGTACATTAGCTTTCATAGAACTACCAAATTTTCAAGGAAAATATTCTTCCACCTCTCATCATTTCACTGTAGGCACTATCTGCTATTGCATAGACATGTGGACTGTCCGTAAGTTTCTGCCTATAAGCAGAAACAAAATCATTTCCATATAAAGAAACCTTTTTAAAGGGATTAACTGCAAGCAAAACAGGCCCGGCTTTGGTCTACAAAAAGGAGAGGAATTAAGCAAATCAGTATATGCATGCAAAAATCAAATGGTGCAAGAGTGACAAGCAACTATAATGCTTACATAAACCAAATCACGAGAATATCTGTACTGCAGATTCTGAAGAACTGAGGGCTCATTTAAGTAACTGAGTTGTATAAGATCATCCACACCATCAAGGATGTCTGGGTTTGCGGGCAAGAGATTTTCTACAGAAATTGTCAGAACCTGAGCAGAATAATTTTAAATAAGTATAAAAATGCCACTTGTCTGAATGCTTGTCAAGGAACAGATAAACTAAAACCTCACTTTGCCATCGGACAGCAGAACATTAGCATCGCCTCCAGAAACTGACTGAATCTTCCCTAACCCCCACTTAGTATCTGGAAGGCAGCACCAAACCCGCATTTTCTGAAACAGAAGGGACAAACATCTGTGTATGAGTCAAAGCAGTTTTAGTTGAAAGCAATGAAGATGAAATCTGGAGAAAAAAAATTAAAAGACATTCAGACTGTAGTATTAAAAGTTCATTGTAGCATTTGAAATGGATATTTATTTAGCTTTGTAGTTCAAAGCCACCAGAACTATAATTATAAAACATGAGCCATTCAAAAAACAAATACAAATCAGCATCAAGAAATGCATGATCAGCAGTACAATCAATCATGGCATCAGTGTTTCTCAGGGCAAATCTACCCATGTATAGACCTTCACAAGTTTTGATTTATTAATTGGCTTGGACTATTGAATGTTTGTCGAGTAATGGGACATACCCAAGTCCTCTTCTGCATCAAAATGCAAATTAAAAGTGAAAATGCAGAAAATTCATGGTGTTTCTTATTTATATTGGCAATAACATATGTTTTTACAGAGTCATTGATATGCACATGTTGCACAATTGCACTTTATAAATTTATCCATTTTCTTTACTAGTGTTCACATACTTTAATAGAGGATCATAGCACACTGTAATTGTATATGTTGGGTTTAACACCCCCAATAGTAGTTTTTTTGCCATCATTGCAGCTCATCCAACCCCGCTCCTGAAATTTCTCAAAATAAAGAGTGCAGGGATTAACTAGCAAGGCACATCGCAAAGGCTTCAATCAGATCACATGTGATTGGATTACTATGACAGTGCTAGTGTTACCTTTGCCAAATGACTCACTACCATAAAAATTGTAGCTGTCATGTGCTTGTTGCTTATGTGTGAAATTTCTTTCACTTCCTTGACATAAGATAAAGCTTCAAAAGGCAATGAAAGGTAAACGAGTTGCTTCCCAATGTGGAAACTGTAAGGCACCACTCCCCCTAGTGTAGCATACTTAGCTCCACTTGCAGGATTGAAGAGAAGAGACAAAGTCAAAGAGAATGTGGAGAGAAAAAACCAAGCAACAGCTCCGGTTACATGGAACGAATGAAACATTTTTGTATAACAACTCTTTATGCACCAAATGAATGTTTTACCTTCATATGGGCAAGTTATGACCCTTTGCATGTATTAACACTTAATGCAATACACAAGCTTCCAAGAGACACAAAAAAACTCTAAAGAACATTGACCACAAAAATAAACTTAGAAACTCTAAAAGACACTATAGTATTAATAAATAAGAGATGGACTAGGCTTAGGTCGACCAGATTTGGCTAAGCCTACCAGATTTGAGCCCAAATCCGGTCAGGTCCCCATCCCTCTAATGCGTGCAGATCTTGATGCAGCCAGCGGAAGGTAACAACCAACCCATTGCTCTGTTTGGATGATGTGGAGAGCGAAAAAAAAGGCCTTACCATTAATAGGGGGATGGGATGGGAGGACACATGCGCCCAGTTCCCTCCATTTGAAACCTGGTCGCCTATACCTTCAATTAATTCAACATTCTCCCTTTGCGCCGACTTGCGAAATCAAGCCTAACATGGCATAAACTTTTCAAATTTTTCCTTGGGTGAAGCTGTGGTGGAAATATCAGCAACTTGGTCACTAGCGTCCACCTTGACAAGATCAACTTCTTCCAACATGTCCATTCTAATAAAATGATAACCAAGTTCTATGTGCTTTGTCCGAGCATGGAATATAAAATTAGAAGCAATCAGATAGTGCTAAGGTTGTCATAAGCAATCTCCACCAATTTGTTAATAGGAAATGCACTCTTGTGCAGGTAGTGTAGCCGCATTGTACCTTGCCTTGGTGCTTGATAGTGAATTAGTAGGTTGCTTTTTGCTGCTCCACAAAACCATAGTCAATTTGGTGCAAAAAAATATTACCCATTGTGAATCTCCTTGTAGATGGTTCACCAGCCAAATCCACATTGATTGAGCCACTTAAAACAAACAGTACATCTTTTTGTAAAAATAAACCATATGATAAAAAGTGTTTCAGATACCAAAATATTCCTTTGTTGCATCAAGATGAGGCCTTCTAGGCTTTTAAATGAATTGGCTAATAGCAGCCATTGGAAAAGAGACATCACACCTCCAAGCATTAAGCAAAGCAAGCACCCAACATACATCCAATAAACATGAGGATCCTTTAGCTCCTTTCCAACATCAACTCACAATTTGAGATTTTGCTCCATTGGAGAAGCCATGGGCTGGCAATCCAGCATATTAAACTTTGAAAGAAGTTTCTCAGCATATTGTTCTTTAAAAGGAAAAAGGCCATCTTTGTACCTTGTGACCTCCAACCTAAGAAAATGGTTAAGCTCACTGTGAGGACCTATGCAGGCGTGTGTTTAGTCCCACATCAGTTATGCACCAGATAGATCCTAAGTATGCTAGGATGTCTTTAGTCCTATATCGGCTATGTACAGGGGTAGATACTGGGTACTAATACAGAACCAAGAAAACCAAATAATACCTTCTAGCCTTTTTGTATGAGGTCCTAAGTTGTAACAAATTTATAATAATAAACTTAAAAACTCCAAAGACACCATAGCAATAATAAATAAATTCCAAAAGACATATTATCAAGTTGGCACAATTAATTCAACACCCAAAACTGTCTATTATTCCCAACTCAAAATAAAGGTCATTCCTAGCCAATGCATGTTAGAAACCTATGCACATTCTTTAATCTCTAGAATTTTCCCCTTTTTTTTAGATCTCGTTGGTGAGATAGCACATAATGTCTTTAATGATCATCCAAATAATTTTCTATCCAAATCATTAACTCCCAACATCCATAACTCCTAGGGTATGTTATTGCCTAGACTTTGCTAATGATGTTGACAATAACATTTAAATTTATAAAAGTCCAACCATTTTCTGCCAACTAGAAAGTCGTAGGATTTTGGTATTTGTTTGGGTCTTCCGATCTTCACTCTTGAACTCTTGCCTCCAACGCTCGGAAGGTGACCAAAGATTCAAGTTTCATGAAGTTGCTTTACTAATCACAGATCAATTAAAAAAAAAATTCAATTTCTTCATATTCTCTTCTGCCATGCAAGTTCATGACACCACACATAAAAAGATGTGTTTCCTTTCTCACCAAAAAGTGGTCCAATTGGTCGGTATTGTCCCATTCTTGATAGGTCAACATTCTTTACCAAGGTCTTATTATTTTTCAAATCCAAATTGACTTCAAACTGCCTCCGTATCTCCTCTAATGCCCCAAAATTCAATATCAAGCCTTTACTCACCTATTTTAACTTATTCTTACTATTTTACGTTTTCAACATTTTTTCCTTGGTTTTCATTGAGGTCCTATTATGTTTATTTCATTCGTCTTGAACACCATTCACCAAACTCACCCAGACCAAGCAATGCAGCTCGTAGCCAACAAAACCAACAACAAATCGAGATAATTGGGTGATTCAATTCGGCTTATAGTCCATCTTTTGCATTCAGCCAAAGATTCTAGGGAGCACTTGCTCTTTCTTCTGGCTTGCTCACTCTATATCTTTCCTCCCTCTTGGATGCTGATTGACACTGATTGGTACCAAGGTAAGCCCCCATCTCTCTCTCCCCCCTTCGTCCCTCCCTCTCCTTCTCTCTGCTTCCCCCTCTCCTTGAGCCCCTCTCCCTCTCTCCCCCTCCCTCCCTTTCCTTCTCCCTCTCCCTCCTCTCCATAAGCCCCGCTCTCTCCCTCCCTCCCTCCTCTCTCTCTCTCTCCTCCTCTCCACCCTCTCTCCCTCTGCCTCTCCTTCCTCTTGGTTCAGTATGCCTTGGCTAGGTATGACACATACTAATATTGTACCAAAGCAGTCACTGGCTTGTACGAGGCCCTAGTACCAATTCAATAAACTTGCCCCCCCAAAAGAACTTATTCTCTATCCTTTGCATTTCTTAACCCGTAAGAACTTTGATCTGGCCTAGTTTCACTATGTGATCCCTTTGAGATGTTTGCATCCTCTCTTTTTCTGGTCCAACAAAGTGTTAGACTATTTGTAGTTAATCTCTTGATTATCACTGTCTCCAAGGTGATATCTTGCATCCACTTTCTTACCAATATTACTATCATGGCAACTCCCTAGTTTATAATGCTTCCAAAGTGCCAACATGGATATCCAACTTGTTTGGTGCGTTGTCGGTGGTGTGTTTCGTCACTACTTGGACCAACATTATTGAGCCTACCATGCGGTGGAATCTTAATGGCACAAATCGGAAGCCTCTCCCCACAACAACAATCTTGACCTCCAAAGCATTAAGCTCCATCTCAACTAAACATTTGATTTTCATTGACATGTTCATCAACAAAGAATGGAATAGAATCAACTTAAGATTTTCTCTCACCTAATGACTCTCTGCAATATTGCACGACTAACTTCTGGATGTCTTAAGAAATCCATACTGCACTTAGTGGTTGTTTATTATAAATGTTGAGTTCATTTCTAAATATCTTGTCATCACCGACTGAGAAAGTAAACTAACATTCCAAGGGCCACACAGCTGTTATTCCTAAGATAACCTCCCTCAAGAAAATTTCTCCTATTCAAAGCCCTTTATGAACGAACCTCACAAGGAGCTTTTGCAAATTTACCAAGTCGATGTGGGATAACTTCAATATTGACCCTCAAAATGAAATAGTCTGAATAAGTTTCAAATTTCCAAGAATGCCCTCTCAAAATGATAGCTTGCAAATGATTTTATATAGAGTCAAGTTTAAATTAGTTTTGAAGGTGCTGACCAATTTATTGAGATTTAACACACACACACACATGCATGCATGCATGCATACATACACACATACATATGAATGTATGTATGTATGTATGTGTGTAGGTGTGTATGTATGCCTCTCCTTTTCTGATGTATGTTAAAATTAATTTTCAAACCTATCAATTAGAAAGAGCAGGAAGTCAACTTGTATGAATGATAGGATTATTGGATTAAACTATTTCATAATAAATAGGGATGGCAACGGGTCGGGTATGGGTCAGGTCAGTCTATACCCATACCCATCCCGTAAGTAAAAATTCTATATCCATACCCACCCCATACCTACTTCGGGTCGGGTCGGGTACATATAAATAATATAAAATCATCATAATTTTGAATGAAAAATATGTATTAAAATTATATCGGATCGGGTTCGGATCGAGATATACTATTACTCGTATCCGACCCGAACCCGCTTCGGATGTTTTTTTTAGAACCCATACCCGCCTCGGGTTCCAATCGGGTTGGATAAAACCCGCCCGATTCAGATCGGGTCAGATCGGATACCCAACAGCTTGGATAAAATTGCCATCCCTAATAATAAACAATGTAAGTCACCCTCATATCATGTTCTAATCTGAATTTATAGAAAATAATGCACCAATGACTAAAGGTACCGTACCAAACCTTTGTTCAAGAAGAAGGAAAAAATAAATCAAAATAATTCGAAAGACTTAAGGAATCTGATAACAAGAAAAAATATGACCAGACTAAACCTCATTTCTAATTCCAACCTCAACCTGACATTAGCGCTCCATATCAAACCTATAGTCTTAACAAAATCACTTACTTGACTAATGCTTCTCTTCAAGGAAGTTTTGCTGATGATATATACATGTTATACATATGGATATGTGTGTATGCCTAGATATGTATATATATGCATAGATAGATAGGCAGATATAGATAGAGAGAGATGGATGTTTCGGGTTGATTCTAAGACATATCATTGAGTTGTACCAAATTACAGTTCCACTAATATTCCAGAAGTAAACAATTTAAACAAACTTCAGTTAACAAAGTGCAGATATAGGTTGTAATGTTTCTGCACTGAGTCAAATTGGAAGCAATGGCACAAAGTTATATGTACTCAGTTTTCGCACAAGGTTATGGAAGGGAAAAATGATTTAAGCACCCTTGATCCAAATTATTACTTGGCAATTAGCTTTAGAAAACTAGAGTTGAAACATATGAATTCTTTGCAACCAAGCCCTTTAACAGACAGACATCAAGGTCTTGGTGAGTTGAAATTCTTCAATGCCACCAATAGTTGCAAAGGATTCACAGAAAAAAATATTTATCTCAAAATTGAGTTTATCCTTGGATAAACATGTGACAACGTAACACAAGGTAGACCAAATGATCAATCATCACTACTGTAAGTTTTAGGCAAAGATTTAAGAGACATCTTAATTTTACTTGAGACTTGCCATCAAATAAAGATGATATCTCAAGATGTAGGATATCTCACTATATTGATGAATAAAAATCATGCTAATGGTAAAAATTCTACTGAATGAAAATATTTTTTTATTTTAAAATACTACAAATTTTTTTTTTTTTTTTTTTGGTTAATCCAAGTGAAACTATTCATTCAAAATAAGTGAAGTGAAATGGCTCTGAATCTGAACCAAGCAAACCAGTAAATCAGGTACATATGGAAAATTAAAGCAGTTGTGGGAGGAAGGCTAGAGAGTAGGTGGCGTGTGCTGCGTAGAAGATTTCAACATACTTACATATTGGCAATATGGCAATTATAGAACTATCAGACGTATGTTACTTCTAACATTGTTTAACACTTCAAGTAAATGATATAAGCAAATAGAAACAGTAATATTACGTTCAGAGATAAAGTAACATCAGCAATGCTTTAATGCCCGCAAATACCAATATTGTAGAAGTTAATTTACTCCATGAAAACTCCCACAAGGCCGCCATGCTTTCATATTCATGTTTACTAACATAATAAACTAAGTGTCGGGAACCTTTTTTTCCAACGAAAACAAAGAATTAACCACTATCCAGTATACACACAGAAAATACACCCAAAAAAATGAAATTTTAGCCCTGTTACCTTCTTCAGGACGCAATCAATGGTGTCCCCCCACCCGAACTTCTCTTCTAGTGAGGTTGCCACAGGCGAGGGTGCAGCAAAGTCTAAACTATCAGATTGATCTGCTCTTTCCTCGCAGCTCTCTAACTCTGGCATCTTAGCATATGGAGATTCTTCTGGCTGTTCCACCTTTGCGATCCTCTTGCTTCCAAAAATCCCACTTTTGAACAGCACCCCCCTATCTTCCATCAAAGGCTGGTGCTTTATGTTCTCTTCCTTCTTTAGAGAGTCCTTCAACAAAATTTTGGGTGCACCGCTTTCAAACTTAAAATTGACGGGCAGTGACCTTTTCGATGAGGGCAGCCGGCCTCTTGAGGTGGGACGAACAGGCAATGCCGGTGGTGCATCTTTTGGCTGCTCATCCATCTGCCGGATGGCGTCAAGCATTACCTCCAGCGAGCTTCGAGCCACCATGGCAGCTGACATCCTGACTCTAAAACCCCTAATTCACAGAACTAACAGGAAAACCCCTAAATTCTTCAATCAAGCAGCATCAAAACCAAATCTTTCCTCGAGTACCTCCAATATTCAGCACAAAAAAGCAAATTTCCTACAGTTCCAAAGGGGAAAAGAAATCTTTTCTCAACGATCAGAGTTAAAAATTAAAAGTAGCATAGTCTTACGGTTTCCGCACCGCAAAAAAAAAAAAAAAAAACAAAAAACAACAAAAAACAAATTAAAATTCTAAATCGCAAAGAACCTGAGTAATGATGGGAATCGGCAAAGAGACTAAAAAGCGGCAACCTTTGGAGAAAGCCTGCAGAAGAAAGCTTCTCATATGAAGAGAGGAGAGCGTAATGGAGGTCACACCGACCCAAAATCGAAAGCCTAACCCTAATTTCTGCCGTCCGTTGGAGGTGGGGACTAGAAAGCGCTCCCTTGGAAGGAAAATTAGGGCTTGCTTCCCCGGAAATTCAAATTTCCGAAGAGGGGACCCATCGTCGCCCGTTTTATTTATATCTCCTTTCTTTTGGATTATTAAGGAGAAAAACCCCTGTCAGATCAAAAGGCCTTCAACTCAGAAACATTTACATTCGGAGCCACTCTTTATCGTGCATGACGTGTTGTGGCTTTTCCTGTGAGAGGGCAGTTTTGTTAATTTGGGCGGCAATTGGAGGGCACGTATGGTCGCGTCCTTAACGAGCTCCGTTTAGACCGTTTGGTGTTAGGGGTTCCAGCGTACCTCCAACGTTCCACACGACGACTCTAACACGCTGGAAATAACCAATTTACCCTCGTACTCCGCCACCATCCTTCAGTTTCAAATGCTTGACCGCCTCATTTTTAAAAAGCCTAATCAGCCTAGGATACATGTACGCATTGCATGTGAAATATATATACATGTATGTTCCACTAATGCCATGTTATGTGATTTGACATGCTTTGTTGCTAAAAAGAAAGGAAAAAATTCTGTTTTTATGAGATAGATGTGTTAGACCTCCATTAGCAAGCTATCCAAGGCTCGCATATCAGATACGACGAGCTTCAAACTTGAAACCTTGTGATGATTAATAGAAGGTATTAAGATGTCAAATCTTCATGGTAAGTGGTAGAGGCAAGTTCTTGGGATGATGGGGTGGTATGCAATGAAAATTTGATGAATCAAGCACCTTTAAGATTGAAAGGATAGTATATTTCCCTTGAATTAAAAGCTCTTTCAAGCTTTTATCAATAGGGCATCAAACTTATGAAAAATTTGATTGCGTGATCCATATCGAGATAGTTTTATGTCTTTTGCATCAATTTGTTGATTAAAAAAACTAAATGATCCTATAATGTGACTGTGTCACTCAAATGGTTGAGTCGATCATTATATATGATCTTTTGTACTTTGGACAAGGCAATTATGTGTTGTTCAATTGATCGTTAAATTTGTTTAGCATGAGCCTCTAAAACAAATTTATTATCTAAGGAATGCATGACTTGACAAATGCCTAATTTGGCCATTCATCTTGCATCTCTAGATTTTTTGCTTTCTTCACGGATCCAAACTATTGCCGGGACATGGACAAAAATGCATGAACTTAGTGTGCTTCATTCATGCAATCGTATAATTTTAGCATTTTAGTATTCAACAACTATTATTATTAAATATAGAGATCGAATAGCTTTACAATTTAGTTAAAAAACTTTCATGTCATTTGCAGTCAAGATAAGAGCAATATACACGCGAAATGCCTTATGATGCAAACAAGTACAAAACAAAGTGGATCCAGCCCATGTCTGCCAAAACATGTCCTGTCTAAAATATTATCAGAACTATAGAGTTTGGATGCAACCCATTTCCAGTATCTAATTAAGCTTGGCCTAGCATCAGTTGATTTAAAAATTATAAGCTCTTGGGGTTGAAGAGCAGTTAGGGAGTGGAAGCTTTCCTTTGTACTACTTTTCCTAATGTAATCATAATAACAACATGCTCCCACTCACCTTTAAAGATCAAAAGCGACGGCCTGTTCATTGGACTTCACTCTCACCCAATACAATGGCATGACCTGTTTTACATCACGTAATTGTCAAGTCTACTACCATCACCATCCCTCTGCTGCTAGGAAAATGGGAAGCACTGTTGTGACACCTTAGTCAATTCCCCTTTTGTTAATAACCCATTGTTTTGTGAAGAAGTTTGTAGTAAGAGCAGCTAAATGTCTGAATTTTTTTGAACTTTTAAAAAGCTTCAAACTTGTGTTTCATAAGAT
Source organism: Cocos nucifera (assembly GCA_006176705.1). Lineage (NCBI taxonomy): Eukaryota > Viridiplantae > Streptophyta > Magnoliopsida > Arecales > Arecaceae > Cocos > Cocos nucifera. The sequence continues at coordinate 1,226,039 of QRFJ01000130.1, forward strand.
ACAACATACCCATACCTAGATAGATATCGGTAAAGATGATGAAGTAGACAAAATGCCTCTAGCCGGCACATCAAATGGGCCGCAACACATCAGTATTACTAGTGGCCAAGGATATCTTGTACCCTTTTTTCATATCCTACAAAAGGAAGTTTAGTCATTTTGCCTTTGAAGACAAGAATTCACAAGTTTGGATATGACTCGAAAGTAATGGACTCAATAGCCCATTTTTTTCCAAAAATTTGTTTGATCCCCCTTTATTTTTCCTTTTTTTTGGCTTATATGGGGACCTAAAATCCTCAAGTGCCATAGATATCTGTCAATTTGGACTATCCCTAGGTCGTTTGGCATTTACGTTTTGCTCGATAGTTAGACAGTATTACATCAATATTTAGTTGATAAAGATCATTAATAAGAAAATCATTTTGTAATTTTATTTCTTTCATTAAAGAATATTATAAGGTCCTTAAAGTAAGTAATCACATAAGCTTATGCTAAGCTTGAAATAGAATCAAAATTCCTGCTTGCGGCAGGCATATAAATAACAGTCTGTGTCAAAACTAAGTCTAAACCAGATTGGTAATTGAAGGATGTGTTCTACGGCTACGGCAGCAACTCGCTCCATTACCAAACGATAGGATCATGTCTCCATCCCTCAGTCTCCTGCTATCCTCAAGATCCTACATTGGGAAGTGCACAGATGATACTAGAACCAGATCAAGCAGATCCAAACTGGATGCAGAAGAATCATTAAGGTTAGACTCAATAACGAGGCATACCTCTAGAAGATCCCTTCCTTCTATTTGTTCTTCAGGATGGCCAGGTAACAGGGCAGTATCCACTTTCAGTGGCCATCGCTGTTACAATGGAAACACTTTCCTTTAGGCAGCGGCTTTCATCTTTGCTCAGTCTTTTCTTCTTTCCTCCTTCCAACCTTCACTTTTTTGCCAGACTTCTTTTTTCTTTCCAGAAGATTTTCTTTTGAAAGAAGTTCATTCCATAGCAAAGAACTGAGCCTTTAGAACCTTCAGAGAAAGCTCAGCGGTGGACCATATATTTCATTAATCGGCTAAGAAAAAATTTTGAAGTTTATGCATGTAGGTAATTCATGATGAATTGCCCGATTAGGCATCAGTCAAGGATTGCAGAATAACATCATTCTGCCAAACCAAGTCTAACTTCATACTAGCTTCTCAAGCTCTTTCAATCCTTTCAGATGCATCATCAGACAGTGATCTTGGACTGACTGCCCATCCACGCAACACTTAGTCTTAAAAAGTCATTTTCATGACTTGATACTTGACTGTGCGACTCTGTTCACCAAACATCCTTTCTGCAGGTGAGCCAATATTTGGCAAGCAGTCCTGATAGCTTCATGTTGATGCTGGAGCTTATCAGACATCAAGCCCAACATGTAATATCTGGCCTTATTATCTTCGTCTATCCATTTTTCCAGAGATGCTCTCTATTCAGTGGATGGACGGACTGGTAAGATAGGATGGTCCTGGTCCAATACATGTGTTAACTTCTCGAAATCCAAAATAATTTTATAGTTCTTGAGCCAATCTTTATAATTGGGTTCGGTCAGTCTATGTGTGTTCAGGATACGTGCCAATGGATTGGACGCAGACATTTTTCTGTAAAGAGGCAAAGATTCTAGTTAGATACTATAATTATGACTTGATCGATTTATTTAAAAATTTTATTTTTAAACAAATTAGCTTTCAGTATTTTCTCGGATCCCTACACTTTCTCTGTAGAGATGCGAAAATCTCCATGATTAATGATTTCTAGTAGGTGGTGCGGTCCATCAAACTGACTCAATCACCTCACCTAACAGTTATTGGTGATGGGTTAGCCAAATGATGTGAAACAACTCTGTTCATGATTCTACTAATCATGGTGATTCCAAACTTTGTCTCTAATCATGAATCCTCACCGTATTCAGAATATGATCCACTTCTTAGTATAAGTCAGACCCACCATTGCAATAGAATTTGATTCCTAATTGAGTCTCTCACTGTATCCAAAAATATTCGAAGCCCAACTCATCCTCCAGCCATACATCTAATTCCTAATAAGACATGGTTGCATCTTTCGAAGCAACTAGCCACTATAGTCTAACCCAAGAACAATCAACCTCGGAAAGAGCCCACACATCTATAATGGTGGAAGACCTCAGACTTAATCTTTTCTTAGAAGAATTGATTCAGGTGTCTCATTAAACTAGACTTGTCATAATCATGTAACAATTATGACTAACTAGTGGCATGGGTAGCTCGAATTATTGACACAGCCTCAAATTAGAACTGTATCAACAGATATGGCCAGATAAGTGAGATCGGTGGAAGGGATATGCCATTTACATCATTACAAAAAAATGCTATTCAGTCGAGTAGCTCTCAATTAAAATTAGCGGTCGTATGTCCAAACTTTATACTTAGACACCAAATATTTGAGTAAAACCATGGGTTAGCCTTAGCAATCTAGACTCCTAACCTCTGAGCCTAATTAGGTCTTGCTTGATCATGACTCGACTTGATCCAGACTTAATCCTATTAGGCTGATCAATTTAAGCATTGTTGATCCCATCTAACCAACTCTTGATTCGATTTGATCAACCGCTTAGACCTAATTAAGCTACCCAAGTCCGAACCCAGTATTATGAATATGTCTTAGATCTGAAATTCTTAATTTTAGATCTAATTAATATTTCATAATTTTAATTCTTAATTAAGTAGGGTTCATAAATAAAATATGCACAATAAATCCTAGGGTTTCAGGATCTAGGGTTTTATAGAAAGTAAGTTTTGGATTTTTGATTAAGGACGAACGTGCAGCACCCCTACACGTCATAAGAACATCCCATCGGATGGGAGGAGAGAGCCTTTAAATTCTTCTTCATTCTTATGACCGGACGGCCAAGAGGAACGCCTTAATCAGAAATATGTAATACTACAAAACAGTTTTAGATCTATATCATATATCTCATATACAAATTAGATCTAATCATGACATATTTTGCATACATCTCATGTATCGAATCATGCATATTTTTAGATCTAAATTATCTCATAATAATCTAAAAATTAGATTTAAATTGATCTTATCAAAAATAATTCTAGTCTAGACAAACTATGTAGAAACTATTCAACAACTAGTCTAAACATGCATCAATCATATCTCATATGATGTTAAAATTAAATAATTTTTATTTACTATTTTTTAGATATTATTATAATAATTATAATATTAAAAAATAGTAAATAAATAAATTTAAAATATAATTTAATCAAATTAAATTATAAACATGCAAGACTATTCTATAGAACTATTCTATTTTAGAACTAGTCATGCATATTTTCTAATCTTAGATCCAAATCATTTAATTTTAATTTTTTCTAATTTCAGATCTAATCACATCTCATGTGACATCTAAAATTACTTATTTTTTAATTAAAATAAATTTAAAATTAGATCTAAATACTTTAGAACCATGGCTCTGATACCAGTTGAAGGAAAATCCTGATTTTTTGGATCAGGTTCATTCAGATCTGATTGGATCAAGAGATATATTTTAAAATTTTTTTTCTTTGATCTAGATCAGATCTAAGATATTTTAGATCTAATCTTTATTATTTTAATAGTTAAAATAAATTTAGATAAATTAAATCAAATTTAATTTATCTTAACGTAGGATAATCCTATTACCCATTGATGATCCTGTAAGCAATGGAAGATTCTGGATCTAGCTATGCAAGTGCCTGGCCTCTATCGGTTTCCACTTGAATTAGATCTGGAGATTCTCTTCTTTTCTATCATGTCTCCAAAAATTAGATCTGAATCTGATTTGGAGGATCTTCAAAATACCTTTCGAAGATCAGTAGTTGTCCTTTGCAGCAGCACAGCCTTCTAGCTTTCTATCGTCTTTCTCTCATCTAGATTGCACCAACTTGGATCCCAAACTCCTTTGGACATAGAGAGGAGAGGGAGAAGATGGACTTGGCATGGAGGAGGAGAGGAGAGGCAGCCTTGGGGCATTGAAATTTTCAATGCTTTTTGAGTTGGGCGCAGGATCTTATTTATAGACTATGCGTGATCCAACTCCTTTTCTTCCCAACCAATCACAATCCTTTGTGAAATCAGATCTAAATCTGATTGATGGAAATAGAGTCCCTTGGATTCCTCCTTAGATGGTGCCTAAGACCAATCAAACTTGATTCTTAGAAGAAGTCTAATCGAAATCCAAAAGGTAGATGGAGTCCTTGTCCAACAGGGACTCCTGAGCGCCTCCAGCTTGGGCACACGCCAAGGGTGGCATGCGCCCTCCTTCTTGCTAGGTTTTGATAGGAGGACAAGCCCCCACCAGCTCTCCAATAGATGCATGACACATGGACAAAAGTGAAAGTGTCAATGGTCAATATTTGACCAGTCAAAGGTCAATTTTTGACCAAAGTCAAAGGATGAGAAATAGCAGGTGATAAAAAATGGCAGGTATTATCTTATAAAATAAAATAACCCTTTTCTGATCTGGACAAGCTTTAGTCAGATCAAGTGAAGGCTTCTGATCAAGCACAAACTCCTTTGGCTCAGTCAGGATAACTATTTATGAAAGTAAAAGAAGAATGTTAAGTTCAATCGAGTGCTAGCATAATTTTCTTGAACCTAATTGAATCTCATTCAGATCAATTGAACTGAATCAGTTCAATTAATGATCATCATATTCAAACCCTTATTTGTGTGATCCAGTTAGATTCAGTTCTGTATGGTAATGAGATATGTCATGATCTCTATCATCGACATCATCGAAACTCCTTTCGATAGATCAGAACTCTTCTGATTCGAACAGCTAGAATGATCGATCATCTAAATTATTCTAATTGCTCTCAAAATCCATCAATGATACCTAACAGTATATGGTGGCAACCCATCAGAGCTGAATACGAATCTCTTGGTGCAGCTACCTATGTGATTAAGTTCTTCTATCTTGAGCTCCGATCATATTAGGGTTTAGGTGAACTCGTCAAACCCTAGTCTCTGTCATATGATGTAATCATTCGATTCAAGTCCGATGTTAAAATCTAAATAGAAACTCTTTCTATTATTTCACTCTGCCATGGCCATGGGCTTTTGGACTTGATTCTTATGATCATCATAGGACTGCTCCTCTACCACCGAGGTAGATAGATTCTATCTTGATGCAATCTAGTTCCTACAATGAACATGCTATAACCAACATACACTCAGGGTTCCGTATGGCTAGGAGACCGAGTTATGGTATCGTCAAACTATAATATCCTCAAGGTGAACTATCGATGCACCTTAGATTAAAGAACCAAACACACTACTGCAGCATCGAGTCAGTCATTGACGAGAAGGTAGACTTCCTAATGACTACTCGAGGTGGTCACGCTCAGTGCCCTTATTCTTTAACGAGTATCTATACTCTTACTCTGATGTCTCCACACCATAGACTCAAGACTCATCTACTAAAGAGAAGCGATTGTACACCAACCTTCCGGATCAATCACCATCCTCGTGATGATCCTATGGTCGGGAGCATTTTATGAGTTAATAATGATTATTCATGTCTTAAATTTTTAACTCTTGAAAATATGAATTATCATTACCATTAACTCAAAGGATGTATCACAGACACTAAATACACATATGTGATAGAAAATAACCCATTTTATTGATTTTAGTCAAAATTATAATTTTGCCCCTAGAAGTGTATTACAAGTGTCAGCCAATTCTGACTTCTAGAGCACATATATCTAAAAGAAGCAATTTATGGATGACACTTTTTCAGTCAGGTGCTGAACTTTTTTGATCATTTTTAGAGCAATCATCTTCTGAATGCTCGAATTTTCTCTGAATTTGCTTCGATCCCATGCCTCGACACTATAAACCCCAGAAACTTCTATGAGGTCACACTAAAGGTGCACTTGATCGGATTCAGCTTTATTTTATACTTTTTGAGCGCACTAAATGTCTCTTCGAGATCGGTGATATGGTTTATTGAAGCTTGACTTTTGACGAACATGTCATCCACATACACCTCCATATTACGGCCGATCTGCTCCTTGAAGATCTCATTGATTAGGTGTTGGTATATTATCCCTGCATTCTTAAGTCCAAAAGGCATAACCCTATAATAGTAAAGACCACGGTCAGTAACAAAAGTAGTTTTCTTCTCATCCTCTGGCGCCATCCATATTTGGTTATAGTCAAAAAAGAAGTTCATGAAGGTGAGGAGCTCGTGGCTCGAGGTGCATCTACTAGTTGATCAATCTTGGATAGAGGATAGCTATTTTTTGGATAGGTTTTGTTCAGCTTTTTGAAGTCTATACACATCCTCCACTTTCCATTGGCCTTCTTGATCAGGACCACGTTAAAGACCCAAGTCAAATAGCTAATTTTTCGAATAAATCCGATGTTGAAAAGCTTGTCGACTTCTTTTGCTATTGTCTTCTACCTTTCTAGTGCATGGCTTTGAACTCTTTCTTTAACTGGTCGATGCTTAGAATCAACGGCCAGCCGATGTTCCATAACCTCGACGTCAATCCCAGGCATATCCATCAGAATCTAGATGAAGACGTCGGCATTCTTCCATAAAAAGGTGATGAGCTGCTCTCGAACTTCATCCTCCAGATTGAAACCAATCTACACCGTATGCTCCATATTTTCGTCATTCAGAGGAATGATCACATGATCTTCTATGGGCTCGCCTCATTCTTCGACAAGGTTATCACGGACATCAAGCCCGTCAACAGGGCAGGGGTCAAGTCGAGTGCTATATTGTAAGGTAATGGAGTAGCAGTGTCGGGCTAATGCTTAATCACCTCTGATTTCACCTATTTCATTACTTGTTGGAAATTTTATTTTCAAGTAATAGGTCGACACTATGGCTCATAATGCATTTAGACCAGGTCGATCGAGGATTGCATTATAAACGGAGGAAGCTTTTACCACCAAAAAGTCGACCCACACCTTGGTCTGCTTTGGATATTGTTCTGCAGTCATGGCTAGAGTTATCATTCCCTTCACCAGTACAGCATCGCCAGTGAAGCCGACCAACGGGGAGCTCATGGGTCCCAAAAAATTATTGGGTATGGACATTTTAAAGAAAGCATCATAGTATAGAATATCAGTGAAATTTTCATTATCTACCAAAACGTGGTGTACATCATAATCAGCAACGTTCAAAGAAATTACAACTATGTCGTTGTGCGGGAATTAGACTCCTTGAGCATCCTCATCGGTGAAAGCGATGGGCTCTTCAGTTCTTCACCTCTTTTCGATCTCGGTTGACCTGCTAGCCTTCGCTCGTCGAGGTCCCCCAGAGATAGTGTTAATGATGCTAATCAGGGGCCGATCTTCTTGCTGCTCTCCATCCCTCGAAGGTTCTGGTGATGGAGGTGCTCTCGACCAATCCTTACATCCTTCCCGACCGACGTTGCAGGAACTGACCCAGCATACCGCGCTTGATGAGCTCCTCGATCTCATCCTGGAGCTGGATGCACTCTTCTGTATCATGATCGTGATCGCGATGGTAGAGGCAGAACTTGCTATGATTGCATTTGCCAGAGTGAGTGTGCATCCTTTCCGATCTTGGTAGTTGATCCCAGATCTTCATCAGTACTTGAGTTTTTGGAGCATTGAGAGAAGCATAGTTATGAAATTTTTTGAAGAAAGAGCTCCATCGCACCCTTCTATTCGGGCTTCTTCGCCTCTGGGCTCGGGTAGGGGTCCAAACCCGCTTATGCTCTAGAGGAGTTTGGGAGCGTAGCCGAGCTCCGCTCGATTTTTCTCCAATTGTGAGCACATTTGGCTCATCTGACTGTCGCTCCTGGGCAACTTCATTGTCCCTAGCCTTAAAGGCCTTTTCAGCTCATGCATAATCTTCAGCCGAGGATAGCATATCTGCAAAGTTTTTGAGGTACTTCTTCTCCAGGGAGAACAGTAAATCATTTTTCTGAAGACCGCCCTTAAGCATGGCTATTACAACAGACTGGTCCAGATTTCGGACCTCCAATGCAGCAGCATTAAATTGGATGACATAAGCCTGGATAGATTCTTTCTTCTTCTGCTTGATATTAATCAAGGAATCCAAATCTCGATGGAAACATCGGCTGCTAACGAAGTGAGCTACAAACTGGTGGCTTATTTAATCGAAGGAAAAAATGGTACCCAGCTTAAGTGTTGAGTACCAATTTCTAATGGCTCTCTTGAGGATGGATAAAAAAGCTCGACAGAGAATGGCATCTGGCATGTTGTGGAGCAGCA